>SJYT01004962.1:786061-873486 GCA_006410635.1 Cephalophus harveyi
GATCTTTTAGAACTAACACCCAAAAAAGATGTCCTTTTCATTATAGGGGACTGGAATGCTAAAGTAGGAAGTCAAGAAACACCTGGAGTAACAGGCAAATTTGGCCTTGGAATGCGGAATGAAGCAGGGCAAAGACTAATAGAGTTTTGCCAAGAAAATGCACTGGTCATAGCAAACACCCTCTTCCAACAGCACAAGAGCAGACTCTACACATGGACATCACCAGATGGTCAACACCGAAATCAGATTGATTAAATTATTTGCAGCCAAAGGTGAAGAAGCTCTATACAGTCATCAGAAGCCAGACCGGGAGCTGACTGGCTTAGTCATGAACTCCTTATTGCCAAATTCAGACGTAAATTGAAGAAAGGAGGGAAAACCACTAGACCATTCAGGTATGACCTAGATCAAATTCCTTATGATTATACAGTGAAAATGACAAATAGATTCAAGGGATTAGATCTTATAGACAGAGTGCCTGAAGAACTATGGACAGAGGTTCGTGACCTTATACAGGAGACAGGAATCAAGACCATCCCCAAGAAAAAGAAATGCAAAAAAGCAAAATAGCTGTCTGAGGAGGCCTTACAAATAGCTGAGAAAAGAAGAGAAGCAAAAGGCAAGGGAGAAAAGGAAAAATATACCCATTTGAATACAGAGTTCCAAAGAATGGCAAGGAGAGAGAAGAAAGCATTTTTCAGTGATCAATGAAAAGAAATAGAGAATAATAACAGAATGGGAAAGACTAGAGATCTCTTCAAGAAAATTAGAGATACCAAGGGAATATTTCATGCAAAAATGGGCACAGAAAGGACAGAAATGGTATGTACCTAACAGAAACAAAAGGTATTAAGAAGAGGTGGCAAGAAAACACAGAAGAACAATACAAAAAAGATCTTCATGACCCAGGTAACCAGGATGGTGTGATCACTCAACTAGAGCCAGACATTCTGGAATGTGAAGTCAAGTGGACCTTAGGAAGCATCACTATGAACAAAGCTAGTGGAGGTGATGGAATTCCAGTTGAGCTATTTCAAATCCTGAGAGATGATGCTATGAAAGTGCTACACTCAATATGCCAGCAAATTTGGAAAGCTCAGCAGTAGCCACAGGACTGGAAAAGGTCAGTTTTCATTCCAATCCCCAAGAAAGGCAATGCCAAAGAATGTTTAAACTACTGCACAATTGCACTCGTCTCACTAGCAAAGTAATGCTCAAAATCCTCTTAGCCAGGCCTCAATAGTACATGAACCATGAACTTCCAAATGTTCAAGCTGTATTTAGAAAAGGCAGAGGAACCAGAGATCAAATTGCCAACATTCGTTGGATCATCGAAAAAGCAAGAGAGTTCCAGAAAAACATCTGCTTCTGCTTTATTGAATACACAAAAGCCTTTGACTGTGTGGATCACAACAAACTGTAGCAAATTCTTCAAGAGATGAGAATACCAGACCACTTGACCTGTCTTCTGAGAAATCTGTATGCAGGTCAAGAAGCAACACTTAAAATTGGACATGGAACAACAGACTGGTTCCAAATCAGGAAAGGAATATGCCAAAGCTGTATATTGTCACCCTGTTTATTTAACTTATACGCAGAGTACATCATGCGAAATGCTGGGCTGGATGAATCACAAGCTGGAATCAAGATTGCCCAAAGAAATATCAATAACCTCTGATATGCAGATAACACCACCTTTCTGGCAGAAAGCGAAGAAGAACTAAAGAGCCTCTTGATCAAAGTGAAAGAGGAGAATGAAAAAGTTGGCTTAAATCTCAACATTCCAGAAACTAAGATCATGGCATTGGGTCCCATCACTTCATGGCAAATCAATAGGAAACAATGGAAACAGTGACAGACTTTATTTTGGGGGGCTCCAAAATCACTGCTGATGATGACTGCAGCGATGACATTAAAAGATGTTTGCTACTTGGAAGAAAAGCTATGACCAACCTAGACCGCATATTAAAAAGCAGAGACATTATTTTACCAACAGAGGTCCATCTAGTCAAAGCTATGGATTTTCCAGTAGTCATGTATGGATGTGAGAGCTGGACCATAAAGAAAGCTGAGTGCCAAAGAACTGATGCTTTTGAACTGTTATGTTGGAGAAGACTCAAGAGTCCCTTGGGCTGCAAGGAGATCCAACCAGTCAATCCTAAAGGAAATCAGTCATGAATATTCATTGGAAGAACTATGTTGAAGCTGAAACTGCATTCTTTAGCCACCTGATGCAAAGAACTGACTCATTGGAAAAGACTCTGATGCTGGGAAAAATTGAAGGCGGGAGGAGAAGGGATCGACAGAGGATCAGATGGTTGAATGGCATCACCTACCTGATAGACAGGAGTCTGAGTAAGCTCAGGGAGTTGGTGATGGACAAGGAGACCTGGTGTGCTGCAGTCCATGGGGTTGCAAAGAGTCAGACACGACTGAGCGACTGAAATGAACTGAACTGAAAAGAAAATTTGGACTTGAAAGAATTTTACAATATAATTCATCCAATTTCTCTTTAGAACAGGGACATGGTGGCCCAAAGTTATTCGTTCAGTTGATTTCAGGATTAAAAGTGAGTGTTCCCGACTGTGTACACTGTATTATTTGTTTTATCTCACAGCTTATATTGGCCAACGGATGGTAGCCACCTTGCAAAAAGTTGGGCACATTAGTTTTAAGGGATTTAATTCTTTTTCAAGCTGGTGGATGAAAGATGGATAAGAAATTGAAAAATACACTGCCTCTCAAATAAAGTTTTATGAAGCAGAAGACTGAGTATAAGTACCCTATTACAATGACAGGCAGAAGTTAAAAGGATAGCTAAGCAGTGTGAACTTTAATTGGGGAGCCTTAAGGTAAGGATTCAGAGAATGAACACATTAGCATCACTTCTTAATCTAATGCTTCAGTGCTCTGATTTACTAAAAACTGCCCAGTTTTTGATAAATTATTTTATCATCAGGAATAATTTTTTAAAAATTTAATTGACTTTCCATGTGACAGCTAATCAGGGTTTGTTTGTTTAGTTTTTTTTATTTTTAAGTAACATTTGCAAATTGATTGGATCAGATCAAATGCAAATTGACAGGATCAGAGCTAATGGTTCCTTTCCTGAATAAGAAAAAAAGAAATGTGTGACTGAAAGAATGTTCAAGATATTACTTAAAACTCGTTTAGTCTCTCATTTTAAAAGAGCACTGAGAATTACCGCAAGCAACTAAAAAACTGTGTTACCTTTTGATATGCAAAATACTTTAGCAAACTTATTTCACCTAATTATCTTTTCCATTTTCTGTATAGTTGTGAGCACATTGAATCAATACACCTTTTAATAATGTGAAACATATTTTATGAAATGTAGAAACGGGAAAGCATTCCTCAGACGTTTCCACGACACAAAAGAAGCCGAGGAAAAGGGGGGGCTGCCTGAATGAGACGCGCTCTCTCTGTAACAGTTCTGCCCGTGGCCTCAGAGTCTAACTGCGGCTCACAAAATAACAGAAGATCAATTAGTATTCTCGCTTGACATTCTGCTAGAGAAAAGCAGTGACCCGAAGGGCTGTCCCAGTGGAAGGAAGGTGGGGTTTCGGAAGGTAAGGTTTAGGTCCGTCTGGTCAAGGCTATGGTTTTTCCAGTAGTCATGTACGGGTGTGAGAGTTGGACTATGAAGAAAGCTGAAGACCGAAGAATTGATGCTTCTGAACTGTGGTGTTGGAGAAGACTCATGAGAGTCCCTTGGACTGCAAGGAGATCCAGCCAGTCCATTCTGAAGGAGATCAGTCCTGAATATTCATTGGAAGGACTGAGGCTAAAGCTAAAGCTCCAGTACTCCGGCCACCTGATGCAAAGAGCTGACTCATTTGAAAAGACCCTGATGCTGGGAAAGATTGAGGGCAGGAGGAGAAGGGGACAGCAGAGGAAAAGGTGGAATGTTGAAGCTGAAACTGCAATTCTTTAGCCACCTGATGCAAAGAACTGACTCATTGGAAAAGACTCTGATGCTGGGAAAAATTGAAGGCGGGAGGAGAAGGGATCGACAGAGGATCAGATGGTTGAATGGCATCACCTACCTGATAGACAGGAGTCTGAGTAAGCTCAGGGAGTTGGTGATGGACAAGGAGACCTGGTGTGCTGCAGTCCATGGGGTTGCAAAGAGTCAGACACGACTGAGCGACTGAAATGAACTGAACTGAAAAGAAAATTTGGACTTGAAAGAATTTTACAATATAATTCATCCAATTTCTCTTTAGAACAGGGACATGGTGGCCCAAAGTTATTCGTTCAGTTGATTTCAGGATTAAAAGTGAGTGTTCCCGACTGTGTACACTGTATTATTTGTTTTATCTCACAGCTTATATTGGCCAACGGATGGTAGCCACCTTGCAAAAAGTTGGGCACATTAGTTTTAAGGGATTTAATTCTTTTTCAAGCTGGTGGATGAAAGATGGATAAGAAATTGAAAAATACACTGCCTCTCAAATAAAGTTTTATGAAGCAGAAGACTGAGTATAAGTACCCTATTACAATGACAGGCAGAAGTTAAAAGGATAGCTAAGCAGTGTGAACTTTAATTGGGGAGCCTTAAGGTAAGGATTCAGAGAATGAACACATTAGCATCACTTCTTAATCTAATGCTTCAGTGCTCTGATTTACTAAAAACTGCCCAGTTTTTGATAAATTATTTTATCATCAGGAATAATTTTTTAAAAATTTAATTGACTTTCCATGTGACAGCTAATCAGGGTTTGTTTGTTTAGTTTTTTTTATTTTTAAGTAACATTTGCAAATTGATTGGATCAGATCAAATGCAAATTGACAGGATCAGAGCTAATGGTTCCTTTCCTGAATAAGAAAAAAAGAAATGTGTGACTGAAAGAATGTTCAAGATATTACTTAAAACTCGTTTAGTCTCTCATTTTAAAAGAGCACTGAGAATTACCGCAAGCAACTAAAAAACTGTGTTACCTTTTGATATGCAAAATACTTTAGCAAACTTATTTCACCTAATTATCTTTTCCATTTTCTGTATAGTTGTGAGCACATTGAATCAATACACCTTTTAATAATGTGAAACATATTTTATGAAATGTAGAAACGGGAAAGCATTCCTCAGACGTTTCCACGACACAAAAGAAGCCGAGGAAAAGGGGGGGCTGCCTGAATGAGACGCGCTCTCTCTGTAACAGTTCTGCCCGTGGCCTCAGAGTCTAACTGCGGCTCACAAAATAACAGAAGATCAATTAGTATTCTCGCTTGACATTCTGCTAGAGAAAAGCAGTGACCCGAAGGGCTGTCCCAGTGGAAGGAAGGTGGGGTTTCGGAAGGTAAGGTTTAGGTCCGTCTGGTCAAGGCTATGGTTTTTCCAGTAGTCATGTACGGGTGTGAGAGTTGGACTATGAAGAAAGCTGAAGACCGAAGAATTGATGCTTCTGAACTGTGGTGTTGGAGAAGACTCATGAGAGTCCCTTGGACTGCAAGGAGATCCAGCCAGTCCATTCTGAAGGAGATCAGTCCTGAATATTCATTGGAAGGACTGAGGCTAAAGCTAAAGCTCCAGTACTCCGGCCACCTGATGCAAAGAGCTGACTCATTTGAAAAGACCCTGATGCTGGGAAAGATTGAGGGCAGGAGGAGAAGGGGACAGCAGAGGAAAAGGTGGTTAGATAACATCACCAACTCAATGAACTGAACCACCTCCAGGAGGTAGTGAAGGACAGAGAAGCCTGGCGTGCTGCAGCCCATGGGGTCTCAAAGAGTTGGACACGACCGAGTGGCTGAACAACAGCGACAACAGCGAGTGTCCGTTACGTGGAGAGGGCCCTGGACCTGGCCTTCAGTCAGCTAAACTGCACTGAATGGATGCAGAGTAAAGCATGTCTGCTGATTTATTTATCAAGTGACCAGAATATGAATCTTGGCTGTCTCTTTAAATTAAACGTCTTGCTTTGGAAAGGTAACAAATGTCTTTTCGAAGCGTAGCAGGCCTTCACGATGGTTTATTAAAAAGCAAGCAAACATGGAAGATCAGTCACGTGGGTGAGAAGATGTCCATGCCGCTGAAGAGATGCGCCATCTGATTGGTGGGGCAGCACGTGCATTTTCAATTGTATGAGAGCATAGTGTTATCTTCTTAATGTTTACGGATTCCATATATACATTACTTCAAAATGAAAACAGAATTACTGTTCTTCTTTTCTTTTTCCCTACTTTCAAGGCAGGAAAAAAAAGCCTTTAACACTGCCTCCCTATTGTTTAAATGTGCTGGATTTCAGAACTGCCCCAAAACGGTAACTAGCCTGGAGTGTAAGGCAAAATAAGCAAAATGCCTATGGAAGGCATTCACATTAAGTGCATGCAAATTTGTACTTTCTCTCTGGAAAGGGGATGCTTGAACTAAGCTGAGAATTAATAATAATCAGAAGGGGGATGAAAACACAGAGTCTGTAGTTACCCTGCTTTCTCCATCTTGCTGTTTCATTTGATCCTTTGTTCCAGGTTGCTTTCTGAGTGGCATTCTTCTGTAAGCCTTATGAGTAGGCTTTAAAATATAACTTTTATAGGAAATTTGTCTCCTCTCCATAGAGGAAAGAATGTGCTCCCCTTGCTGATATTCAAGTGTCTTTCATGTGGAGAAAATAGAGGTTCAGAAGGGACCCCTTCATTAAGGTTTCACTGGCACTTGTGAAAGACAGCCTCCCCCTCACTCACTGAAAAGAATGACTTTCTGTGAAATTATGAACTCCATGAGGGACTTTTCTAACAATAATAATAGGGAGGATAAAGCCTCCAGAAATCTGTTCATTTTAATAATAAGTTCAGTTCAGTCGCTCAGTCGTGTCTGACTCTTTGCGACAAGGGTCTGGTAAATTAGTATGATGGAATCAAACTGGAGCAGGGCTTAATCTCACAATGTACTCATTTCTTTTCATAAGTTTTTTGAAAATCACTCTCTAATTCCCATATGCCAGGGAAATGATAATGTATTTTCCAGGTAATTAAGACTTTCCCAAGTTCACTAGTACATAGAGCTGGGACTAAATAAGTTGGATTATAACTATTTCAACAGGGGACAAAAATCACCTTACTGTAATTTGATTCCATTTTCAATGTGCTGTCATTCCATCTTGAAATTGACTCAGCTTCTGGAATTGTTCCTTGTAGGATGTTGTAGGGGGCTTCGCTGATAGCTCAGTTGGTAAAGAATCCGCCTGCAATGCAGGAAACCCTGGTTTGAATCCTGGGTCAGGAAGATCTGCAGGAGAAAGGTAGGTTACCCACTCCAGTATTCTTGGGCTTCCCTAGTGGCTCGGCTGGTAAAGAATCTGTCCACAATGCGGAAGACCTGGGTTCGATCCCTGGGCTGGGAAGATCCCATGGAGAAGGGATAGACTACCCACTCCAGTGTTCTGGCCTGGAGAATTCCATGGACTGTATAGTCCGTGGGGTTGCAAAGAATCAGACACGAATGAGCGACTTTCACTTTCAGGATGTGGTAGGGGAGAATGAGAAACCATATGGTGCTGTGAAGTTGATTCAACTTTGGGAATCATTCTTGCACTCTGTGGCAGAGAAGAATGAGAAGTAAAATGTGCCTTTGCTTATTCAACCACCTTCTTATTGTAGATCTTCTTGATTGTTTTCCAGCTATAAATACTAATTCAAGGAGCACCTTTGCATATAACTTTTTTGCAGTGTCTGTGACTGAGATTTATAAAAGTGGGAGCTCATGACTTAAAAAAAAAAAATGATTTTGACATCCCTGTCACCTCATCAGTAATTAACAAAACTATTAAACATTTGTTGTTATTTTTTTCCAATTTTATGTAGTGGGTAAGACGAACAGGTTAGAGAAACTTTATATTCTACAAAGTCGATCTTTTAAAATAAGTGTTATTGAACTAAACAAATACTCTGGATGTTGAGTGTACAACTGTAAAATTTTTCTGCTTTGAATATGAAACCCCGCATGTATCAATTCATGCACTAAATTGACTAAGCTGTATCTACATTGCCAAAACAGCCTGTCAGAGAAAATAATCACTCAAAGCAAGTTATTTGGTGTCATGTAGGAATGAATTTCCTGTTTTCAGCAGGTTTAATCTGTGTCGCGTAGCTCAGACTAATCTTGCATCTTGGAGCGGGGCTTGGGTTCCCAGCCAGAGACTGACGCTGGGTTGCATCAGAGAAAGCACCAGATCCTAGCCACTAGACCAGAGGTCAGTGACAAGGGCCCTGGCCCCTCAGCTTTGCAGAAAGAATTCTCACAGAGATGGAAAGCAGTGGAACAGGTGAAGTGTTTATTAGGAGGAAAGAGAGTACAGTGCCTGGGGACAAACGCGTGGGCAGCTCAAGGAGAGAGCCACTGAGGCCTGCCCTCGCAGTGGTTTGAATTCCTTTCATGGGCTATTTCTTCCAGGCTCACTTTGACCAGTCATTTGGATTTACCTGGCTCACCGTCCATATTTGGTATATCTCAGGATCCTCCCGTGTGTGCCCACGTGTCTCTTAGCCAAAATGGATTTTACCGAAAAGGCGTCTGGGTAGAACATCCTTGACATAGCTCCCCTTTGGTCTCTAAGGAGCTTTCTCTGCACCTGTGTGGTCAGGGAGCTCTCCCCACTTCAAGAAAAAGAAATACGTGGTCTCAGCAGGGCCCAGCCTCCTCCTTTGATGATTCTCCTATTCCTGTCTTGGAGTTTTGATTCACAGGGAATGAATCTCCAATTACTTTACCCTGGAGGGGAGGGGGCCGGCTTCTCTGGTGGTGCAGATGGTAAAGAATCTGCCTGTAATGCAGGAGAAAGACCTGGGTTCAACCCCTGGGTCAGGAAGATCCCCTGGGGAAGGGAATGGCTACCCACTCCAGTATCCTTGCCTGGAGACCCCATGGACAGAGGAGCCTGGCGGGCTACAGTCTGTGGGTTGCAAAGGGTCTGCCTCAAGACTAGAAAGAACATTATTCCAGAAGTATTAATTACTCTTCCTGGAACACTGTACCATTCACCTGGACTGGAACACTGATGGAAAGCTTTATGATGAAGGTAATGATGAAGAAGAACACTGGGATTAAATGGGTTGAAAAAGACCTGGTTATTTTTTTTCAGCATGTCATTAATAAACTTTGATTTTCCAAATAAATTTTGTATAGATGGCTATTGTCATACATAAAATGCAGCAGTAAGATATATAAAAATGAGAGATGGAAATTATGGCATTTCACAATATCCAAAAGGTACTTTTAAGCATGTTCTGATATTCAACAACTTAAACAACAATTTTTGCGTTAAAATTACTTAATTACCTAAGAGGTAGCTAATGGTTTAGAGTAGGTAGTTCATATCTGTGTGCTGTTTACTGCTCAATGCCAGGAAGTTGATATATTTCCTGAATTGCTAGGATGCTCCCCTTTTAGCCTTTTTTTTTTTAAATCAAAAACATTACTCCATGTTTTTGGTTTTTTCAAGTTACATTGTCCAAGAATAGAGATGAATCTAATGCTAAATCTGCATAAAGCTGCAAGGAAAGACAGGTTAGGGTGTGGAAATTTAATCTTTAAAGGCACAAAATTGATATTTTACAGGGGAGTTCAGTGCCTGCACTGTGGTTGTTGATAGTTCCTAAGCATTAATGACTGAGGCCCTGAAAAGCAGAAGGAATCCTTTGCATGTTGGAAAAAAACCGGAGTTCTGTGGAAAAAAATCTGTTTTAAAAAGTTGTAAATGTCTATGGTTTAGCATTTGAATGTGTTATTTTTAACTTTGGCCTGAAGCTATAACCTAACATTTACTCATTTGGAACCAGAACATCTTTCCCCGTCTTGCCTCCTTTCCCCTTCTCCTTTATTGAAGAGATGAGGGGACTGTAGGTGACATTCAAATAGGAACTGGGAGAGAAGGGCTGGGAGCGAAAGGTCAAAGCCACGGATATGGAGGAACTTAACAACTTAACTTTGTCTGTTCTACAATTCATTATTCGAAGGTTTTACAGCCAAAATTAGAAAGAACCCAAGCACATATCCATAAATATGCTCACACATTCATATATTTACAGCTGTAGAAAAAAGGACACAAAATTGATTAGATTATATTAATTATAAAATATCTCAGTTCAGTTCAGTTCAGTCGCTCAATTGTGTCGACTCTTTGCAACCCCATGGATTGAAGCACGCCAGGCCTCCCTGTCCATCACCAACTCCTGGAGTTCACTCAGACTCATGTCCATTGAGTCGGTGATGCCATCCAACCATCTCATCCTCCGTTGTCCCCTTCTCCTCCTGCCTTCAGTCTTTCCCAGCATCAGGGTCTTTTCAAATGAGTCAGCTCTTCCCATCAGGTGGCCAAAGTTTTGGAGCTTCAGCATCAGTCCTTCCAGTGAACACCCAGGACTGATCTCCTTTAGGATGGACTGGTTGGAAGTGTGTGTGTGAGTGTATGTGTATGTTCCGTGTGTTTGTGTATGTGTGTGTGTATCTGAGTGTCGAAAACGGGTATACACAATGAGGTGAGGACGGGCTGGTGAGTGTGACAATCGAGGACAACAGAAATTAGAGTCAGAGCCAGACTTTTTAACCTATAATTTATTAAATCACTTTGATTTCTAAATCATAGGGATGAATTACTCTTCAAAATAGTGAAATTCACCTTTAAAAAGAGAAGCTTTGCAAAAGTATCACACAGGATGACACCCTGTGGTTTTTCCCAGAACTGCAAATTGAAAAGGCTGTGATTTTTAAACAGTTTTTACCAAGAAACTCTAATATACTGCAGAGGGCAAGAGTTCTGATAAATAATTTGGAATTTAAACACTCCAATAACTGTTGCCTGTGTTTTTCCCTATCTTTCCTCCTCACTGGTGCCACGAAATATGTACTTACATTTGTATAAACCATATGTTGGCTTAGTAGAAGTGCATTACACAGTAAATCAGAAGAAATTTGCATATCTACCACCCTAAGTACCTTTAGGTAATTCACTAACATTTCTGAGCCTCCATTTCTTTGTTTGTAAAGTAAGAATGATTATTCCTCCATCACTGAATTATTCTCCATCAAGACTTAATGCTATAATATTCAGAAACCTTTTGCAAATTTTTAAAGTCCTCTGCAAATGAAAATGGATCTTATATTTGTTTTGTTACACGACTGGATAGCAGTTATGCCTCAGTCGGTCAAGTTTCTATGTTAATAAACACTTTCCTCTATACATGTTCATCCATTGTCATAGTTTAAAATGCTTGTGCCTGTCCTTCCCACTCCATCTAGAAAATACCACCTCATTCTTTGGACCAAACTGATTTGGTCCTCTTTCACTCTCCTCTCTACTCTCCTCTTTCACTTTCATCAAGAGGCTTTTTATCTCCTCTTCACTTTCTGCCATAAGGGTGGTGTCATCTGCATATCTGAGGTTATTGATATTTCTCCCAGCAATCTTGATTCCAGCTTGTGCTTCCTCCAGCCCAGCATTCCTCATGATGTACTCGGCATATACGCTAAATAAGCAGGGTGACAGTATACTGCCTTGACGTCCTTCTTTTCCTATTTGGAACAGTCTGTTGTTCCATGTCCAGTTCTAACTGTTGCTTCCTGACCTGCATAGTATCTAGCCCCTCAAAATTGTTTCTGATTCATATTGTCTTCTGAATGTGGCCACTTTACTTGCTCAGTTGGTGAATAGATATCTATGATCGCTTCCGATGTCCGGGGAAGCTCAGGAGGGTTGGGGTGCACAGGCAGCCCAGGGCACCTTCCTCTCCTTACTCCCCAGCCCACGTGCCCGACCTCTGTGTTTCCACGCAGGTTTGTGCAGTTGACCTGGACACTCCAAACAGCAGAAAGAAACAGTGGTTCAGGTAGTACCTTTATTTCACTTAAGACTTGAGGATATTTTTGCATCTAATTCTTCAGCATTCAAACGTTCCTAAGAGTAGCTTTAGAGATACGGCTCAAGAGGAGTTATTTTTTTATTTCTTTACCCTGTTTCCTTTCAGAAATATTTCCTTTCTCAGTGATGTAGACCTTCAACGTAAACAACGCGACCTTGCTTGAATAGCAATGTTTTTCTGAAAAATAGAGGCACATAAAGAAAAATCCTCCATGGTTTTCTTTTTTTTCTTTGAATAGAAATTCAGTAAAAGTCAAGTCATAGTAGGAGATGTGAAAATGGTAGTTTTATCAACCCTCTAACTTAATTGTATTAGTTGGGCTTGAAAGACTAAGTATGGCTGATAGAGTTGACTGTGTGTGTGTTATGATGCGTGCTTTCCTGCGGGACTCACAAGCCCAGGGACTCAAGCCCTTGTGATCCATTGTGGAGCCAAACCCACTGCATTCTTCAGAGCCAGTCCGTGGCAATGGTAGAAGCTACTACAAAAGTTCACTTTCTTTTTTCATGTGAAAATGATCATTTATGTTTTTGATTTTTCCCAGATTTATTGAGACATAAGTGACAGGTAACTTACAAGTTGTTGATTTAATACACACAAATATTACAAAGCAATTACCACCACAGTCTTAACACCTTCACCAAGTCACGTGATTGCCATTTCATTTTTTTTTGTGGTGAGGATAAGTAAAATCTATTCCCCAGCCACTCCCAAGTATATAATACAGTACTGATAACTATAATCTCTGTGCTGGACACTTGATCCTCAGAACTGACTCCTCATGTAACGGGGGGTTTGTACCTTTTGACTAACATCTCTCCTCTTTCGCTGCCCTGGCCGCCACCATTCAATTTCCTATTTCTTCGTGCTCAGCTTCTTTAGATTCCACAGATAAGTGATGTTATTCAGCGTTTGTTTTTGATATATGGGCGTACTGTAGATTTCACTCACAAATCAGATTCATTCCATGATCTACAATTTTGCCTGGTGCTGTGAACCTGTTTCCTAGATATACGTGGTCTCATCTCAGTGTATTTTTTTTCTTCACTTTGACAGAAAACTACCATAGGTGGTCTCAGTCATTTGCGAGTCCATCGCTGGGACCAGTTTCTGAAATAGCTTCTGAAAAGCAGTCCCTGAAGGGTGGACCGTCTAAAGGGTACAAAAACACAAATATAAAAAATAAAATACCCGAGCTATATCCAAAGTGGGATAGTTTTTGCTGGTGAATAGTGATTTGTTCATTGAGTAATCATTGACATTCCACCTGGGCAGATGGATTTGTAAATCCTCAGGCTGAAAGAGACTCCAGCGTTTTGTATAGAATATTTTTCTGAAAGCAACCCCAGCGTTTTGTATAGAATATTTTTTTTTTTTTTTTTTTTTTTTTTTTTTTACCTCTAAGGTAAGCAGGAGAGTTAATCGGAGACAGAGGATGGGTGGAAGAATCATTTTTGGAAAAAAACTCTCTCACGAGCATATTTCAGATATCATTCCGTGAATCACAAGGACATCTCCTATGGAAGGGACGGTCTTCTTCCCACTTACATGGGCCAAAACTGATTCCCGGAGCCGAGAGGGAAAGGGAGGTTCAGGAAATTCAATCATTTGTGATAGTACTTGGACCAGAACCCAAGTGATTGGACTTCAACTTGACTTCTGCCTCATCTGGGCCTTCATTATAGCTTCAGTGGAGTGCATGGCTCAATTTTTCTCAAGGGTTTTGAGGGTTCAGTGTTTGAGTAGGGGTGGCAGGTCAGATAGGCAGGCATTACTTTGAGGCAGGCCTGGGTGAACTGTATATGGTCCCGGAGAAACAGAAAGATCTAAAGGCAGAAAGCAGTATCCTAGCAACCATGCGAGAGGAGCAGAGTCCAGCCACTTGCTGGCCAGAGCCGGTTAGCAGGAGCGGGAGCGTCAGGCGTGCGCAGCACAAGTTTTGCTAAGACTATACTCTCGGTGACTCAACAGCTCTCTCTGTAATCTCCCATCAGAGTAATTTAGTTGAAAAGTTCACCAAACAGGATTGTTCCTCACAGTTCGCAGCTTCCTCACAGAGATTAGAACGATTAATACGGTCACTAATGAAAGAGGAGTCCCTTCATGTTTCTGCCGCTTGTTTAACCTTAAGGATCCGTAATGATACCGGAAAGTATTTATCAAACCAAAAATATGATAAGAAAATATTATTAATCGACCTGGGAATGTACAAACTACCTCCTAGTGGGCTGCTGCGTTAACCCTGTAATTTGGGATGGGAGAATCGGGTGAGATTGCAGGGGAAGCTAAGGCCCTCAGATGTAATTACCTCCTGGAAGATCAACGGGAACACCCTTTCCGTGATGGGATGGGTCAGCAGCCAAACTTTCAGGATCAGGCGGGGGTCTGATCCTAATCACGAGTGACGTTCCCTGGGGTTCTAGTCAACTGTGCCCTCCCTGTATGTGAGCCCCCAGGACGCTTGGTGCGTTGGAAGCTATGATGAGGTGAATGGCATGCGTTTTTCCTGTCCCTGTGAAAGTCACTGAGTTGTGTCCGACTCTTTGCGACCCTGTGGACTAACAGTCCATGGGATTCTCCAGGCCAGAATACCAGAGTGGATAGCCATGCCCTCCTCCCGGGGATCTTCCCAACCCAGGGATCGAACCCAGATCTCCCACATGGTAGGCAGATTCTTTACCAGCTGAGCCACAGAGGAGGCCTAAGAACACTGGAGTGAAGAGCCTATCCCTCCTCCAGCAGGTCTTCCTGACCCAGGGATCGAACCAGGGTCTCCTGCATTGCAGGCAGATTCCTTACCAGGTGAGCTATCAGGGAACGTCTTTCCTACTGAACTTAAAACAGAGAGAGGATGAGAAGGAGAGAGAGAGGATGAGAAGGAGGGAGAGAGGAATAGAGAGGGAAGAGTTTGAAGGAGACAGAAAGGATTACTTCTAATACTGGGGACTGACGTTTCTGGTCAAATCAGACATTTTAGAAAACTTAGAAGCACACAAGGATCGTGATCAACTGGGACGAGGGGAAGCGTGGCGTTAGCTGATGGGTGCCCTCCCTCACAGACGGTTCTGGGTTTCTCTGCTACATGGTCCCATGGGAACAGAATATCAAAGGAAGAGTAGGATTGACTTGGAAATACACTCAGTATTTAGGAGGCTGCATCTGGTGTGACTTGTTGACTGGCCATCATTTTGCATATATATATAGCCATTTTATACTCTAGATGTCCAAAGAGTAGATGGTGGATAGGAAAGCAGGGTTCTCACTGCTGTGAGCACCTCCCTTGGTGCAAAAGTATCAGCAAGTACTGCTCATCCACAGGGAACCCATGGGTGAGGAGGGCATCCCTTGGTGGATAAAGGTTAGAAAAATGATGCAGATAAAGAGGCTACCTGGTAACAGATCTTATTAAAGCGTCTTGAACATTCAATTATAGAATCACAGAGATTCTTCCATCCCTCTTAGAATCTCCAGAAGGCCACATACAATTAGAGATGATTCTGTCTCGTTCCAACAATAGCACGTCGTTCCTCATGTAGATGGTCCCTCTTAGTGTACGATGGCTCTTTGTGGCTCAGGTGTTGATAGCTTTAAATATCAGGAGTGTTTCCTGCTTGACCAAATCATCACCATTGTTTTGAAATCCCTCCTCTGACTGTCTGGCTCACTATCAAACTGTAGTTCCAATGTGTACTTTGGTCTTCAATGATAAGCTTCCTGGCTAAGGACTGGACGCCTTTCTTTTTATTTTTTCCTGTCCTAGAAGAGGCTTTTTTTTTTTTTTTGGAACAGGTTTCAAACATCACAATTAAGAATTATTCCATTTTAAAGGCCCTATGAAAGCCAATTGGAAAATGCCAGAGGAAAAAAATAATGTTCCATTGACGCGTGCCAGATTATTTAATAATGAACACACAAAAAGAAGGACACCTGTTTCTTTCCAACCTCCTAATCTATTTATGATTTGGGAAATTTGACAAGAAAACAGAATGTCCAGGCTGTAGAGCTCTGAAATTTCCACATTGGCCACCTCTGGGGGAAAAAGAAATGACTTTGACCCCTGATGTTTTGGTTAAATCATCGTATGATGTGGTTACGTTGGGAGTGTAACTGCTGCACACTAAGAATTAGGAGGCCCGGATTCCTGTCCCGGGTCTGTGCAGCCCGCTTATTCATATGTCAGGTGGCAGAGCTGCATGGGGTCTGGGAAACTTCCAGTTCAAATAGCCTGTGGTTTTCCCAAAAGCTGGAATTCATTAGATGCTTCATACATTTTCTTAGCTTTACAAATCTGACTTTAGTAAAAGATCGGATAATTGGCTCTGATCTAATAAAGAAAAGTGCAATATGTAAAAGGTTAGCATTATACTCTGAGGCAACCCCGTCTGAATTTCCGATCCTAGAGCTGTATTCCTTCCAACACTGCTGATGACTGGGGTCCTGGAGGGAGGCGGGTTTGCTATGGAGCAATGAGATGCTTTCTGATGGAGCATGTGCCTCGTGTCCGTTCGGATACCAGATGAGGAGGATCTTCTAGGGCAGCAGCGGTCAGAATAAAGAGGAGGAGATGGTATGAGAAATATTTAGAAATAAATCAGCCAGTGTTTCCAGGAGTCATGTATGGATGTGATAGTTGGACCCGTAAAGAAGGCTTAGCACCAAAGAACTGATGCTTTCAAACTCTGGTGCTCGAGAAGGCTCTGGAGAGTCCAAAGGAGATCTAACCAGTCAATCCTAAAGGAAATCAACCTTCAATATTCTTTGGAAGGATTGATGCTAAAGCTCCAATACTTTGGCCACCTGATGCAAAGAGCCGACTCATTGGAAAAGACCCTGATGCTGGGGTAGATTGAGGGCAGGAGGAGAAGGGGGCGACAGATGGAGACGGTTGGATGGCATCACCGACTCAATGGACATGAGTTTGTGCAAACTCTAGGAGCTGGTGAAGGACAAGGAAGCCTTGGTGTGCTGCAGTCCATGAGATCTCAAAGAATGGGGCACAACTGAAGGACTGGACGGCAACAGCAGATCAGCCATGCCGAGGCCACGTGCGCCCTGTCCACCTCATTTCCTTCTCTCCCTGTACGTTCTAATCCTCAGATTTCTCCCCCACGACCCTGACACAGGGGGAGTCCACTCTCCAGTCCTGTGGATCGCCTCCCAGCCCCTCCTCGGCGCCCACTGCCAGGAGGAACCCCGGTAAGCCACCATTGCCGCGCTCGCCTCCACCGCTGCAGAAGTATTCCAGCCCCCCCTTTGTTTTCTTGCTCATCCCAACGTTCATGGACTTCCCGCACAAGAGCAGAATGAGCTTTTTAAAAGCATCAGAATATGTCACACTTTCATTGTAAACCCAAGGGGTTTTCCTTCGCACTGTGACAAGCCATGCCCACATGGCCCTGTGGCCCCTGGCCCCCAGCAATCCGCCCCTAACCCCTCCTCCTCCGCTGGGCGTGCTCTGCCCACGAACGGCTACTTTCTTCTGGCTTCATTCAATCTCAGCTGAAATCGCCTTTCTGCAAAGAGGCCTTTCTTGAGCTTGCTTGAGGTCCTTCTCTATTCTCTGTCCCAGCACCCGGCTTGCAGGCTCCGTAGCGCTTTATCACAGCCTGTGAGTTGCTTTAAGGTGTGTGTGTTTCATTTTTATCATTGTGCTGCCTGAAGGCAGACGCAGTGCTTGAATGACTCGTCGTGGAATCGTCTAATGAATACGTGGTGAGTGAATGAATAATGAGATGAACAAAATGCACGCGTCCGTTCCGTTACCTGCACCAAGCGCTTTGAAGAATGAGGTGCGGCAACATTTCGATAGGAAAAGGTGGTCACACACCCCCCGGAGCAGTAGGGCCATTCCAGGTGGCAGACTACGGACAGTGCAGGGTAGGGGGTGGGCAGCCTGGAGACGCGGGCGCCCAGGCTGTGGCAGGGAACTCGGAGAAGCAGCAGGAGAAAGGTGGGAACGCCACCAGCCTCCTCCCTGCGTCTGCTTCTCCCGTGACCCTCTTCTTTCCATCTGTCCCCCTTGGCCCGCTCTAAGCTTCCTGCCTCAACTTGTTTTTTTCTTTCAATTTGTGGCCCTTTTCTTGCTCTGTTTCTGCCTTCTCTAACCCAGGGGCGGACCTCTGTGAGCTCCCTCTTCACTGGAGCCATTGTGCCTCCTGTTCACTGTGCCCTCTGCTGATGGTCAGACCAGTGTTCATTTGTGAGAACTGACTTTTTTTTTAAACTCCATATTCAGGTAGCAGTGGCTCAGATGGTAAAGCATCTGCCTACAATGTGGAAGACCCGGGTTCGATCTCTGGGTATGGAAGATCCTCTGGAGAAGGCAATGGCACCCCACTCCGATCCTCTTGCCTGGAAAATCCCATGGACGGAGGAGCCTGGTGGGCTGCAGTCAGGGGGTCGCAGAGAGTCGGACATGGCTGAGCGACTTCACTTTCACTTCACTTTCAGGCAGCTAGAGCCAAGATGTTCACTCAGTGCCTGAAACGTTGCTCTTCACAGAACTTGTTATCCGCAGCGTTATGTTCTTCCTCCTTGATGTGAAAAGGAAAACTGTAGAATTCTTTCACAGGAGGGTTATCACTAATGGTCCTCTGACAGGAGAGTTAAATGCAGCCACTGGTTTGCAAATTTAATAATTCCTTTCGTCAAAGATTAAAAAGGGGCTTCATATTTCCTCAAATGGAGGCCAACATTTCACAGTTAAATTTAGAGGGACATGAATACATTCAAATTTAAGGAAGCAAAATTTAAAATGTAAAACTCCCAGTTTCTTTTCTTTGAATTATTAAGTCCCTTGACAAATGGAATGTGTCTCTATCATGAATTCAGATTGCTAAATGTGATGGAGAAATCCCATTTTGTACATACCCTGGCATTTTTATGTTTTGTTTTTTTTTTTTCAGAATAACTAAGCTTCATACGAGCCTTTTGCTTTTGCATACCTGGGGTTTCATTACTGTATTTTTGTCCTCGGGGTTCATCTGTCTGTAGATCTAGGTGGTTTTTGCCATCCAGGAAGAGGTGGGCATGGCAGAGAGCTTTCAGAATTGCTTTGGGGGCACCTCCTCCACCTTCTGCAGTGGGAGGGCTCCTGGCAGCCTGAGGACCAGCTGGTCCTTCCGCTCTGTCACTATTCCTGATGACCCCAGAGCACTGAGTGTCTTCTCACGAGTCCGCCTATCTGGCATTTGTTCTACAAAGGATGGATGAATTAGCAGCTACTGACATTTGCTCTGGACTAAAGGAGGGAAGAGTAAGCATCCAGTTATCTGGGTAGCAGGGAGGTTTTCAGAAGGTTTCCGTGACTTCGGTTTCAAAGCCAAATTTGTGTTTTGCTTTCAGTTTTAACACTTCACCATCAAAAAAGAGAAGATCGGTGGCTTTGAAAGATATACTTATTAATAGAAAATCTGGTTACAACATAGATGGCAGCAAAATGCTTAGCCCTCGCTGAACTAAAAATGACCGTGCTCCTGGATTAATACTAAGTGTGATAGCAGAGAAGTGATGAGGACCTGCTTTCAAAGAGCATGCAAATCGCCAGGCAGAGGGGCAGAAGTTGATTACTAGAGATCTGGGGCCCGCGTGAAACCTCAGCAGTGTGTGTGTGTTGTGTGTGTGGTGTGTGTGTGTGTGTGAGTTTCTGTAATTTTAATCTTAACATTCACATTTTCATTTTCTGTCCTTATAAATTTTTATTTTTCAGATAGATTTTTATTTTCTAGGAAGTTTATATCTTATTGATGCAGGCATTAACTTTCACATTTTTGTCTTCAGCCCGTTTACAGGCATGGTTCTAAGTGCTTTACAAATTTTGCTTGAGTTAGGTTCTGTGATTATCCCCATTTAAAAGATACAAAAAGTGAGTGAAGGGTAGTTAAGTAAATTGTCCAGCGTTATATAGCTAGTAAGTGAGAGAACTGGGACTCACACCTGTAAGGTCTGACTCCAGATTCTAGGTTTTCGGAGCATCACTACTTTGCTCTGCCGCAGAGACAGCCCAGGTCTGAGAGGGGGTCAGGACAGGGGGGCTGTGTCATTGTCCGCAGAGAGCCCCTGGGATCAAATAAACAACCTCTGTTGATTTTTTTTTAGTTTGGACTTCTTTCTCTTTGCTGGAATTGGTCTGAAGTTTTTCCATTTTATTCCTAGTTCTGGTTTCACTGCAAATCTCTTCTACTTTGCTATCTGATTCATTACATCTAATTACTTTCTTTTCAGTATTCGTTTTTTCTTTTTCCTTTGGGCTATCCATATAATTATTTTCCAGCATTTGGAAGCAAATGCCTACTTTATTTATTTTATAACCTTTCTTATATTTCACGAATCTATTCAAGCTTACAAATTTCTAAGACCAGTATGGTTGAATTTCTGATGTTTTAATATGCACTGTTCTTGCTATTGTTCATATCTAAATGATTCAGAAGTACATTCTGGTTTTCTCTCGGCAGTTTTTTTCTTTTATTATTTTTGCTGATATGCCTCAAAAGCCTTCACATCATAAGCCCTGGAGAAACTCCCCACCTACCAGAGGCTAAATATGATAAGAATTCGGCTCCAGAGTAACAAAGAGGGAGTTGCCTCTGGTTACAAATGGCTTGGGACAGAGCAAAGGTTGGGTGCCATCCCCGACTGGATGGACATGAGTTTGAGCAACCATCCAGGAGATGGTGAAGGACAGGGAAGCTGCAGTTCATGGGTCACAAAGTGTCAGGCACGGCTGAGCAGCTGAACAACAACAAGAGCAAAATTCAGATAGTCCCACTGCTATTCAGCAAAGTTAGACTGCTATGAAATAATGACAAATCAAGCCTATTAAGTCATTCACTTTCAGGAAAGACAAGCTTTTTTAAAAAAAAAAAGAAACGCAAATCACCAATGGCACCCCACTCCAGTACTCTTGCCTGGAAAATCCCATGGACGGAGGAGCTGGTAGGCTGCAGTCCATGGGGTCGCTGAGAGTCGGACAGGACTGAGCGACTTCACTTTCACTTTTCACTTTCATGCATTGGAGAGGGAAATGGCAACCCACTCCAGTGTTCTTGCCTGGAGAATCCCAGGGACGGGGGAGCCTGGTGGGAGGCGGTCTATGGGGTCGCGCAGAATTGGACACCACTGAAGTGACTTAGCAGCAGCAGCAGCAGTATCTTAGAGAAACATTGTAACAGAGAAAATAGGAACCAACCAACCAATTGACTCTTCAACTAGGGAATGAAATTTAAGATGTAAACAGTTTTAACTTGGATTTTGTTTTTTAACTTATCACCAAATATACTTTAAATGATTCTTCTCTAAAGATGTTAAGAAATAGAAAATGGGTAGGGAGATCGAGAATATATTCCAGGGGAATGGTAGATCCACGTCGACTGCTTGGTTTGGTCATTGCAAACATTAGCGCCAGCATCATAGTTACAGCGGGAGCAAGGAGTACAAAATGCTCATCTGGGGGCTTTTTATTGTACATGTGAGTTTGCTGCTGCTGCTGTGTGGGTACATTAGGGAATCTGTCAGAGGTCAGACGATCGAATAGTAAAATTCAGACCTCCCAGGCTGGTGCCCCGTGATGGACTGTAACTTCAGTGATTCGTCTGTGTTTTGGGAAGGAATTAACTGATGCGTAAGAGTAGCATTAGCTTCTCAGCGTGGGAACAGGTTGTCTGCTAAACAATGTTTCAACACACGTTTGCTTCAGCTATCATGTTTCACTGTGTGGAGCTGGTGTCTCCAGCGGCAGCGACTCCACCCGGCTCTGACTGGTTGGAAGCACCCGTCAGACTCTCTGGAAACATGCCAGATGGGAACACAGGCCACATTTTCAACTCGGAGAACATTCCAATGTCACAGGGATGGAGATTTCTAAGAAAGACCAATTTGGGAGTCTTTCCTTCTTAGGAATAGAGCCTTATTTCCTTTAACAAATCTTTTTTTTTTTTTTTTCTTTTCATGAAACCCATAAATAATATCCATAGCAAAAGCTAGTAGAAAAACATGTTAAACACAAAAGTATTATCAAAAGTGTTAAAGCTATTATCATATTATGCAGTTAAGCAAATAGGACTCATGAATTATCTTTGAATCTCTTATAAATCTGTACAGCCGAGTCCGAATCTGCTCACAGGGAGTGGGGGGTGTAAGAAGGCACCTAGAAAGAGCAAGCTGCCGTCACTAGTCCGTGTAGCGTTATTATTGTCTCATGACTCACCGTCTGCTCCACACCAGAAATCGGCCAGTTTCAGGGCCACAGCAGTTTCAAGATGACAATACAGAGTTTATCCTCCCCAGGTAACTGGGAGGTAGCACTTTCTTAGGTAAATTTCAGGCTGAGACTTAATTTTTTTTAATCAAAATATTATGGGATATTAATGAGGCAACTTGCCATGTTCTGCCACTTTTCTCATCTTATGTTTTACTCCCAGTCTTAATTAGAGAGAATCATTTTCCTATTGTGTTTTTAATGAAATCTTCAAAAGAGCATCCAACATGTAAACTAGCACACACCCTAGACTTTTCTGAAATGAGCAATGTGTTGTTCAGATATATTTCCCAAGAAATGAAACATCCACTAATTCAGGCTGGAACTGCATTGCTCTGAGTATTTTAATTTTGATTCTGCGTCTTCTAAAATGTCTAATCATACAAATGAGAAAATTTTTTTCCTTAATTCCTTAGAAAAAAAAAAAAAAAGGAAAACCAAACTGCTGAAATGTCAATGTGGACAGAAAAGATGAGCAAACAGTTACAGATTAAGAAACAAAAATCTAACATGTCACCTCTCAGTTCTCCTAAAGAGCAAAAAGCAATTTTCCTGTGAGCAGTTCAGAGGAAAAGGAGGAGGACGAGCACTGGCAGGACGCTAATTATCTGGAGGACCATCATTTCTGGTCTCGGGGTCACGCTTAAGATCTTGAGTGTGGAGTGGTTATTAGTATTTCAGCTTCTGTCTGCTTGGATGTTGTTTTGATGGCTTAGACACTTTACATGATTATTGCTTCTTGTCTTCAAGTATAGCGAGAGGACAAATTAGTTCCGAAAGATTTGAAATTGAGAACGACTTATTCCTCAGATAAAACTAAAAAATCTCTGGGTGGAAACACAGCCTCCTGTGTTTGGGCCTGTGTCATCTTTACAGTATTCTTGCCTGGAGAATCCCATGGACCTGTCTCTTATACACATCTCATCCCCCACCCCGCCCCATCTCCAGGGCAGTAGGGATAGAGCACCCTTCCAGTGCTCTGCTGACAAATATAAGTCATCGGGGTGTCCAAATGGGCAAAAAGCATGACATTTTCAAAACAGATAACTAGTCCTTAGAACGCTGTTGGCATTTGGAGTAACAGATGGAAACGTAGAAAATGGAGCCACGTGTGCAGATAACACGGTTCACTGGTCAGCCGCACCATGGTCCAAGGATTCCTGTCTTAATCCTTGTTTTCTTCAGTCTAGTTATCAGCATCTGATTTTAAACTGGCTCTTTGTGAATGTGTCCATTACTGATCTGTTATTAAAAGGAGAGGGAGCTTGATTTTTGTATGATATTGATAATCCGTTTTTTAACTTTTGATACACACTGGCATATTTAAAAATAACCCTTGTATCATTGATTTCGGACTGTGACGTTGGCACGGTAATGACTTTAGTCTTTTAAATCCACAAGAGTGTTTCATTTGCAGGGATTCCCTGGTGGCTCCGCGGTAAGGGATCTGCCTGCCTGTGCATCCAGCGCAGGAGACGCTGGTTCAGTCCCTGGGTCGGGAAGCTCCCCTGGAGAAGGAAACGGCAACCCACTCCGGTATTCTTGCCTGGAGAGTCCCATGGACAGAGGAGCCAGGAGGGCTGGAGGCCATGGACTCATGAAGAGTGGGACACGACTTAGCGACTGAATGACAATAAACCGCTCCTTGCTGCTTCAAAATGATGAAAAGGAAAATGTTATGGACAGAGGAACCTGGTGGATTGCAGTCCATGGGGTCGCAAAGAGTCGGGCACGACTGAGCGACTAACATTAACATTTTCCTGATCAACCTGCAAGTAAGTGATTGCATTTGAATAGGTTCAGATAGAGCATGACAGTCTTTCTTCTTCAGAAAGGTGCCTCTGTTGATTCTTGGCTAAGAGAATGGAGTCATGGGTCCGTAAGTCACCTAGAAAGTGTGAACAGAAAGTCCACTCTAATTAGCAATGCTTGGCAGCCCCATTTCAGTAGCATTTAAATTTCACAACTAAGTATTAAGTTGCCAGCATGTCCAAGAAAAAGGAAACTGAGATCTAGGATTAATGTTATCATTGCTTTATCAGTTAAGAAGATTTAGTTTTTTCTTTTTAAGAAATCTCAATAAGGAATAATTTTGAACTTGCCGAAATGTCTCTTCACAGACAGAACTCTGACCAAAAATCTGTGTTAGGAGAGGTGCTAAAACCATCCTGTCCCTTCATTCTCTTAATAGATATCTTGGCCAAGTCATCAACTCAGAATGAGGTTGCCACATAATTACTAGAGAAGATGAGTCGTGAAGCATGTCTATTGTAACATGTCTAATGAGACATGAGCATAGAGAATCATCTGTCCCTGTGTGTTTCTGTGTTCTGGTTCTGTGAGGTTATCAGGAACATAAGTGAGATGCATGGATCCCTGAGAAAACTTGCAGCTATAAGTGCCTGAACTGCAAAACTTATGTAATTTAATGAATCACATCTTTTATAGAATCAAACTAAATATTAAGTGAAATCTTTTAAGCATTCCCCAAATATTTAAAGGTAAAACTAGAGTACAGTTGGAAATACGTTGTGTAACATTTAGGGAAAATAGGAAGGCATTAGCAAGCCATGCTATCATGCTATAAATATCTGCATTATAGATCATTGTAGTTTCCTAGTGAAAATGTGAGTGCATTTGAGGTAACTTAGGAAATTGCTGTAGAGGCTAGCAGAAATTATTCTTTCTGGAAGGGGACAGAAACAGTGTTGGAAAGGAGACTGGATGTATAAATTTACAGTCATTTCATCTTTCTAGACCTCATTTCCTCAACTGAAAATGAAAAAAAAAGAGGTTAAAGTAATTTATAAGATTATTTCAGATTCCCGAATTTGTATTTCTGTGCATGAGAAGCCATCCTCTCTGGTTGGCGCCTTCCCAGCTCAGCTATCCTTGCCTCCAGCCTGGGAGAGCATGTAAAACTTCTCTGAATCTTCTCATTCTCGAGGAAGTGGATGGGGATGAGCTTGGGAGGGTGTCTGTGCATTTTTGGGAGGGGATGACAGGTTGAATGTGATCTAGACATTAGGCATTCAATAAAAAACATTGTTTTGGCAACCAAATATGTATAGATGGTGTTCAAGAGCAAAGTTCAGAACTAGAGGCATATATTTGATCTATAAATTCATTTAAAACAATATATATTTGATCTATAAATTCATTTAAAACAATGAGACTGAATGTTATTATCCATAATGTCAGTATAGATGCTTAAGGACTAAGCTTTGGTTACCTAAGTATTTAGGGTCTTCCCTGGTGGCTTCCCTCATAGCTCAGTTGGTAAAGAATCGCCTGCAATGCAGGAGACCCCGGTTCTATTGCTGGGTCAGGAAGATCTGCTGGAGTGGGGTAGGCTCCCCACTCCAGTATTCTTGGGCTTCCCTTATGGCTCAGCTGGTAAAGAATCTGCCTGCAATGTGGGAGACCTGGGTTTGATCCCTGGGTGGGGAAGATCCCCTGGAGAAGGGAAAGGCTACCCACTCCAGTCTTCTGGCCTGGAGAATTCCATGGACAGTATAGTCCATGGGGTCGCAAAGCGTCAGACATTACTAAGTGACTTTCATTTTCACTTTCCAGTGGCTCAGTGTAAGGAATCTGCCTGCAATGCAGGAGCCACAGAAGACACGGGTTCGATCCCTGGGTGAGGAAGATGCCCTGGAGGAGGGCATGGAAACCAACTCCAGTATTCTTGCCTGGAGAATCCCATGGACAGAGGAACTTGGTGGGCTATAGTCCATGGGGTCTCTAAGGGTCATGCACAAGTGAAGTGACTTAGGATGCATACACCTGAATATTTAGACATTGGAAGATAAGAGTATTCAGGTAAAGAAAGTATGAAACTGGTGCAACGATGAAGGCAGAAAAGCGAGAGTGATTGGTATCTATAATATAAATGTAGATGAAATGGCAATCATACATCTATGAAAACTTGGGATTGTGTGTTTGTGTGTCCTCCTAAAGCAACGTGGAAAGAACAAAAGGTTCACAGGAGTTATCCCCATGTAGGTAATAGAATGTAGAGTTTTGGACACATTTTTACTTTATCTTTTATTCATTACTGTATGACTGATTTTAAAAAATAGTTCTGCATTATTTGTATAATTAGTGCAAAAGCTCCTTTCATTAAAAAAAAAAAATCAGAAAGGCTTGTCAAGGCTCAGTCTCGAGATACTTTGTACTCGTTTCTCAATGTATTGAATTACCTAACCTTGACTATTTTTCTTTTGTAAGCTTTTGTATTTTTTTTTCCCTAGAAGCGAGCCATATCCACAGTTCAGTACCCTTTATGTCACCTCCATTATTTATAAGAACAAAAGCCCTGGAAAGAAAGAATTTTCAAGAGTGTGATATTGATAGTCTCAGCTGGACCTTAATGTACACCCTGAGACTCATGCATTTTCGCTGTCTTTATTATACAAGGAAAGGTTTGGATGAATGATGTGGGAGATGAGATGCTAGACAGGAGAACGTACTCTACATGCTTCCCAGATCTGGCACTGAAAGCATAGTTTGAGTCATCTTTGCCTTGGCCTTTTCTGCCTGGGAAGAGTGCTGTGAGTGTGTATGAATGTGTGAGTGCGTGTGCACGTGTGTGCGTTCGTTACACCAGTCTCCAGGCATTAAAGCACTAACGTTCTAATTGAGGCCAGTGCCTCTGAAAACTGAGTAGACTGTTCCAAGGACTTACCTGAAGAATCTGTTCACAGTCTCCTCAAGAGACTGCTGATGTTCACAGAGAGCAGGTATGAAAAATAGCCCCCTCAGTTTATGCAAAGTATCAGTAAAGGCTCATTTTCATTTAAATATAGATCAGAATGTCTCAGGAGAACATCAGACAGAAGCGGAACAAACAGAGGCACCTCCCTAGAGAAGCAAACCACTGCTATGATTGTTCAGCGACTTGAGCTGACTTCCAAAAGTATAGCTGCCCACTAGTTACAACAGTTGAGACATGGAAGCAAGCTAAACCTCCATCGACAGGTGAATGGATGAAGAACATGTGGAATATCACTCAGCCATAATCAGAATGAAAATGCCATTTGCAGCAACGTGGATGGACCTAGAGACGATCATAGCAAGAGAAATAAAGGCAGAAGTATGATATCGTGTATGTGGAATCTAAAAAAAATGACACAAATGAACTTATTTACAAAACAGAAACATACAGAAAACACATTTATGGTTACCAAAGGGGAGGGGAGGGAAGGAATAAGGTAGGAGTTTGGGATTAACAGATATATAACAGATATACCAGTAAATATAAATTAGATGAGCAAGGATCTACTGTTAGTACAGCGAACTAGAGTCAATGTCCTGAAACTAACAAAGCATTGTAAATCAACTATTCTTCAATTTTTTAAAGCATCTTTTAATTTCATGGCTGCAATCACCATCTGCAGTGATTTTGGAGCCCAGAAAAATAAAGTCAGCCATTGTTTCCACTGTTTGCTCATCTATTTGCCATGAAGTGATAGGACCGGATGCCATGATCTTCGTTTTCTGAATGTTGAGCTTTAAGCCAACTTCTTCACTCTCTCCTTTCACTTTCTTCAAGAGGCTTTTTAGTTCTTCTTCACTTTCTGCCATAAGGGTGGTGTCATCTGCATATCTGAGGTTATTGATATTTCTCCCGGCAATCTTGATTTCAGCTTGTGCTTCCTCCAGCCCAGCGTTTCTCATGATGTACTCAGCATATAAGTTAAATAAGCAGGGTGACAATATGCAGCCTTGATGTACTCCTTTTACTATTTGGAACCAGTCTGTTGTTCCATGTCCATAACATTGAGCATATTGCCAATTTAGGGGAAAAAATGAACAGGAAAGAAAATTGCCTTTTCCTATGAGAGGCACTTAAACTTCTTTAGAGACTTTGGCGTAGCATGCTTATCCCCCGATGAGACAGGCAGAGACCTCACTATCACAAGACATCTGCTACCTTGTATTTGCCGGGATGCTTTTCCTCTTAGGGGCTTCCCTGGTGGCTCAGCCTGTAAAGAATCTGCCTGCAATGTGGGAGACCTTGGGTTCCATCCCTGGGTTTGGAAGATCCCCTGAAGAAGGGAAAGGCTACCCACTCCGTATTCTTGCCTGGAGAATCCCATGGACAGAGGAGCCTGGAAGGCTACAGTCCGTGGGGTCACAAAGAATCAGACACGACTAAGTGACTTAAACTTTCACTTCACTTTCCCCCTTAAATTCCTCTTTCTCTGAAGATTTATTCTCTTATTGCTTTCAGAGCCTAACCCCCTATACATTTGTGTGCACACACGTTCACACACCCCTGCACACACATATGCACATGCACTTACACCCACAGCCTCAGTATTAGCGATTTCCACCCCACAGTCTTGAAAATTACTCTTTTCGTTTATTATCTTAGTACCTGTTGGCTAAATATCTAAATTGAAGTCCCAGCAACATCTAAAAAATTAGCAGGAAAGCCAGATGGTGCACTGGGCCAGTACAGGGAGAACTTCAGACAGTGGTGGCAGACAGGTCACGTCACTGCCTGTACTTCCTACTCATTGTGTTAAAATAGGTCTAGTTCTTTAAGCCTTAATTTCCCAGTTCATCAGAGCTATTCTGAGTTTTCTGTCATACACCACTTATGGTCACGAGTGATGCCATGTGGTAGCTGGCTCAGACTGGACATGTTAATCAGAATTTTGCATTTAACTTCTTAAATAGTAATTATCTGGAAAATATGGCAATTAGAAAGCATGCATTAGGAATGTGTCTGTTCTTTCTTATATAAAAATAAAACCAGTCATAACTCTGCATTTATTTAGTACCAGCTATGTTACCTTCCCTGGTGGCTCAGAGGTTAAAGCGTCTGCCTGCAATGCAGGAGACCTGCGTTCGATCCCTGGGTCGGGAAGATCCCCTGGAGAAGGAAATGGCAACCCACTCCAGTATTCTTGCCTGGAGAATCCCATGGACGGAGGGGCCTTGTGGGCTACAGTCCACGGGGTCGCAAAGAGTCGGACACGACTGAGCGACTTCACTCACTCACTCACTTACCAGCTATGTTGGAATGTCACAAAATGGAGTCAGTGCAGATGGTGGGCCGTGGAAAACTTAAAAATCCAGCAGTAAGAGAAAACCTTCCCTCAGTGATCTATACAATGGCTGTTTTTTGTTCAATCAATAGAAAATATGAAAAACCTCCTTCAAACAACTTTAATATACTAAACTTTGTGGACGAGAGGAAAGCAATGCCTTGAATTTGTTCTCATGGCTTAGAACGTTCTGTGCAACAGGGGTTTTTCATACAGTTACAATGTGTTCCCATAATGTCCTAGATTTGATGTATTCCAATTAAAAGGAAAATTTTTTCCCTGGTTATGAACAATGAGAGAATTTAAAAACTGTTACTATGCGGTTTTGATGAAAGGCTGGAGAACGTCTGTCCCTTTAACTATGAGGGACACTATTTCAGGGCCACGGTGGCTCAGGGTCCTGGTGGCTCCCGTGTTCCTGGAATGTTTCATGTGTGTGTGTGTGTGCGTGTGTGTGTATTTTAAGAGGATGAAAGGCTAATTCATTTCTGTAACATCCAACATTTGATGTGAAATAATTGTAAAACATAATGAAATCCTGGCCTGAGAGTGTATTGCTCCTGCTGGTAGCAATATGGAGAGTGTATGGAGAATTCACTGTGTATTATTTTTCTGCCAAGATTTTCAAACTTTTAACAGAGTTGTTATTGAGAAAGCACGATTTTAACACATTCTTTAAAGGGAAAAGCAATAGTATTAATTGACTTTTACTTTTCAATTTATAGGGATAATTGTCATAGTCGAATTTTGGCTCACTGTTTTTTTGTCATTTTCTGCTCTCATAAATTAAATTCTAATCAGAAGGTTTTGGAATTATTTTAAAGGCAGCAAACATAGAGTGCTTTGCTAACATGCCGAACTGATCAGTTTAGCAGAAAACATGCATACACACACACAGAAGGAAAAAAGGAAAGAAGGAGGCGGGAAGGAGAGGGAAGGGGTTGGTGTCCCTGATGCCACAGAGTGAGTGACTATGCATCTCACTGCTCCGATTCACGCAGACAATCCATTATTCATGAATTAAGTCATCGAGTGTTTATCAAATGTCTGATTTCCCAAGCAATAATGTACAGGCTAGAGTGTTCAGAGAAGTGAGATAGTAAGGTTTGCCACTGTTGCTCTGTCTTGCCAACAGCCACGTGGAAGACGGCCCAGAACCGGAACGTGGAGACCGCTCAGATGCAATGAGGGATGTGGAGGGCCCAGGGGAGTCAGGCTGCCGGGGAAGGGGTGGTTAGGACAAATAAGCAATTGATTGGATGCTGAAGGAGGGTAGGAAAGGGGTCAGGGTTGACTCACACTTCTAGATTAATTGACTTCGTAATGTCGTGAAGGAGAGAAAGTTCCAGAGGACAGCAGGTTTCAATTGCCATATTGTGCATGAGGCGTGCGCTTGGTGTTTAGAGGTGACATCAGAACCTCAGAGGGCTGGTCTGAAGATTGTGGTGTGGGGATGTCAACTTGCAAGTGAGAGCTGAAATCAAGAGAGTACACGGGGCCTTCAGGGGAAATGCAGAGGAAGCAGAATTGTGCCAGAATAGACTTTTTCCAGAAACCAGCAGTTTAGGGAGCGTACAGAGGAAGGGTCAGCACTGTGAATCCAGAGGGACATATCAGGACCGGCCGGAGGACAGACTGGCATTGCCTCTGGCTTGTTCCACTGGGAAGGATGAGAAGAGGGAGCTTACATTTTGGGGGAGCATGGTGAAGAGTCAACCGTGGAGGGAATAAAAGCAGAAGACCGTGAGTTGTCATGGAGGCCAGGGATAATTGTCATAGTCGAAGGTAGTCATGGAGGCCAGGGATAATTGTCATAGTCGAAGGTAGCGTGTTTCAGGCAGATTGGCAATGCCAAACGTAAAAGGCGGGCTGCTTATGGAATAGAACCTAGACTGCAGTGTCTGTTTCAGGGAGTAGGCCCAAGAGATCCCGTTCAGCCCAATTTCAAATGAACTGGAGAGGGAAGGGGAGGACTCAGATCGACAGTTTTGAGAAATCTGGACATGAAGACTGAGATGAATAAATGGATCGCTGTCTAGAGGGTTGAGGTGAAGTCCTGCCTCACTTAGACTGTTCAGGCTGCTGTTCACCATATTCCACAGACTGAACAGCTTACCTGCAATAGAAATTCATTTCTCAGTTCTGGAGGCTGGAAATCCAAGACCAAGGTGCCAGTGTGTTAGAAGAGAGTCTCTTCCAGGTTGCAGACTCACAAGGCAGAAGACGAGAGGGAGCTCTCTATGGTGTTTTTCATAATGGCACTAATCCCATTCAGAAGGGGTCCACCCTCACGACCCAGTCACCTCCCAAAAGGTCTGCCCCCTACACCAGCACCTTAGGGCTTAGAATTTCAACTTATGAATTTTGGGAATACACAAACATGCAGGCCAGAGCAGTCATTTTTTGAAACGAGAAAGTTTTACTTAAATGTAAATTAGTCCTATTATCTGATGGCCTGAAACTCAATATTCTTGAGGTTCTATTGCCTGTCATATATTCATAAAATATTGTTATAAAAATTAAATATGTTTTAAAAAGACCATATATAGAACCTGGCCATGATAGTCTCAAAACAAATGCAATTTCCTAATTCTGTTTTTTCTTGATAGAGACATACCAGAGACAATCTGAATTTGGTCTTTGATCATAATGGAATTTTTTTCTTGGTTTGTAGTGATGACACTGAATAGCCATTTTACTGTTATTCAAGGTTTCCCAGTGTGTGTGATGTCAAGCCAATGATGTGTGTTCCCCAGATATATCACATAGCGTCACTGGACTTCAGTGTTGGCATTTGCCGAATGGTATATAGAACAAAGTGGTGGCAAATGGTCTTAGGCCTCTGCTAGTTCTGAAATTCTGTGTGTTTATAGCTTCTCATTTAGGGTTATCATCTACTAATTACATTTATTTTTTTAAAAAAATGTTCCATTTCTGTGGGATGTTGCAGTAATGACAGGATAATGACCTGATTCTATCTTAAACTGAATTCAGTAAACATTTTTTTCAATCCATCCTACATCTGATGCATTATAATAAATTGAGACTAAAAAAATCATAAAAATAATGGGAAAATATTTGAGAGAGAGAGAGAGCAAGTGAGAACTTGGAAACAGTTAAGGCACTCTGTTTTGGCTTTTTCCGAAAGCAGTATTTTAGTTGCTGTACACACGCACAAACAAAATTTTCTCTTCTCGGGGGAGGGGCAGAAAGAAATGGGATCATAGTATAGCAGATTTGAAAAAAAATGAATAAATTGAAATTTAGAAACAGAAATATTTGCATTTGATTTAGTCAGTACTTGAAATTGTAGGGCAAATGTTGTAAATTATCTGTACTTCTGTGTTCCAAGAACTACAGAATCTCCATCCATCTTTAGAAGTATCAGAAACAACAATAATTCTTCATATAGATTTACTATTGGGGAAAAAATGTTCTGACTAATTTTTGGAAACTTTTGTCAAAAATTTAAGTTTACCTACATATTTGGAGAAAAAAAAAATACCAAGAGACATTCAAAAAGGTTTTTTTCATACTTGGTTTCTCTCAGAATGAAGCAAGTGGCATCTACTACAATTCTAAAAGACTGTAGAAAAGAAAGAAATGGCTTTCTTCTTTCCACTAAACTAACAGAGAGAAAAAATCAAGAAACCCAAATCCAGTTACACTTTACTCATTTGGTATACACCCTGATATGTTCAGACTGAATGAATATGAGTAACTTCTTACATTGCATCTGGCATTTAATTTAATGTGTGATATAGTTAGCAAAAATGCTCCAATCAACATGTACGCTTACATGCTGACCCTCATCTAAAAGGTAAGCTCTGCGGTGTTTTCAGGTACGTCCATCAGTCTGAAGAAGTCAGAGGCAATGCTGATTGCTCTCAGTCTGTTAGGTCACAGAGAGGAAGCTTGGTTACTCAGATGAGAGTTCTTTTCTCCTGCTGTTCCATTTACTCGAGCTGTTGCAGGGAGAGATCTCTGAGTATCTCCTCCCGTCGTTCACCTCATTCGCTTCCATCTTAGACTCACTTGAAAGTTCCCTTTTCCTTTTCAGCACTAAGCATAGGTTTACAAGAAGTCTTAGTAAATATTGTACAGTTTGGTTATAAAAAATACTGGGCAACCACTGAAATATTGCATTATCCTCCTCTTGGGAATTCAGTGTTACTCTTGTTCATCCCATGAGACATTTGACCCAGTGATGGTCCCTCTCCTCTTCGTGCCCAGACACTCAGCCATATCCAGCTCCTTGTGGCTCTGTGGTCTGGAGCCCACCAGGCTCCTCTGTCCCTGGGATATCCCGGCAAGAATGCTGGATTGGGTTGGCATTTCCTTCTCCAAGGGATCTTCCTGATGGAGGGATCGGACCCAGGGATACATCTCCGGCACTGGCAGGCAGGTTCTTTACCACTAACGCCACCTCTCCTCTTTGTGGCTTCTCAGTTTCACGTTTACATGTTCTTTCTGTCAATAAGCTTTATAATAAATAATCTTTATAAATTTTACAATTGAGTTAATAACGGTTTTATCATCCTGTATCTAGAAAATAGTCACCCAAACCCTATGACTGCCTAGTCTGTCTATCAACCTCCAGGTTACAGATGAAGGCGGAGGAAGCTGGACTCTGAGATGGAGCAGGGGACTTATCAAAACTGCACAAGAAGAAGGTAGTTGGCTCATCTCAGTACTCAGACAAGTCAGACAGTCTGTTCTTACCCATATGCTGGTTCAAGGTGATGCCCACTCACTCCTACAAAAGACAGCTCAGGGAAACTCACAAGAGATAGCTGTGTGAATCGATAGAGAATGGAGTGAGGGATGGTTGAGGTTTGCTCCTAACCTCTGAGAAAGACTCCACCCATTTTAAACGGTTTTTTTCTTTCTGTTCAAAATTTTTTTTTTTTTTCAATGTCCCCAAATATTCAGTTGTATCAGAAACATTTTTTTTTGTTTTTATGATTAAAGCAATGAAGGTGGTTTGTTCATTATATAATTGTGCTGTGCTTAGTCGCTCAGCTGTATCCGATTCTTTGCAACCCCATGGACTATTGCCCGCCAGGCTCCTCTGTCCATGGGATTCTCCAGGCAAGAATACTGGAGTGGGTTGCCACGCCCTCCTCCAGGGGATCTTCCCAACCCAGGACTCAAACCCAGGTCTCCTGCACTAAAGACAGATTCTTTACCATCTGAGCCACATTGTAGAATTAATAATCTGTAATTCAAGCAACTTTATTTTCTTTAAACCAATGAATAGACTTACTCAGTACATGATAACTTATGGCAATACTATGCCCACACAACACAAGAATTATCCTGAATGTCATGTATCACACTGTTTTATCCTGAGCAACTCTGAAACATTTTGGAAATTGAAAGGTTAATGAACTCATAGTTTTGTTCCTTAGAAGAAATGATACAAATAAAGTTCTGACCTTAAAAGCCAGAACTTGACTGGTATTAATTTTGTGGAATTGGTACCAACTCAATTCAGATTTTTTAATCATCTCATTTATCTTTTCATGACAAATATTAAACATTTTCAAACTATATTAATCATTTTCAAATGATTAGTATTTTTCATGATAAGAATATTTGTCAAAACAGTGCTTGCTACTACTATAATTACAGTCTTGATGTATCTCCAGTGTCATCTTTGCCAGTGGAGAACAGGACTAAAAAGGAAATTTAACTTCATTCAAGTAAAAACTAAGGAATATTAGCCTGTTAACTAAGAGAAGTATTAGAAGTAACTCAGAGCCTCCAGCTACCTCTGTCAGTTGAGACGCGCAAGATGCACCTAGTCTAAATATGTGATCCGTTTGGTCATCCTGCCTGATGTTACAAGTTTTAGCAAGTATTGAAAGCCCAATCACGGCGTATAATCACTGCCTCGGGAATTTCAAAAATCAGGCAATCAGAGAAAAAAACTAGTTTACCAGATATCTACTCCCTTAATCAGTATCTAATTATACATGAATTGTGTTTTGGAAATATTATACTTTAACGTTTCATTTCAGAATTGCAGTCTAATTACACAGAATTCGGATACGTTTATATTAAATATTGCGGCCAAAGCTCTAGCAAGTGCTCTCTAATATCACTGATTTAATGTTTAGAGGGCAGATCCCAGTTATTTTCTGTTTTGTTGTTGCTGTTCAGTCACTAAGTCGTGTCAGGCTTGTTTGCAAGGCTGGGGACTGTAGCCCTCCAGGCTCCTCCGTCCATGGAATTCTCTAGGCAAAAGTACTGGAGTGGGTTATCATTTCCTTCTCCAGGGGATCTTCCTGACGCAGGGACTGAACCCACATCTCCTGCATTAGCAGGCAGATTCTTTACCAGTGAGCCACCAGGGAATCTTGCAGAGATCACTTACCCTCAAGTGCCATTCATAATTACTTGAATATTAAAGCAAATTCATAAAATAAAGTTTAAAATTTTCAAAAACTTAACATGTCATTGATTCAACTGTACTTATAAAAATCACAAAATGTTTAAGAAATTATTTCCCTAAGTAAATAGATTATAGTACAAAGTATTTTAGTTGCTATTTAGTAAAAAGCTACCAAAATTCAGACAGCTGGAATTTGTGTTCGGCTTCTCTTATAACCTTGAAATGTAACCAAAATTTTAATGGTGATAAAAATAGTGCATGTAAATTCATCTTCATCTTGATTTTTCTAAACACTCCTGGTGAGCCAATAGTCATGAAAATGTTAAAAAGCAAAAGGAAAGGCACGAACAAGAGATGAACACAATGTGAATAATTCACAAATTGGCATTTGATTCTTGACTTGTTGAGAATTCACCATATATACTACCACAAAAAATTAAAAAAAAAAAAAAGAGAGAGAGAAAAACCAGGAAAAAAAATCATGGTCCAAAATATCTTGGCGGTAACCTGTTTGCTATTTTCTGTCCTGAAGATTTTAGGCAAAGTTTCAATTAAAATGGATTGTAATTAAATTATTTTGGGCAGAAATGTGCCTTAGCCTTTGATTAAGTTGATCATTTCAACATTTTAAAATGCTTAATCTATTTCTTAAAATGACATCAAGTTGTGCTATTGCCGTTTATGGAGGTTCACATGTGCTCAGTGCATTTAAAGATTTGGCTCTCTTTTCTCTTTTTTTCATTACTCCTGGAAAATAGGATTGATTCAGTTTTATGCACATGCAGAATGCCATGGACATGGTGCCAAGTATGCCCCATTCAGGAAAAAACAAAGCTCAAAAGGACATTTCTTTTTACGCAGCAGCCAAAATTATGCAGATGTAGAAATTAAAAATCCTGAGACTACTTGCCAGAAATTGTTCAGGGAAAATTTACTTGCGTTGTTTTCCCTTTCCCACTCACAAATAACAGATTTATAAATACCAAAAAGTGCACGCATGCTCAATCTTGTCCAACTGTTTGCAACCCCATGGACTGTGACCTGCCAGGCTCCATTTTCCGTGAGATTTTCCAGGCAAGAATACTGATGTGGGTTGCCATTTCATACTCTAAGGGATCTTCCAGGCTCAGGGATTAAACACACATTTCTACCTGCATTGGCAGGTGGGTTCTTTACCACTGATGCCACCTGGGAAGCCCAAATACCAAAACAGCATCTATCGAAACAGTATAATGGGCAAAGTTGTTCTTTGATGATGCCTTTCTTGCCTACTTGTGTCCAGACCCTCCTATCCCAGGACCCTTTTCTATGCCCAGTTATTTGGAGCCTGTCTGCCTTTTCCGAGCATACTCCATTGCTTCATTTATGAAGGACTTTCCTTATGGTTCCAGAGTCTAAAAGACTGTCACGATCATCTTTTCCCAACTCTTTCAGATCCTGTATTTCTGTGTTATCTCATGTAACACTGAATCTAGTAAGAGACGCAAACTTGCCTTCAGAGATAAGGGCCGCTAACTTACTGGGTATAGAATAATTTCTGTTAAGGCTCTTTAAATTTGTCAGCTGAAATGTGTGTCTGTTGATAGTGGCCGACCAGTGACACTCAGCTTTTAAAAGCTCTTGGGTAGTGTCACTATGAGAGAGAAAAGGAGAGTGTTTATGGTACATCCACTTTCTGTGGGCACGGTGGGAACAGCTCCTGATGGGTGGAGTATGGTGGCTTAATTCAACAAGCCTCTGGGGATAAAGTCTCTTATTCAAGCAAGCAAAAGAACTCTTTATAAACCGCTCAATCATTCATTTGGTCATTTACTCAACACATCTTATTGTGCAGGCCCTGGATATACAGAAGAGAGGAATATAGACCTCACATATCTTCCTGTGGTTTATGCTGTTTAAACTAATGCATTTTACAACTCAATTATGACAGAAAGTATATTTAGGAGAACCCTGGATAAAGGCATGATCTCTCAGTGATTCCTTTCTGAAAGGATAGTCTTAAAATAGAAGTTAAATTACCTACCTCTCATAACTAGACAAATTCAATTGTTTAATTGAGTAACCAACAAAATATCTGAAAGTATATCCGTAACATACTGGTATTCTTGGAGCATATTGGAGCCGTTGCGTCCTGTGCTTGGAGCCATGGAAACTGAAGACCCCTGTGACACTCAGACTGCGTATGCTGTGTCTGTCCCCAGCTGAAGCACTGGGATGCTCACTGGTAGAGGAGATGTAAGACCACGTCTCTTAGAGCTTTACTCTCTTAATAACCACTCTAGGAAACTCGTAGGATGGTGATCGGGCCCACTTTACAAATGAGTAAAATGAAATTAAGATTCCATGTGGCTGCAGATTCAAACCAGCTGTTCTCTTGCAGTACTTGCTCCGGGCAGGACAGTTTCATTCTCAGGTGCCTGGAAGTTCCTTCTATGTCCCTTCTTGCTTCCTTCATATACAGCCTTCCCGACTCAGTAAGTGTAGAACAGATGTCATGGCTTGACTACATTTTGTCACCTGCAGAGGCGACAGGCGTTCTTCCAGAGCTCGTGTTCCCACTAGCGGTGTCTGAGGACTACCTCTGAATCCTGTCTCCATTGTGTGCAAATGTTCCAGGCTAAACATACGGTCAAAAGTCATTAAATACGCACTTTGTGTGAGATTTCCGAGAACTGATCATTTTTCCCCAACAGAAAGGATTCTGTGGAATGAGTGATTAAATTAATGAAACACCACACAGTGTGTTGACGAGGTTGGTATGTGGTAATGGCAGAAACAATAAACACAGAGAGCGTTGCTTTGTTGCTCCGAGGAATTTATTGTCCCTGACTATGATCTGAGAACAGATGGCGGAGGCTGTCAGCTGGGTTGTGAGCCCCGGCAAGCAGGAAGTAGGTGATGATAAACGGCTGGTAATTTCCCCTAGCGGAGCAACCCTACCGCAGGCTCCGCCGGAAAGAATAGACGCTAGTCTGAAACCTCATCTGTGGAATCTTGTCCAATACTTCATTTTTTTCTTTAAGGAAAGAAAACACAGAGGTCTTGTTCTTTGCCTTTGTGAGATCTTCAGAAAGCTCAGTAATTTGTTTGCTCCTGAAAGACAATTATCAGCTGTATCTAAAAGGTGAAAGCTCATATTTCTTGCAAGATCAGTCGGGGTTTTTCTTCTCCTCTATAAGCACTTGGGTTTATTGAGTACTTCTTGTTTGTCCACCATCGCCACGCCAGCTGGGAGTGGTTTGTCCCAGATTTATTTGTATCCATCTCCAGGTGAAGGAATGGAAGAGTTTCCTTAGCTGATTTGTTTAGGCAACTGTCTATCAAGATCCTATTTTGAAAGGAGACTCATGCCTCGTATAATAGAGAAGTCAAGTCTCTAAAATCATAATAAATCTGAGCTGCAGTTTATCGCCTTCTGTCTGTGTGTCTCTAGTCAGTATCTTTACCTTCCTGGGACTCTGTGAATCATCTGCAAAGTAAACTCACTCCCAAAGCTACTGTGAGAATTAATTATTTTTAATTATGTAAGGAAGCCGGCACTGTATCACAGCTAATAGGCATTTAGGAAATTATGCGTTCATGTACGTGTTGCTTTTCAGTCGCTAAGTCGTGTCCTGTTTACTGACGGATCTGCGGCTGCGCCGGGTCTGGGCTGCTGTGCGTGGGCTTTCCCTGGCCGCGGTGCCCGGGGGTCACTCTGCTCTCTAGCTGGTGCAGGGGCTCCTCATGGCAGCGGCTTCTCTTGCTGAGGAGCACCAGCTCCAGGGCGTGGACTCCAGGGCACGGGCTCAGTAGTCGTGGCCCACGGGCTCAGTTGCACCGTAACTCGTGGAATCTTCTCAGGCCAGGGATCAAACCTGTTTGCTCTGCTTTGGCACTCGGTTCCTATCCTCTGTATCACCAGGGAAGTCCCCTATGAGGCATTTAAGAAAAAGAAGCTGGTATTAAGAAGCAGTGATAGCTGTAACAATAATATACAAATAGTAATAATACAAAATAATGGAAGAAAAAGGCAGGGAGCCAGGAGCCGCGAGAGAAGCACCCAGCCTAAGGACTTCAGATGGAGCCGTGCAGAACACGGAGACTTTCCATCTGAGCAGCTCCGGGAATCCTGGGGAGACCTCCCTGCTGTCAGAAACCGCCCTCTCCATCAATCACAGGGGAAAAGTGCAGGCTGAAAACACACAGCAGCTCCGTTAAGGCCTCTGCTTGGTTTAATGTTATTTACCTCAGTGATAAAGAATGAGAACCATTTTGATGCTTGACATTCCCTCAAGAAGAAATAATTTAAAAGGCTCTTCTAAGTGCTGTTCTTAGTTGACACATTGATCACTGCTTCTTTGAGGTTTAATTTATGATGCTAAACTGTAGGTATGAACTGATAAATGAATGCATAAAAAATGAGTTCTTCAAATTCGAGATTCAGAAGAAAGTAGCTAGTTTCCTTGAATAGTCATGCATTAAAATACTCTCTGTCATTCTACTTGCTGAGTACCGTACTCATAAGTGGTAGCTTTCGACTCTCTGGCATTCCAAATCACAGCTCCTATTAACTTTCTGAAATAACTCTTCTTGTTCAGTCACTCAGTCTTGGTGACCCCGTGGACTGCAGCACAACATACCTCCCTGTCCTTCACCACCTCCCGGAGTTGGCTCAAACTCATGTCCATTGAGTTGGTGATGTCATCCAACCATGTCATCCTGTCTCCCCCTTCTCCTCCTGCCCTCAATCTTTCGCAGCATCAAGGTCTTTTCCAGTGAGTTGGCTCTTCCCATCAGATGGCCAAAGTATTGGAGCCTCAGCTTCAGCATCAGTCCTTCCAATGAATATTCAGGGCTGATTTCCTTTTGGATTGACTGGTTTGGTCTCCAGAAATAATTCTGGTGTGTGTCTAATTTTCTCATATATGGGACTCACACTTATCTTGTGTTTATGTAGCTGACTCCCTCATCCCTGTGTTATAAATTCAAGAAAATACATGTACACCCATGGTGGATTTATGTCAATGTATGGCAAAACCAATACAATATTGTAAAGTAAAATAAATAAAACTGAGCTTAAAAAAAAAAAAAAAGAAAATGCATGTATTCCTTTTAGAAGCAGGAGAAGACAAGTTGTTCATTGGAGATCCCAGAGGTTATTGCAGATCTTGAAACAATTTGGGGGGTAAGTTAAAACCAAGTAGGCTCCATCTGTTCGGGTACCAGGGCTTTGTCCGTATGGTCTTTAGGCTGCTTTGCTCTAATTCTCGTGACAGGTGATGGGAAATTAAAGGAACTTCTGGTGGTTAGGCTTGGAGTAGAGTAAGCCTCTCTTCTTCAGTGGGAGTCAGGGGAGGAGATAATGAGTGGGGGAAAGACACACCAGAGGCAAGAAAGGGGCCTCACTAGGAAGCAGGTACCGGGAAAGGTCACAGTGCATTTCGGTGGACAGTAGGCTTAGGGACACAGCGCTCTGAAATCTGACGAAAGCGAGGGCCTTGCAGCCCTGTCCAGTGTATATATGCACAGATTGTGCATCCGATTTCCAGAAGTGTGAGTACTTCCTGGAGTGTTCATCATTAATGTCAGATTAAAAACCCTGAGGCTCTTTAGATGAGAGAATGTCAAAAGTTATACATACTAACTTGTGCTTTTTAAACAGAAGGCTGAAACTATTTGCTCCCAAGTGTGCATGTCTTAAAATTAGACTTAAAGTCCCAATGGTTATTTTAATGGATGGTTTTTGTGGTATTTTACCACTGGCCACACAACCGATAGAAAATATTTATTACATGGGAACGTAGTTCACACATACGTAACAAAATTATGCTTCACAATTTACAATTGAGGGGTATCCCCCTTGGCTCGGTGGGTAAAGAATCCAGCTGCACTGCAGGAGACACAGAAAACCCAGGTTTGCTCCCTGGGTTGGGAAGCTCCCCTGGAAGAGGAAATGGCAACCCGCTCCAGTATCCTTGCCTGGAGAATCCCGTGGACAGAGGGGCCTGTCAGGCCAGTCGTTACCCAGTCCACGGGATCTCAAAGAGTTGGACACGACTGCAGCGACTTAGCACTCACACACGCAATTTGTAACTCATCTGAAGTAAAATGTCATGTGATGTGATGATGTGAAGTTGCTCAGTCGTGTCTGACTTTTTGCGACCCCGTGGACTGTAACCTACTAGGCTTCTCTGTCCATGGGATTATCCAGGCAAGAATACTGGAGTGGATTGCCATTTCCTTCTCCAAGGGATCTTCCCGACCCAGGGATCAAACCCGGGTCTCCCACATAGGAGGCAGACGCTTTAACCTCTGAGCCACCAGGGAAGTGTGTATTAGGAAAAACATTTTACTTACTTGATGATATAAAAAATACTAATATTATTTGAAAATATACTCACCTTGTAAAATATATATATAAATTCTAAAGATTTAAGTATATCACAAAAGTGATTCTTGTAAATATGTACATTATAAATATGACATTTGTAAATTACATAAGTTTATATTGCATTTTGTAAATATTATATTAGCATGTGTATAAATGTTTAGTCTGTCAAATTCAGAGTCTTTATTTCCTTCTATATGAAAAGACTGGATGACTCAGAAAAAGAGGCAGAGGAAAGAGGGAAGAAATAACCATGAAATAATTGAAGAAATTTTCCTGGGAATGATGAAAATAACCTTAACCCTAGGTGCCTTACTGGGAAATTTCAAATCATTAACGATGAGAGGAAGATTAGAAAATCTTCCAGACACAGGGGGGAAATGACATTCAAAGAATCAGGAGTCAGAAAGGTTTGGATTTCTCAAGAGCAAAGCCACAGTGAGGCAACTGCCTGAATGTACAGGCTTGATTACATGATTACAAATGAAAAAATTTGAATCTGTCTAGATTGTACATACACTTTTTATTTTTCTTTTTAGGGAAGGAAATCATCATAAAATTATTGTTCTTAGAATTCTTTGATCTTAAATATGAACATTTTCCGTGTTTGGCATACATACATTTGCTTACATGTAAAGGAAAAAAAAAATATATATATATATATATATGTATGTGTGTGTGCGTGTGTAACTTCAAATTTACTTTAAATCTTTCCCTAAATGAAAATTTAAGAAAAACAACAATTTATAACTAGGGGTTAAAGTTGGAAGAATCTTCTATAAATTCTGACCCCAAAACTAGTTATGCTTCTTGCTCCAAATTCAACTCAAACTTCATGCGGGGCCTTTGACTTCGCTTATTTTTCTATTGGTCCAGAATAGCTTGGTAAACCTTCTCTTTGTGGCCGGTAAGGTTTCAGTCCTTGAGACCAGGTCTGGTTGTTACCTGTCTGTGAAACCTTCGGTGCTTCTCTGAAAAGGCAGGGACTTGTTCATCAGCTCTCCTGTAACACTTGTATTTCCAGTGTCATCATTGGGCGGTTCCACATTAGTCTTAATGTATCCTCAGGGAAGAATCCATGTCTCCTCTGGGCTTGGATTCCTGGTTTCTTTGTTAGTGCTTATTTAGGACTTAAGACTGTTTGAAAAACAACAACAACAATCTGCTTCTTAGGCTTTCATGTCATTATATTGATATTAGTTTCTAGACAACATCCAGTCAATAAGATTATCTTTCCCATCATGTGTTTACAATTTTGTGTGTTTTTATACCACGTCCTGGGTTTTGTGCTAAGTAACCTGTAGCATAGGAGACTTCAATGACAATGTAGAAGGAAATACAAAAATTGCTGGAAGAAAACCTATAAATCTATAGCAAATTAGTCATATGAGAAGTAAGTGCCTAAAGAAATCTGATGAGGGAATGATCACCATGAGATGGAGTTGTTTAGGAATAAGAGCAGTTACCATTATCATGAATTTATGTGTGAAATAGATGGGGAAACAGTGGCAACAGTGTCAGACTTTATTTTTGGGGGCTCCAGAATCACTGCAGATGGTGACTGCAGCCACGAAATTAAAAGACGCTTACTCCTTGGAAGGAAGGTTATGACCAACCTAGATAGCATATTCAAAAGCAGAGACATTACTTTGCCAACAAAGATCTGTCTAGTTAAGGCTATGGTTTTTCCTGTGGTCATGTATGGATGTGAGAGTTGGACTGTGAAGAAAGTTGAGCACCGAAGAATTGATGCTTTTGAACTGTGGTGTTGGAGAAGACTCTTGAGAGTCCCTTGGACTGCAAGGAGATCCGACTAGTCCATTCTAAAGGAAATCAGTCCTGGGTGTTTTTTGGAAGGACTGATGCTAAAGCTCAAACTCCAATACTTTGGCCACCTGAAGCAAAGAGTTGACTCATTGGAAAAGACTCTGATGCTGGGAGGGATTGGGGGCAGGAGAAGAAGGGGATGACAGAGGATGAGATGGCTGGATGGCATCACGGACTCGATGGACGTGAGTTTGAGTGCACTCCGGGAGTTGGTGATGGACAGGGAGGCCTGGCGTGCTGCAATTCATGGGGTCGCAAAGAGTCAGACATGACTGTGCAACTGAACTGAACTGATGGGTGAGAACAGAATCACAGAAGTAGGAAGCTATTTAATGCACATATTTTGGGGGGGCTCCAAAATCACTGCAGATGGTGACTGCAGCCATGAAAGTAAAAAATTCTTGCTCCTTGGAAGAAAAGCTATGACCAACCTAGACAACACATATTAAAAAGCAGGATACAGGATGCTTGGGGCTGGTGCACTGATATACCTGTCTCTTATACACATCTAGATGTGTATAAGAGACAGATACAGGATGCTTGGGGCTGGTGCACTGGGATGACCCAGAGGGATGGTACGGGGAGGGAGGTGGGAGGGGGGTTCAGGATGGGGAACATGTGTACAACCATGATGGTGGATTCATGTTGATGTATGGCAAAACCAATACAATCTTGTAAAGTAATTAGCCTCCAATTAAGATAAATAAATTTATATTTAAAAAATAAAAAAAGAAGAACAACAACAACAAAAAAAGCAGAGACATTATTCTGCCAACAAAGGTCCGTCTAGTCAAGGCTATGGTTTTTCCTGTGGTCATGTATGGATGTGAGAGTTGGACTATAAAGAANAGATGGTGTCTGCAGCCATGAAATTAAAAGACGCTTACTCCTTGGAAGAAAAGTTATGACCAACCTAGATAGCATATTCAAAAGCAGAGACATTATTCTGCCAACAAAGGTCCGTCTAGTCAAGGCTATGGTTTTTCCTGTGGTCATGTATGGATGTGAGAGTTGGACTATAAAGAAAGCTGAGCACCGAAGAATTGATGCTTTTGAACTGTGGTTTTGGAGAAGACTCTTGAGAGTCCCTTGGACTGCAAGGAGATCCAACCAGTCTATCCTAAAGGAAATGAGTCCTGAATATTCATTGGAAGAACTGATGCTGAAGTTGAAACTCCAATACTTTGGCCACCTGATGTGAAGAACTGACTCCTTGGAAAGGACCCTGATGCTGGGAAATATTGAAGGTGGGAGGAGAAGGGGACGACAGAGGATGAGATGGTTGGATGGCATCACTGACTTGATGGACATGAATTTGAGTAAGCTCCGGGAGTTGGTGATGAGCAGGGAAGCCTGGTGTGCTGCAGTCCATGGGGTTGCAAAGAGTCGGACACAACTGAGTGAGTGAACTGAACTGATGAGGGTCAGGACCAGTATCGGAGTAAAAAAATGCAATTTGTTTGTGAAGGTAGAGTCAGTAGCACTTATGTGCAAGATTCCATTTATGAAGATAAAGATTCCATCTATTATCTAGACACTTATTGCAATATGTTTTCATTTTTGCCTTATGAAAACTTTTTCAAGGAGAACTAGAATGATTTGTTGTTGTTGCTGTTGCTCATAATTCTCTCACCTCTCTCATTACTTCATTTTCTTGTACTATGAGTTTTTAGTGAAATTAGCAAGACTGTTGATTTTGAGAGCTCACTGATACTCTATGATAGCTTTGCTTTCAATAAAAAAGATCGTATATTGAACTTAAGAGGCATGCATAATAATTAAGGTAAGAGCTAAGTAGGAAACTCAAAGGCTTTAATCAGAAACAAGTTAAAGTGCAGGAAGTTAAAGGGCTTTGCTCTGTTGATTCTGCTCCCTACTTTTGGCCCTTAACGGGGTCACATTTTTAGATGAAAAATACCACATATTTGCCTTCAAGTAATAACAGGAAGAAACAATAATACAGTAGTTACCCAGCCTTTGACAAACGCTGTCCTGAATCAGTGCCGTAGCTTAATGGAAATGCCTCCAAGGAACAAACATTGCAAACAAAACAGAGGTAACCCTATTTTTTCTTGGAAAAAAAAAAAAAAAATCATTTCCGAGTCTTGGTTTTCACTACCAGAGCCTTCCACTTGGCTCTTGGCTCCGTTTTCCGCGTCGTGCCCGTTTTTCTGTGGTCTCCAGCTCATTTGATGCTTCTCTTGGCTCCTGTCCAGTCGGGCACAATGAAGGGCAGTTTTTCTTCTGTAGTTACAGTGACTCTCTCTTTGCTTTCACTCCTCAGCTCCTTTTTCTTTCATTCCTGAATCGCCAACAAACCGCTAGTCCTCTCTGGTCTGATCTGGTGGCCCTCCCCAGAGCTGTTAAAACGCGTAATTACAATTCAGAAAGAGAAGAAAATCTGGGCGTTAAATGTGATCCCCCAGAGGCTTCAGCTTCCTCCTGCAAACTCAGGAAGAGGTTGTGCTTATGGTTTTCTTTATTAGGCACATTTATTTATTAGGCTGGAGGAAGCACAAGCTGGAATCAAAATTGCCAGGAGAAATATCAATAACCTCAGACATGCAGATGACACCACCCTTATGGCAGAAAGTGAGGAAGAACTAAAGACCCTCTTGATGAAAGTGAAAGAGCAGAGTGAAAAAGTTGGCTTAAAACTCAACATTCAGAAAACTAAGATCATGGCATCCGGTCCCATCACTTCATGGCAAATAGATGGGGAAACAGTGGAAACAGTGACAGACTTTATTTTGGGGGGCTCCAAAATCACTGCAGATGGTGACTGCAGCCAAGAAATTAAAAGACGCTTGCTCCTTGGAAGAAAAGTTATGACCAAACTAGACAGCGTATTAAAAAGCAGAGACATTACTTTGCCAACAAAGGTCCATCTAGTCAAGGCTATGGCTTTTCCAGGGGTCATGTATGGGTGTGAGAGTTGGACTATAAAGAAAGCTGAATGCCAAAGAATTGATGCTTTTGAACTGTGGTGTTGGAGAAGACTCTTGAGAGTCCCTTGGACTGCAAGGAGATCCAACCAGTCCATTCTGAAGGAGATCAGTCCTGGGTGTTCATTGGAAGGACTGATGCTAAAGCTGAAACCCCAATAGTTTGGCCACCTGATGTGAAGAACTGAGTCACTGGAAAAGACCCTGATGCTGGGAAAGATTGAAGTTGGGAGGAGAAGAGGATGACAGATGGCTGGATGGCATCACCGACTCGATGGACATGAGTTTGAGTAAACTGCTGGAGTTGGTGATGGACAGGGAGGCCTGGCGTGCTGCAGTCCACGGGGTCACAAATAGTCAGACATGACTGAACTGAACTGTTCAGACTGAACTGAACTGAACTGATCGATTGCCATTTACCCAACACAGTTCCAGGCCCAAGAGACAGTTTGAGAGAGTGAACAGGGCTCTAAAGAGGAAGAGCACCCGGGACGGGACGGTGCTGCTGTGAGTCCCGGGCAGAGCTCTGCACGAAGCGCCATCGCAGCGGAGAGCAACGGGATGGAAAGCAACCCGCGTGCCCGGAACGGAGGAGGGAGCTCCGGGCGACAAGAGACGGGTGGCCAGGCTTCGGTGGGAACCGGGCGGAAGTGTGGGCAGTGGAGACAGATACACTGGAGCGCGGGCTTCCAGAAGTAAACGCTGGGTGGATGTTGAACAGGAAAATGGATATTGAAATAGAAACGTGAGCGGACGTAGACCGTAGCGGTCTCAGCACGGCAAGCGGTTAGTAGGCTATCGCAGTCATTTAAACACGCGCAAGGGTGGCGTGGATTAGAGCGGCGGTAGCTGAGGGCAGTAGACCTGTCAGATCCAGCTGATGGGTTAGACCCAGAAGATGGGAGAAAGGGAAAAGCCAGTGGTGGGGCCAGGCTGTGATATGAGGCCTCAGAGTATACCAGCAAAGCAGACTAATTAAAAATAAAAGAAAAATCAGCTAAGACAAAAATAAGGCTATTAATAGACTATATATTTGAATGTCTGCAAATATGGCTCCATCCCCCAGACAAAAGAATTGTAAGGAAGGATGAAAAATTACTCTATTAGAATGTTAAATGGAATGGATTGAGGGGAATAGTGGGAATTAAAGACATGAGTCTGAAATTAGTGATTTTAACTAAACAAGTCCTGATTGTTGTAAAAAAAAGAAAAAATCAGTTTGGAAACTGGCCATGATGGGGAACAGGGTGGTGGGCAAGAGGAGAAACAACCAGAGGAGATTCAAGTTGATTGACTTAGGACTTGTTTGAACAGAAAAGATGATGGAACTTGTAAAAAAAAAAACTTGGGTGATGAGAACAAATAAGTAGAGGGAGTCAGAGATTCAGATTTTAAGTTCCAATGACTGCAGAATAGATACCCAGTGAGGAGAAGGAGAAAGAATTTGGGGAGGGGATAACATCAGCTCATTGCCGCACTCCTGGAGTTTCCGGTCTTAGTGAAATCTGCAGGAGGTTGGGGTTATGCATCTGAAGACACAGCATCAGAGCTGATACTTGATGATGAAGTAGAGGGATAGTAGCGAAGAAAAGACAAATGTTTTCTAGCAAGATGGGTCAAGGGCAAAGCCAAACACTCAAGGTTGGAAAGAGAGGAGGAATCAGACAGGACGCAGAGAGATAGGGGCTGAACTTGAAGCGAGTTAATCCAGCATTCACGGAGTTCACGGGGTTGGGGTGGGCAAGTTGCAAGAACATGGCAGTTTGTACAGCATCAGAGACCACAGAAAATTTGAGGGCGACAAACTGTGACAAAAACAAACAAATCCACCCATTCAGCTAATGAGATTTTCACAATAGAGGCAAGAAGATTTAAGTGAATTATGTACATCACAGAGCCAATACATTGAGTGAGGAGCAATATGGTACATGCCTTGACTTTGCCAAAGAGTCAAGAATATATATTTCCCAGATGAGAGATGACCTGGTTTGGAAGTATTGTGACTTTAATAGGTTGGAGTGTTACCGATGGTTAGTTTTTTTTCTCCGGAATCCATTCTCCTTTCTTCCTGGGTCTATAGCTGCTCAATCAGAATGGACATCGCTCGCTCTCCTTATAGCTGTGTGGCCGTGTGGCTTGACAGCCTGGTTTGCCTAACCCCAGCCTCTTACATGAGACAGAAACAAACTTCCATGTCACTTAGGTCATAGAATAGTAGCCACTTTTTGTTGTGGAAGTTTTGCCTAGCCTCTAATGTATGTAATTCCTGACCATGTAGGGCTGGCTACTGTATCCTCACTCTCATGAGGACGCTCATCTAAGGAAGAGTTCAACAAGTATGAACAGTTAGGAAGTTAGTCTCCAGTTGAGACTAGGAAATATTTATTATCTACACTTCTGTCCTGCCAAACTGTCCTGTCAAAACTTGTCACTTTTAATACACATCATACCATTTCACCCTCTGTGCATTTATAAAGACTGCCCTCTCTTTGTAGACTGGTTTTCTCATTTTCTGTCTGGCTTACTCCAGTTCTGTAAGATCCAAATCAAAGACGCTTCCCTAAATTAATCATTGCCTTCTCTGACCTGTGTAAAGGGGACCCGTATGTAGGACTGTGTGCATGGTCTCACTACAGCGTATCACGTGGGGTGGTGATTAGCTTCTTACGTTAGCCTCCTCCTCTGGGCGGGGTGAGGAGGGACTTTGGATTCCTGGTTCGGTGGAGTGCATGATTGATTTATCTCCATTTTCCAGCCCTCATCCTTTAGGGTTTCTGACACATAGAGGTCTTCAAATTTAGTCTGAACAAAGAATTCTTGGCAGAATAGAGAAAGAAGAATGCTCCTCTCTTTGGGGTAATTATTGTTTCACTATTAGGAATTTTAGACCCAAGAAGGAACAATGTCAGTGAATATGTACAAGTTACGGATTCAGCGGTTATTCTCTGAAATGGAACTTTTTAGTGCGCTGAAAACTGTCCCAACTAGAGCTGGATCATCATCTACCATAATAAGACCTGTTGGAGAGATTGCCTTTCATCATTAAATACAGAAGTTGAAGAGGATTGGAGACAGCACCCTCTTTTCCTGATTCAAATAGGACAGAGAAGTTAATCAGGTCTGATCTTGTCACCTTTTTATTTGTCCTCTTGCTCTGGAACAGAAGCCAGACACTAAATGTGTCAAATTGCATGCATGTGCATGTGTTCACACACACACACACCCCACACACTTCTTTCCAAACATACCTTCATGAACTTTGCTTTATACTCAGACTGTGCTCAATCTCAAACTGGAATTCAGAATGTTTGACTTGTCTTACAGATGGAAAAAAAAAAATTCACCTAAATGCAGTAATTTTTATAGCAGTCTGATATTTTCACAAATCCTTCCCAACCACAGTCAGGTGGCGGAAAGGGAGAGTCAGGTGTCCATCTTTAGCCGAAGTAGAGAGAGCGAGAAGGAAGGCTGAGACATGCAGGGGAGGTGGAGGAAGTCGGCCAGACCCACGAGAAAAGGCACAACGCGGATGATGGGAGCAAACCAGTCAATCAAATCAAGAAGTGCAAATCCCTGCTTGCCGTCGTTCAACACCATCGACATGCTCGTTGAGTCTCTGTTGTTGGCCTTCGTGCTCTGAGATGACTCTGCTCTCCTGGATGTGTAGGAGAGTCAGGGGGTCTGTGCACAGCTTACCCTGGAGACTGGAGCTCTGGGATGGTGGCCTGGGCCGGGGGCTGGCCCTGGCCTCTCCCTGACCCGGTGGCTCTCTCTTTGCACCTCAGTCTTCTCAAGCACACAATGAACGCATTCCCCACCAGACAGCCTTGAAGTCCCTCTGTGTATAAGACCTCTTTATCCCCCCCCTGGACTCTACTAATTTTGTTAATCTGGGAAATTCACCAAAGTTCTATGACTTCATTCTACTATAAATAATTTTGTATTCTATATCCAAGTAACTTTCTAGTGTTAGTGGAAAACAGAATTTCACAGTGGGTAGAAGGCAATGGCAACCCACTCCAGTACTCTTGCCTGGAAAATCCCATGGACAGAGGAGCCTGGTAGGCTGCAATCCATGGGGTTGCTAAGAGTCGGGCACGACTGAGCGACTTCACTTTCAATTTTCATTTTCATGCATTGGAGAAGGAAATGGCAACCCACTCCAGTGTTCTTGCCTGGAGAATCCCAGGGACGGGGGAGCCTGGTGGGCTGCCATCTACGGGGTCGCACAGAGTCAGACACGACTGAAGCAACTTAGCAGCGTGCGCTTTAGGTCTCAAATTTTCCCTTACCCCTGACACAGCAAAAAAAGAAAAAAGAAAAAAAAAGGTGGGGGAGGAAGTTAGACCCCCTTTCTAAATCTCAGGAAAAGCTTCATTGCATGCATCTAAGACTTCCATTAGCCGAGGAGGTATTCCTACAATGTGAGCGCGTGATCCTCACCGCGCAATAACAGCTGCTGGCTGCTTCACTGACCTGGCATTCTCAAGGACTTCCCTGGGCTTGCCTTCCACCAGTGTTGCCGTCGTTCAGTGGCTAAGTCATGTCCAGTTCTTTGCAGCTCCATGAACTGCAGCACGTCAAGGTTTCCTGTCCTTCACCATCTCCCAGAGCCTGCTTAAACTCATGTCCACTGTATCAGTGACGCCATGCAGCCATCTCATCCTCTGTCGCCCTGTTCTCCTTCTGCCTTCAATCCTTCCCAGCATCAGAGTCTTTTCCAGTGGGTTGGCTCTGTGTATCAGTTGGCCAAATATTGGCACTTCAGCCTCAGTCCTTCCAGCCCTCCACGTAAGTGACTTTCATTCCCAGCCCCTGTTCTACTCAGAATGCAGGTTTCCATTTGAAATTCAAAGATAACGTCTTTGCTAAAGAAGGGCTGCTCATTGATATGCAGGTTGAAGAACCCAGGTGTCCTTTAGTAGTTTTCAAGCTATGGAGTCAACCACAGGCCTTCAGAATAACAGGACCAGGAAGCCTTTTACACTGTGAGACTTTGATCTGCTACTGACAGGTCCCTAAGTTTTATCTGCAAGCTTCACTTAACACGAAAAAGCAGAGCTTGATCTCCAGTAAGTGATTCTAATGCAGGACTATGTACCACAAGATCAATTGTAAAAATTCAATCACTGACTCATGTATTCACTTACTTAACAAATTTTTATTGATTGCTTGTATTTTTGCTGCTAGAAATCGGTCTGTTGTCAAAAAGAAGGAGACTGTTCTCATGGATCTTATATTCTAGTTGGGGTGAGAAGGGAAGAAATAGACAGCAAACAAAAACAGACAATAGATGATAAAGACAGTAACCGGGTCTTTATCTTTAGATGAGAAGAGGTGGAAGAAAACTGGTGTAGGGAAACAGGCTCATTCTTACGTAACAATTAAGCGCTGAGCAGGAGACTCAGAAGGGCTTGACTCAGAAGCAGGGTATAGTGCAACAGGTTAAAGAGCTTGGCTCTGTTGATTCTGCTCCCCTTTTTAAAGATTCAAAATGTGCTCATAGAGTTATGCTGAGGTCAGCCGACCCAGCCAGCCAGGGCTCAGGGGCCCTGCCTCGGAGGTCTCCAAGCCTTTAGAAGTGCATCTTTCCTGCAAGTGTCAAATTCCTTCTGGTCGCACAGCTAGCTCTCTTTGAGATCACCTAAAGATGACCTGTTGAATCAGAAATGGTAACATATATATATGTGTGTGTGTGTGTGTGTGTGTGTGTGTGTGTGTGTGAAAGTGAAAGTTGCTCAGGCGTGTCCTACTCTTTGTGACCCCCATGGACTTAGTCCATGGAATTCTTCAGGCCAGAATACTGGAGTGGGTAGCCTTTTCCTTCTCCTGGGGATCTTCTCAACCCAGGGATTGAACCCAGGTCTCCCACACTGCAGGGAGATTCTTTACCAGCTGAGCCACAAAGGAAGCTCAAGAATACTGGAGTGGGTAGCCCATCCCTTCTCCAGCGGATCTTCCCGACCCAGGAATCGAACCGGGGTCTCCTGCACTGCAGACTGCAGGCAGATTCTTTACCAACTGAGCTAACAGGAAAACCCCATATGTATGAGAAGTATTTTGTTAGGACCAACAGCACTCATGGAGTTAACACAAATACAATTATCTTAAATTATACAAATGTGTACAAATGAAACAACAACAACTTAGGTGGAAAGCGAGCCCTGGAGACTTCTGGACACCGCCCCGCCTGCGCTGGCTGGCCTTGGTGCCCCCGGCCTTGAGCGAGGGGCGAGCCCTGCGGGGTGCCGTGCAGTGTCTCTCCCTCCACTCCCGGCAGTGAGGCTGAAGAGCGTCTGAGCCCCTCCTCCTGCCCTTAAGGCTGTCTCCGCTCAAACTCCAGAGGCCTTGCCCCTCTGCGATCGCTCCCAATAGAGTTGTTAAGGTTCAGAGAGACTTGACTGTGACTCCAGAGACTCGCTCCCCTCTATTTCGGATGGAGGCTATTTGTGTTCATGTTGTTATCGCAGAGTGTGGGAAACGCTGGATGTGTTCCTCGTTTCCAGTAGAATGTGCTCTGCTCAAGCCTTCAGTGAAATCCCTCCTTGCCTGTAAAATTGTGGGTATCTTTTGTGAATGCCCTCTCATAAAATCCTCCCTATCGCCACGAGTAGGGTGAACATTTTTATAGCAGTTCTTGACTTTAGATGAGAAAAGAGTATCTTCTCAGCTTAATGTCGCTGAGAAAAATGTGCCTACCCCTTAGAAGTTCTCTTAGTGTTAATAACTACTGCCCTTTGAAGGGAAAGACTATATTGGCCTTTATCTAAGTAAATTACAGCTCATGTATGTTAGGATATAAGCACATCTTTTATTCTATCTGGAAAAACAGAATTATCTTTTACCTGAAGAGCGAGGCTCCAGTTATTCGTCGGTGATTTTTGAGCTTGAGAAGCATTTCTTTGCCCTTTAAACATGTAAATGTTTGAAGTCTGTTCCTGTAAGAGGCTGCTAGAGGTCACCAGTGAAATCAATTGCAAAGTTTCACAGGGAAATACAAAGTTATTGCCTGGGCAAAGTTTTTTGAGCTTATCAATTTCAAGAACAATCACATTAAGAAGAAAAACCCAATTATTCTCCTACTGGAAGAAATAGAAGCCTTGAGAAGTAATAAGTTACCGGGGAGAGAAACGAAACAGACCACATCCTGATACTGATGCATGTACACACGTGCATTCTTTATCATCAGGATAGCAGTCATGTTTCACAGGTGAGAAAATTGAGGCCCACTGAGAACAAGTGCTTGTTTAAAAGGGAATTTTTTGGCAGATTTAGGCGTAGAGAGGAGGCTTTCCAACCCCTAGGAATGTTTTTCTTTAAAGAATCTCTCTGTGTCTCTTCTCTAGTCCATTTTATCCAGGGATCCCTTCTTGTTTTTTTCTTGACCATCTCCTCCTTGTTAGCATATTTTCTTTACCACGTTCCTAGGGCTCCTATTGGGAGAAGGCAATGGCACCCCACTCCAGTACTCTTGCCTGGAGAATCCCACGGATGGAGGAGCCTGGAAGGCTGCAGTCCATGGGGTTGCTACGAGTCAGACACGACTGAGCGACTTCACTTTCACTTTTCACTTTCATGCACTGGAGAAGGAAATGGCCACCCGCTCCGGTGTTCTTGCCTGGAGAATCGCAGGGACAGGGGAGCCTGGAGGGCTGCCGTCTGAGGGGTCAGGGATGGGGAGCCTGGTGGGCTGCGTCTGTGGGGTCAGGGACAGGGAGCCTGGTGGGCTGCCATCTCTGGGGTCACACAGAGCCGGCCGCGACTGAAGCGACTCAGCAGCGGCAGGGCCCATCGTGTTACGTCTCTCCACGGCAGTGGCTGCTGATTCTGGGCCACGCGCCTGTCTTCCTCCGGTAATCTCTGTGTTTCTGGTTCTCCTGGGACACTGCTTGTTTTCCTCGTTGTGGCCGCTTGACTTTGACTTTGCACTTTTCCTTTCTGTCTGGGGGACGCTGCTTCCTCCACTCGTTTCCCTGTTTCTGTAATTGAGCCCCATCCCCTGCTGCCGCTCTCGCCTCCCTTCACCCTTATTCCACGTTGCTGGGCTCTGCCTGGATTTTCCCCTTGATTCTCCTTCATTTGTCCCATCTCCGCCTCTTGCATTTGTTCTCACTCTTCATCCAAAGACACAGTTCCCTATATTTTCTTTTTTCTCTCAATATAACCAGTCTCATCTTCTTGTTCTTTCCTGATTTAGACACGACTCTCCATGTAAAATGAAAAGCAAGGAAAATGTCCTGTTTGTAGGCATTCACATTCCTGTTTAACCATATGGGTCAATGTAAAACTGAAAACCATATTGGTGCTTTCATACATAACCGTGCTCCCAAAACGCGGCTGTTGTATTCCTGTGGATTCAGACATAGTTTTTGTGGCAGTTCTTGTGGGGAGTGGTCACGCAGGGGCCCACTAGGATGGCATCAGCTCCCTGCCTTCGGAGCCTTGTTGCAGCCTGAGCTGCATGCGGGCCTCGGCCTCAGAAGTCTAATGACCCTGTCTTAGATGCAGAGGATGAAGAGGGCCTGCTGCCTCTAGCTGGACTGTGGATTAGGCAGACTGATCAAAAGGGAAGCCCAGTCCCCTTGCCCTTGACACCCCGCTAACCGTGGAGCAGAATAAGCTATAGGCTGAATAGATAGGCGGAGCCCATCTATCGAATAAGCCCTCTCCAAATCAATGGAGAGGGGCATACTCTATCTATGCCCCTGCAGTGTTCAGATGGCTTCAGATGTGGGTGTTCACGTAAGCTATTCTGAAGAGGAGCAGGATCTGGCCTTCGGGAACAAGCTTAGTCCGTACACCCCTGGGGGTGAGAACCAGCAGCCAGGGTGACCCAGGAAGGCCCACTGCATAGAACAGCCTCGTGTTGGAAGGACACGGTTTGGTGTTTACTCCAGAATCTGGTCAGAAGGCAGAGAGGGGACTTAAAGGGTGACTGGCAATGCTCCTTTTTCATGAAGATTCCCAGTTTGAGGAAGTAAGATTATTTGGATGATTCTCTCTCACACAGACATGCATATTCATATATTCACAGCTGCTTTATGTTACAATATGCCTCTCTAAAACCTTTGAAATCAAAAAATAAATTTAGAGCCATTAGACTTTAGACCAGTAAAGCCTTCCAATTGATTAGTTGCATATTCGTGTTTAAGAGATGACCCTCTGCAGAACGAGAGGACGTTTCATTCCCCCACCCTCCACGAGGACCGGATATGATCTACATTCTCTCCAAAGCTGTTTTTTTGCAGGCCATCTGTGTCAATATACCCCGTATCTCCCAGAACTTGCTGAGAACTGTGAAAGTTCGAAAGATACTGTTCTGGTAAACAATAATGGGTCAAGTATGAGACAAGTATAGATGCTTCGAGATCTTCGGGAAAGGTATTTTGATAAGATTATAAAGAATTTGTAAATGACGTTTAATTCTCTCCTATTCTAAAATGGTTATCTGCCTGACATATTCATAGTGGATTAATTTATGCTTTTTATTTGGCCCCGGATGGATAAACTAAATGGAATTAGAATTATACAAGTAAATGTTATTTCAAACCCTCCAGTAGCAGGAAGTAGCTTTATAACAGAGTTACGTAGCAGCTGGTGCTGCCTCCAGTGGCCAGAATGGCCATGTTTTCTTTTGATTCCCTTGCAACCGCACAGAGCTGTTTAGCTGCACATTCTTCAAAGACTTTCAGCAACATGAGGCAGAGTTAAGGGACGTTAGGGCTTGATAGGGATAAATAAATAATACGTTACTTATTTATAAATATGTTGCAGCATAAAGTGCGATCTCCTCATCTGGGTTCAACTTTGCAAAGATATGTCACTGTTTTAAATGGAATAAAACATTTAACAACCTGCTCAACCACGCTTCTCAAACATCACTGCGCAGCCGGATCACCTATGAGGCATGTTAAAATGCAGGTTCGGGCAGATTCAGTGATGCTGCTGGAGTCTGCCCTGCTCTTCTGGGAGCAGAAGTCTCCAACCCTGCTGGGGTTTGTCAGAACTGACACGTGAGGTCGTGCCTGTCCTTGAGTCTGCAGATCTAGGCGCTTCTGGAGGGAGATCCAGCTTTTGAGGTGGGGGCTTGGGGTCTGAGTTCAGCACCTGCAGTTCACATGAAGTAGTCACCATCCTCAGTGTCCCAGGTTCACCTCGAGGCAAGGACTTGATCGCATTCTGCGTTTCACCCCTCACGCACCAAGTAATATGCCTGCCACTGACTGTGCTCGGTAATTTTTTAAACTCAGATTTGAATAAACAGTTGCTAAAACTCGTTAAATTCATTCACTTGCATCTGCCTGTTTGTTTGAAGAAACCCATCTGAGTTCTCAGTAGGGCCAGCTGATTTCAGAAGTCGGCATTGGCAGTTCTGAGGTGGAACAGAAGGGAAACGAGGCGTGGAAGCCGTGCAGGCTCTGCTTGGCTGAGAGGCAGACCTGTCTTCAATGAAAGAGGACTCAGAGCACCCTCCCCTCTTCTAGCTGATTTTGCAAAGGCCTTCAGGCTCGGGGCCAATTTACCTCCAGCCTGGAGCACAGTGGATGGTCCAGGAACATCCGAGGACAAAGCCATGTGATCTTGGAAACAAATGCATCAGGATTCTGAGGTCCACCTTCGAGGGTGGCACCTGGAGAAGCTACACAGGAGGTCACAGTTGCCAAGATCCACTGGGTCCAGAGCGCTTATCGACTGGTTCTTTTCAAAGCTAGATAAAATGGAAACTTTTGTGTTGACATCAGATATCCTCACAACACCCGCGCTACAGCTGCTGTGGGTCGCATGCAAAGCAGAAGAGGCGCAGCAAGGGTGAGTCTGGGCAGATCCAAGGCCTGCGAGGTTTACAGGCTCCTGTCTCCTCCAACAGTCCCGTGGTTAGAAACTCAGTGGCAGATAAGGAGAGAACACACAGATTACAAACACGCCCCTGACCGTCATTTCTCTTAGAGATCAGGCTGCACAGATGGTAGTCCAGGGTTCATGCAGAAGAGCACGTGCTGCAGAATGGCGGTGAGGGCTAAAGCGGTGCCCAGATCATTCCATGGGCTCTACACCGTCCCCAGAAGGTGTCCAGACAGTGCAGGGGACCCTGGGGCAAGGGACTTTTTTTGTTCCCGAGATCTCAAGGCAAAGTCAGACTAGCACACTCTCTTCTTCGTTTTCTCCTAGACTGTTAGGCAGTCCTTGTTAGGTTCTATGAATGTGATTTTACTGAATATGCTTAAATTCAAGGGATTACGAATTGGCTCCATTTTGCAACTCGTTTTTTAAATCTTAAATGACAAACTTCGGAGAATTTCTTTCAATAAAAGTCCCTGAGTAATAATGTAACTAATTCACAAGAGTGACAAATGTTAAATGCTGGCAACATGTGGTCCCTGTTTTTAGAGTCAACAAAGGGAGGAGACAATGCCATCAGCCCTTAGAACGCATTCTGTAGCAGAGGCTTGCATGGGGGTCGGAGGGGGGAGTTTTCTATGCTCTGGGGCTGATGAATGTTTCATACCAAAAACACAAAAAATAATGTGTCATCTTAGCAGCTTTTGAGTTTGGGCTTCCCTTATGGCTTAGCTGGTAAAGAATTTGCCTGCAATGAGGGATACCTGGGTTTGATCCCTGGGTGGGGAAGATCCCCTGGAGAAGGGAAAGGCTACCCACTCCAATATTCTGGTTTGGAGAATTCCATGGACTGTATAGTCCATGGGGTCGCAAAGAACTGGACACAACTGAGCCACTTTCACTTAGAAGCTTAACAATAGTCTTAAGTAATGATGGGTAGGGATTTACAAACTAAAAATCTCACATGTTTGCATGTTCTCACAGTTTCTCCCTACAGATCGCAAGAGTTAAAGGGGAAAGTATCAACAGTAATTTTTGCAGTGGAAATGTTAGACAATACCTTAACAAAGAATTCAAAACGAACATCAGTGGACAGTGTGTGTTTTTAAATGTGGTGCCCTGAGAATCACCATTTTGTGTTATTCTGGTCGGAGACATCAGACAAACCGAGAGAGGAATGTTCTATAAAATAACTTACCCTCGGTCTTCACAATGTCAGTGTCAAGGATTGTTCCAGATTTGAAGGAGACTCATGAGACATGACAACTAAGTACTTTGTCCTCATGGACTGAATTCTGCCTCAGAGCTGGGGGATGTTGTAAAGGACATTAGTAGACGTTGTTGGCTTTATGGAATGTGTGTGACGTGAAGCCATGGTGTTGGTGCATTTACTGACTTTGATGGCTGCATTATGTACTGTTATAATGTAAGACAACACCCTTCTTTGGATTTAAGACTTAGATGAGTATTAAGGACTAATATTATGTAAACGGTTATATGTGTGTGTGTGTGTGTGTGTGTGTGTGTGTGTGAGTGCGCAGTTGCTCAGTTGTGTCTGACTCTGCGACACCACGAACTATAGCTCCCCGGGCTCCACTGGCCCTGGGGTTCTCCAGACAAGAATAATGGAGTGGGTTGCCATTTCCGTCTCCAGGGGATCTTTGCAACTCAGGGATCAAACCTGCATCTTCTGCAAGTCTCCTGTATTGCAGGCAGATTCTTTACCACTGAGGCTCCTGGGAATCCTCTTATGTATGTATATGTATATGTATATACACACACACACACACACCCACACACACACACCCTTTTTCAAATGGTTCAGGGAAAAAAACTGACCAGGTCATTCAACACTTAGAAGACACATATGATGACACAAAATAATTGTGATATATTATAAAAATAAAAGAACATTTGAAAAAAATGTGGCATTGTTAGTGGTGAGTGGTGTTAGGAAATAAGGCTGGAAAAAGTGTGTTGAGAACAAGTAATTAACTTCTCAGCCACGTGGGGGGTTTTACATGATGGTTGTGGTGAAGACTTCCAGGTTCTATTTTTGAGAAGGGTTTTCCTCCGCCTTGGCTAATATAAGGATATGAATATTTTAAAAAGATTGGTCTTGGTGGAGCACCAGGAGATCACAGAGAGCACACAGAGTGTGACACCTCTGTGCGTGAGTGTGCCTGAGTGTGTGTTAGTGAGTGTGAGTGTAAATTGACCTTATTAGGAAGACATTATTAGTAAGGACATGCCAGTAAACACATAGTTTGGGGATACTGCCCTCCACTTAAAATAGCTTAAAATCTAATCCTACTTCAAGCCATATTAAAAATTTACTTCAAACCTTTTAAAAGATTAAATGTAAAGAGGTTTATTTTTTTATTATTACGGTAAGAAAACATAAAACACGTTTAATCTTGGAGTGAAAAGGGCCCTTCTAAGTAATATTGGACATAATGTCAGCACCTGTCTGCTTTTTTATTTTCAGTGTCCTTGAAAGAAAATCCTTAGACAAATCCTTGAGAATTAGTTCTTGTCCGGGATTTCTTTTTCTTCGCAGTCCCAGATCTGACCCCTCCCACCCCCTGCCCTGTGTGTAGACAGTGCACCCTTTCTCCTCTCCTTTCCTGTTTTCTGTCAGCTTTCTTTCTTTCTTTTTTTCTTGACTTCCCCCTTCACCCATTTTGCCCACTTCCCCGAACCGGCAGTCACCAGTCTGCTCTCTGTGTCTATAATGAGCTGTTTTAAATTTTTGTTTTCTAGATTTCACATAAGGAAGACCTTTGTCTTCTCTGACTTAATTTACTTAGCATAATGCCTTCTAGGCCCATCTCTTGCCACAAATGGCAGATTTTCATGCTTTTTTATGTCCGAATCATGGAGCTAACTTTTGACCTTATCATACCATCCCTTTTCTTTGCCGACTCCAAACGCTGTTCCTGGAAGCCTGCAGATTCGATTCACTCTGCTGGAAAGTCCTACTGGCTTCTCACACTCAGCATGTCCAAACCACTGTTTCTCCATTGCCCACTTGCTCTGAATCCCACGTGAGGTGCTCCTTTCCCTCGGGGCTCCCTCCCTCCTTGGTGGATCTCACGATTCGTGGTTACAGAGGGAAACCTTGGCGTCACACGCCTTCTCGCGTTCCTCAGCCAACTCCGTGTTCATCCTCGCGGGTTCCATGGTCACAGACTCTCTCCTCTTTTTCTCTCCTTTTCTCTCTTCATACTGACCCTTCGCAGAGCATCATCATCCTTTCCCCTGGTAGAAAAGAATTACTTCAGTGTTCGTTTTTAAGTTTTGCCATTAGTGAACACTGAAGGAGGATACAGATAGCAGCCCTCGAGATTTTGTTGCTCCGTTTGACACAGATCGGATGCTGAGCCTGTGCTTCATTGCACGACCTTCATTTGACCTTGATTTGCGGACACTCTCTGTCCTGAGTAGCTGATCCTCCCCTTAACACCTTACTAGGACAGAGGGCAGTGTGTGTCTCCCCCTGCCCCCCCGGTCACCATGACACGCAGGTCTGATAATGTTTCCTTCTTTACTTTGAAAAAGGAAGCTCAGGTCAGAATAATTTCTTATTACATATTTCCTTTATTCCTCCGGCATGTGTTTTCTTCAGTACTTCTCCAATTATTGTCATATTTTACCTCACCGTTGTGTCTTTGTCAACTGCCTTAGCTCGTTGCTTTTTAGGAGGCAGTTTGTACGCGATTTAGGGATCATTTCTTACCTGGACGGCTGTCTGTCCAGCGCCGTTCGTGCTCTGCGGGGTCCGGGGCGCACCGCCCTCCGCCTCTCTCCCACCCTCTCCTGGGCTCGGTCTGCCTCTGTCTGCTTCTCTGCATCTGCTCCTGCGGATCCCCCCATGGGGTCTCTCCCACCCCCGCCTCTGCAAACCAGGCTCCAGTTCTCGCCATTCCTTAGCCCAACGGCAAAAGTAGATGATCCATCTTCCTGTGAAAATAACCAGAAGTACCCACCGTTGTTCTTAGTAGTTTATGTAGGGGATCATGTTAGTATTTCCTTTCAAGAAATGTACGGGACTATTAGTACATTTAGAGGTAAAGTTAGCCCGACTGGAATGCTGTGCAGACAAGGAGAGACCCACGTTTCATTCCGACTCACCGCTCATCTTCTGCACTGTTTGGGAGCAATCCATTTCTTCCTGCTGAACGCATCTTCATCCTTCTTTTTTTCATGGAAGAGTCACGGGGGGCGCTCTGAGAGTCACTGGGCCAGTGACCTGAGTGTGCAGGGTCCGCAGGGACACGGCCGGGGCTCGGGTTCTGCTTGGTCCCTTCAGTCTTTCTAAACGCCACTGCTTCTCCTCCGTGAATGACCGCTGTGGCAATGACACAGCCCCCAACAATGCCAGCCGCCGCAGCGGCGCACAGACACGAGGCTGGCAGCCGGCACTTTGGGTAACATTTGAAGCGTTGTTTTTAAAGAAAATCAGAGTCACTGTGGAGCCTCTTTTCCATTCATCAGACATCGGTTGTTTGTCTTCCGTCTGTGTTTTCTTTCACAGTGTGTGTGGTAGAAAGCATCTCCAAGTGGGACTTGGGAACCACGGATTTTGTGCCTTAGGAAGACGACTTACATTTTCTGTGTCTGAGTGTTCTGTTCTGCAAAATGTGTTTTCTTTCACAGAAAAGGCCATGCTTCTGGGAAACCGAAATAATGGAAGGAGGGATAACCGCCCTCCATTTTCCAGAGAAGCAGGGAGAGTGGCTTCCCCAGCGACTCAGATGGTAAAGCGTCTGCCTGCAACGCAGGAGACCCGGGGTCGATCCCTGGGTCGGGAAGATTCCCTGGAGAAGGGAACAGCAACCCACTCCAGTACGCTTGCCTGGAAAATCCCATGGACAGAGGAGCCCAGTAGGCTACAGTCCACGGGGTCGCAAAGAGTCTGATAGGACGGAGCTGCTTCACTTTCTTCCTTTCTCAAGAAGAAGGGAGCCGGGAGGGGCCCTCGCCTGTGTTGGCAGCTGAGACAAAGCCTCCAAAGGCTCGTGTGTGTGTGTGTGTGTGTGTGTGTGTGTGTATGTGTGTGTGGTCGGGGGGTGGCGCTGGGGATGGTGAGTCCCCAGACAGTCCTGCAGCATCATTTGGGCCATACGGCATCTCATTCCCCAAGTCTGGTTCTCCAGGATTTTAGGATATCCCCAAACATTTATTTTCTGCTCCCATCAGCCAAGACCCATTTGTGTTGCGTGTGAAAGTTAGAACTCTGCCTGCTGCAGGCGGTTCCTGTGGCCAGCAATCCATAGAGAAGATTTAGGAGAAACTGAGACCAAGGATGATTGAACGTTCAGTACTGGAAGCTGCAGCAGATCTCAGGGTTTGTAGATAATGATATTACTTCTGCTAATCAAATATCTTTATGGAGAACTTATTATATATTAGGAACTGAGTTAATAAGCCTTTTATGCATTATTCCCTATAGTTCATGGAAGATACAGGATTTCGAATCTAGTGAAAATGAGCTAATTGGAAAGACTTAGCCTGCAGGTTAGGGGCTGATGATGATGATGAGGTGTGAAGTGAGGAGTCTTACAGTTGGGGTCAAGTCTATGTATTACTGTTTCAGTTCAGTTCAGTTCAGTCACTCAGTCGTGTCTGACTCTTTGCAACCCCTTGAACCACAGCACACCAGGCCTCCCTGTCCATCACCAGCTCCCGGAGTCCACCCAAACCCATGTCCATTGAGTCGGTGATGCCATCCAACCATCTCATCCTCTCTTGTCCCCTTCTCCTCCTGCCCTCAATCTTTCCCAGGATCAGGGTCTTTTCCAATGAGTCAGCATCAGGTGGCCAAAGTACTAGAGTTTCAACTTCAACATCAGTCCTTCCAATGAACACCCAGGACTGATCTCCTTTAGGATGGACTGGTTGGGTCTCCTTGCAGTCTAAGGGAATCTCTAGAGTCTTCTCCAACACCACAGTTCAAAAGCATCAATTCTTTGGTGCTCAGCTTTCTTTATAGTCCAACTCTCACATCCATACATGACCACTGGAGAAAAACCATAGCCTTGACTAGACAGACCTTTGTTGGCAAAGTAATGTCTCTACTTTTTAATATGTTATCTAGGTTGGTCATAACTTTCCTTCCAAGGAGTAAGCATCTTTTAATTTCATGGCTGCAGTCACCATCTGCAGTGATTTTGGAGCCCAGAAAAATAAAGTCGGCCACTGTTTCCACTGTTTCCCCACCTATTTGCCATGAAGTGATGGGACCGGATGTCATGATTTTAGCTTTCTGAACTTTGAGCTTTAAGCCAACTTTTTCACTCTCCTCTTTCATTTTCATCAAGAGGCTCTTTAGTTCTTCCTCACTTTCTGCCATAAGGGTGGTGTCATCTGCGTACCTGAGGTTATTGATATTTGTCCCAGCAATCTTGATTCCAGCCTGTGGTTCCTCCAGCCCAGCGTTTCTCATGATGTACTCTGCATATAAGTTAAATAAGCAGGGTGACAATATGCAGCCTTGACGTACTCCTTTTCCTATTTGGAACCAGTCTGTTGTTCCATGTCCAGTTCTAATTGGTGTTTCCTGATCTGCATACAGGTTTCTCAAGAGGCAGGTCAGGTGGTCTGTTTGAGGTGTCCCAGGTCCTGTTGACACTACTGGCAATAACCCCAACTTTTGTAAGTCTCCACTTTCATAAAGACAGAATTTGAATAATTATTGATTGTAGAAATAACTTCAACATCTCCTGGATTAGCCTTGACTTGGTGGTAAGCTCTCTCCTTGGCCAATCCTTCCGTTTTCCAGTCCTAATTAATTGGCTCGGGAAGCTACCAGTGGGTTGATGTTGAGCTCCAAGGAACCGTGTTGACCAGGAGCAGAAGAAGCTCAGTCGTGGCCACCAGCGTGATCTTTGTGGACTTACCCACTGGGCAGAAGGACAGCATGGTGGATTTTTGGCAAGGAGAGTAGCTGGCCATCTAGCCTGATTTCATCAAGTTCTCTTTGATATTGAAAAGCATAGATGAGAGCTTCCTTTAAATAGAGTGGTAAAGTTAATAAATAGTGATGAGTATTTAAAGGTACTCCAAGAAACATGTCAAATAAAGATTTTGGTAAAGCAAACTAACAACATATCAAGGTCCTTTGTCTGAATTGTAGACTAGCAAAAGGTCTCAGGCAGGGCCAAAGAAAACTAAAATATCCCAAATGAAGCTTGAAGTGGGGAGGTGTTTTTATTGTGCACCCCTGAGTCGGGCAGTTAGGATGGAAACAGTCGGCAAAGAGCAGGCTCTCCTCTTCCACCAGCTGCGCAGAAACCCCAACACCCTCCGCAGAGTGTCTGACGTTTCCTGAACTGGGCTGGGCTGCACCCTCCAGGACGCCTCTAGAAGGGTTTAGTAAGATCTCTGTGCACACACCGTGCCTGTTCACCTGCGGACCGCAGTAGGGCTGAGAAGAGTTCCAAGCTACCGTCAGCCCTCAACTTAGGTGAATGACTGAATGACAAATGAAAGTTCTTTAAAATATACTACCAAAACAATATTCATGTTAAGAAGTAAGCCTCCGGCCGTAAGAATATTAAAGAATAGATACTACGTTCTTGGCAATTGAAAATCGAATTCCACTTTTCAGTACTTGGGGACAGTGGACTTCTGTGCGCCAGAGGGAATCCAGGGCCTGGCTCCTGGGCGGCCGGCGCTGCCGCGCAGCACTGGTGCGCACTGAGGGCGCTGGCTTCTCTTCCTGTGACAGGGAAGTCCTCCCCCCTCTCTGCTCCATCCTCCCCCTCCGCCTCTCCCTGTCTCTCCCCCTCCTCTTCCTTCTTCATCTGCTGCTGACAGCACGCCTAATCCAAAGGAAATGTTGAACAGTGAAACAGACAGGAATTCAGCGTGTTCTCTATGGTCTCTTGAGTTCTAATGTTAAAGGAAAAATCAAAAAAAGTTCTAATCCAGTTATTGTTTCCCAAGGCTTTCCCACATATCTGAAGAAAAAAAAAGTGGCACAGTTTTGAAGATAAACAAACAGAACTATTACCAGCCTCACATCTGTGGCCAATATAACCTCCCCCCCCCCATCTCTCCCTGACTTTCTTTTATTAGTCAATTGGTATGTCTCCCACAGACCTATATGCGTAAGAATTTGGTTGAATCCTCTTGTGCCTAAACAACTTTAGCTTAAATATAAAGCCAGAATAACCTTCAAGACAAGAATACATTCTTGGACTCAACTTAAACTTTACTGATTTAGAATTTGAGAAGATTCAATAGTAATTTGTACAAAAAAAAATATTTTAATATATTTCTGAGCTCTTTTAAGTAAACTTGGCATATTTGTTATTAATTTCAACAATGTTCCAAACATGCATCATTCTTATCTAGTCATTAAACATGGACCTGCTTAACTGTTAGTGAGAGTGTAAATTTGTACAGACACTATGGAAAACATTATACAAATTCTTCAAAAAAAATTTAAGCTAGAACTGCTATATGACCCACGGACCACAGCTTTGTCTAACTCAGTGAAACCAAGCCATGCCCGCGGGGCCACCCAAGACGGCGGGTCACGGTGGAGAGGGCAGACAGAATGTGGTCCACTGGAGAAGGGAATGGCAAACCACTTCAGTATTCTTGCCTTGAGAACCCCATGAACAGTATGAGCAGGCAAAATGATAGGATACTGAAAGAGGAACTCCCAGGTCAGTACTTGCCCAGTATGCTTCTGGAGATCAGTGGAGAAAAGACTCTGATGCTGGGAGGGATTGGGGGCAGGAGGAGAAGGGGACGACAGAGGATGAGATAGCTGGATGGCATCACCGACTCGATGGACCTGAGTTTGAGTGAACTCTGGGAGTTGGTGATGGACAGGGAGGCCTGGCGTGCTGCAATTCATGGGGTCACAAAGAGTCAGACACGACTGAGCAAGTGAACTGAACTGAACTGTATAATCCAGTCCTACTTCTCAGTGTATAATACATATTCAAAAGGGCTCAAATCAGGGATGTCTGCACCCCATGCTCACTGCAGCATAGCTCACAATAGCCAAGATGTGGGAGCAACCTAAGTGTCCCTTGACAGAAAGGAAACTGGTACATACGTATAGCGGAACATCGCTCAGCCTTAAAAAGAAGGTCATCCTGTTACACGCCACAGTGTGAATGAACTTTGAGGAGATAGGAAAAGGAAATAAGCCAGTCATTAGAAGACAATCACTGCATGTTTTACTACTGACATGCTGCATCTGAAGTAGTCAGACTCACTGGAGCGGAAAGTAGAGAGGTGCTCGCCGGGGCTGAGGGGTGGGGAACGTGGACTTTGGTTCTGTAAAAGGAAGAAACTCTAGAGTCCACTGCACAAGACTGTGGCTATAGTTAACAATACTGGCGTGTACAATGAAAAATTGGTTAAAAGGACAGATCTCAAGTTATGTGCTTTTTGCTACAAAAAAACAAACACACAGAAAGAGATCTGTGCTGTTTCTAATGGACCATATGTTCTGCTAGCTACTGAGTCAGGCATGACTTAGCCCCTGAACAACAGCAACGGTCTTTATGTAACCTTATACCGTTGCAGGCAGTAAAACTGAAGTTCTTCTAAATTTACTCTATAAAGCCTGCTGATTCCCTAATTCAAATAGGTTTCCCCCTGTTATTCACAATGATTTTCATTATTCTTCGGGGGCATACCTAATGAATGATGTGATGGTTAACAATGAGGCAACGCGAGCAAATAGAGAAAAGCGAATGATTGTTATCCACAGTGGATTTGGGTTTCCTGAGAGCTCCCCAAATCTGTTATACTATAATCAAACGTTTTCCTCCTCCTCTCACAAAACAAACGTTGAGGGATAATTTGCCTGAAGAGGTGTGTGTGATCCTGTTCCAGCGCCTGTTCTGATGGTTGGGGCGGGGGATGGAATCAGGATAATTAAGCAGCCCGCCAAATGATGGATTGGATTCTGTTGGTTGCTGCCAACTAGAATCATGAGAGAGCTGCGAGAATCACTTGAGTCAAAGCGGAGTTCCACAGCTCGACGTGGTCTCTTTTACCTGTCGCGTGTAGGTGGAGGGAAGCCTCTCTGAGCAGCACCTCCGGGGCGGCTGGGCTCTCCCTGCGCCTCCCTGGGGCCCGGCCTGCCTGCAGAGCCCGGCAGATGCGGCTTCCGCAGCCTTGGTCCCTCACTTCTTAGCATCCTCCCCACGGGCGCCTGGCATGCCGCCCCCAGCCCTGTGGACCAGCCTGATGGTGCATTCTGCCCGGAGGAGACCTTCCCTCCACCGAAGGAATAGCATATTCATCACGATGCCTGGGTGGCAGCTGGAGAGGGAGTCACAAAGACAGGATACAAAACTGCGGGCAGCGAGCAGGGCTGGGGAGCCAGGAGCAGCGGCTGTTAGAGAGGAGGAGAGCCGGCAAGCTCTGGGGTCAAAAGTGTGTCAATGAAGCATCCAGTTTGACGGGAGCCAACGCGGAGGCCCTGGGGTCCCCAGGCTGCAGAGGTTCCGACCCTCGCTGGGCTGCGGGCACTCACTGGTCTGTGCTGGGGGAACTGGTGCACTCGGCCCTGACCTTCCCCACTCCCTGTCTGAAGTTGCAAAGCCTCAGGACTCATCAGATCCTCCCCCCGAAGTATTTTTAGTTTTCCCTTGTGGCCTTTTCCCCAGGACAGAAGACCAGACCCAGTTCTGTTCTCGCAAGCAATCTACAGAAAGCTGGAAACTCAGCTTCCTTCTGATGCAGCCCGGAGCTGCACTGAATTCTGACTCCTCTGGGCTCGGCTCAGACCCCCTGCCATGTATCAGGAGGCCCTGCACCATGCCTGGTGCCATCTGTAACGTCCCCTGCCCATCCCCACCTCTGTGAGGTCATAGGAGCATCACCAGTTACAGACTAGGACACTGAGGTGGGCGGCAGGTGACCAGGGAGGGGGTCAGGGGGCTGCTGAGGCCAGAGGCCTCCACTTCCTGGCTTGATCAGGTCGTGGACGTGCCCTTTAAGCAGGCGTGGACCCCCGGGCGGTGAGAGCTGGGGCAGGATCGGCTTAGAATCAGGCTGTCAGAGCCACAGGGTGAGCCTTCTTTCTTATAAATGAAGCAGAGTTGAGAAGGCCTCCATGTGGGATAACTTTGGTGACATTGTTCGCTCCAAGTGTATCAGTAAGGTGTCTATAAGCGAATGACGAGTCATTAAATGCCTGTTTCACTCGTTCCGGTCTCCCAGGTGGCGCTAGTGGTAAAGAACCCGCTTGTCAATGCAGGAGGCAAGAAATGCAGGTTCGATCCCTGGGTCGGGAAGATCCCCTGGAGCGGGGAATGGCAAGCCACCCCAGTATTCTTGCCTGGAGAATCGCCATGGACAGAGGAGTCTGGTGGGCTACAGTCCACAGGGTCACAAAGATTCGGACACGACTAAAGTGACTTAACGCGCACACACAAATCACTGGTAAAACATGAATCTTTTACTTTCTAAAAATATGATGTAATGCTTTAAACATATTCTAAATACCCTTAAGATTAAAATACAGTCTGAAAACTGGCAGGCTATAACATAATCATCCATCTTCTCCACATGTTCTTTCTTTTTGTACATTCATTATGAATATATGTATATATTATAGTTCCCTGAAATTTGTGTAATGGAGCAGGGCTGAAGGTGGTAATATTTTTTCTGTATCTTTAAATGATGTTCCCAGTGTTTTCTGTTTACAAGAAGGCAACTCCCACGGATGAGCCCAGTTTATGTCCATAGCTTGTATCTTTTGGAGAAGCATTTAAAATCACTAAATTCTCTTCTGTAAAGGAGGAGAGTCTATTAAATGATCTGTATGTTTTCCTGATATGTTTGCTAACACAAATATATGTATTTAGTTAAATAGCTATATAGTCATATTTTGAGTCTTGAAAACAAGCATAAAATATGTCTATTACATATTGTGTATCAAAATCTGTATTTATAGCATGCACACATATATACATACATTATATATAGACAATAATTCACAATGTATAAATATATTTGCATAGTATATGGTTTTATATATATATAGGTATATATAGATATATGGAGATAACATATCAGTTCAGTTTAGTCGCTCAATCGTATCTGACTCTTTGTGACCCCATGGACTGCATCACGGCAGGCCTCCCTGTCCGTCACCAACTCCTGGAGTTTACTCAAACTCATGTCCATTGAGTTGGTGATGCCATCCAACCCTCTCATCCTCTGTCGTCCCCTTCTCCTCCAGGGTGCTGGAGACTCCTTTAAGGGCGGGTGGTGCCTCGCTTAGACGGATGGCAGAGATCGGCTATCAGGACGGAGGAGGGTTTTGCAGACAGTGCCAACAATCAGGACGGTGCCGCCGCTGTTTCTTCTAGGTTAATAGCCTTTTCTTCTGTGATCCCTTGTCCTACCGCCCGTGGTCTTGCAGACGCAACTCTTCTATCTGGGTTTTCTGAATATCATTTTGTTTCACTGATGGCCTCGCTGGATTTTAGACTTGATCAATAATTCCAGTTTAATATTAACACAAGCTGCCTTTACTGCTCTGTTAAAAGGAAGTGGCACCCCACTGCAGTACTCTTGCCTGGAAAATCCCGTGGACCGAGAAGCCTGGTAGGCCACAGTCCATGGGGCCACAAAGAGTCAGACAGGACTGAGCCGCTTCACTTCACTAAAATCCGCGTCACCCCCTGTGGACTCACTCCCCTGCGGTCCCCAGTGTTGAAGGCCGAGGGTGGGCCGTAGGGAGGGGCAGCGTGGGTGGGTCGGCAGCGTGGGCCCTGCAGCCAGCAACCTGCCGCGCAAGCCCGGGGCTGCCCTTTGCACCCTGCGTTGCACTGACAGATCTCGCCTCAGTCACCTCATCTGTAAAATGGGGATAACGACGGCTGCCAACCTCGCTGTTCGTGGACTTGTGTAAGTGCTTTCCACATGACCTAATGGTGAACACAAAATGATCATAGTTATATTACTATTAAACAACAGATTTTTTAAAAAATCAGTAACCCACAGATGGTATCTATTATAGACTCTTTAATTACAAAATTTTGAAACATGTTATTCTAATGCATAGTAGAAAATGAAAAAATATGGAATTTCAGAATAGAATTCCCCTTTTCTGGATTTCAGTTTCAGTAGAGCGTTTCCCTACAAGGAAAACAGTAATAACAACTCCTTCACGACCTCTGCCCTTTTAAGTCACATAACTATGGTATACCAAATTATTATATGTGTGTGTTCTCTTCTGATGTCATAAAAGTGCAATTTACAGTGTACGTTCTCTTTATAAGTTATGAGTATTATTGAAAGTGAAAGTCGCTCAGTCGTGTCCGATTCTTTGCGCCCCCATGGACCATACAGTCCATGGAATTCTCCAGGCCAGAATACTGGAGTGGGTAGCCTTTCCCTTCTTCAGGGGATCTTCCCAACCCAGGGATCGAACCTAGGTCTCTTGCCTTGCAGATGGATTCTTTTCCAGCTGAGCCACAACGGAAGCCCAAGAATACTGGAGTGGGTAGCCTATCCCTTCTCCAAAGGATTTTCCCGACCCAGGAATGGAACCAGGGTCTCCTGCATTGCAGGTGGATTCTTTACCAGCTGAGCCATGAGGGAAGCTCTGAGTATTACTAATGACCTCCATTTATGGGACATTCTCCCAAGTGTGAGGCCCCAAAGAACAAGATTAGAAACATATATTTTTGCCATTTTGTTTTCTAATTTTGGTAAGTATTGTTATCCCCGCTTGCAAATGAGGTAGGCTTCCTCAGTGTCTCAGACGGTAAAGCATCTGTCTGCAATGCAGGAGACCTGGGTTCGATCCCTGGGTTGGCAAGATCCCCTGGAGAAGGAAATGGCAGCCCACTCCAGTATTCTTGCCTGGAGAATCCCGTGGATGGAGGAGCCTGTGGGCTACAGTACATGGTGTCACAAAGAGTCGGACACGACTGAGTGACTTCCCTTCGCTTCACTTCAAGATGATGAGAAAGATGGAATGACTTAGTGATGGTCACACAGCTAGTATTTGAGTTGGATTTAGAAAATCAGGCCTGCAAACGTTTTTTCTGCAAATCACTCTGCCATATTTCCCTCCTATACCATAAAGTGACAAACATGATATCAGGTAGCCAGGGAACTGCTACTTGGAAGAGGGTGAGTGGGAAAAGAGAGATGTCAATTTTAATACATGTATTTTATGCGTTATGTATTTCCTGGATATCATCTATCACAACATTTCTGGTTTTTCTTCTACTTGTTGTATTGATATATTTGACAAAATTCTTATTTTCTACTGCAGGTAACTTTATATACTATTTCAGTGGGACTTTGTTTATCTAGCTTTCTTTCTCTTTTTAGTTCAGTATTGGTCTTTAGAGGATTTTTTTAAGGCATAACAAGCCCAGATGGTTAGGTTGAACACAGTCAAGAGAATGGGAAATAGAAGCGATAACAAAATAATTAAGCTTAACTCGTAGCGAAGCATTATTGATTTGTATTTGCAGTTTCAAGGTTGCAGCCACCTTGAACTGAACCTGGTTCAGTGTTCCAGGTTTTTTTGCCCCCTGGAAGTGCAAGTAGAAAGGTCAACATAGAACACGAATGCACAAATGAGTGTAGTTTTAGGACGGCTGATCCTAGTTGAAAATGAAATAATTCAGGCTATTACAATCTGGACATGTAATCCCCATGAGATCAATTAAAAAGAAGTGTGTGAGGAGCGATGTTTCTGGGCAAACCTGTGTTAGGGAAGGCTGGGAGGCCATAACAAGGCAGATTTGTGCTTGCCATTGACTACTCTTGCTGGTGGATGAACACGGCAGGCTGTTTATTAAAAGCTCCAAGTTCAAGTGGCAGCCTTCCACAATACCAGCCTGCAGAGGAGGAAGACGACAAATCACCACGGCCTTGACTCACAGCGGCACGGTGGCCCCACGGCCCCAGAGGCGAGTGAGAGTTTGCAAGTGATGCTGGGTGGTTGGCTCTCATTCCCCAGGAAGAAGGGAGGTCCACCAGCTTCCAGCCCCCTGTGAGGTCTCCAGGAGCAAGCTGGGAATTGTTCTCAGACGCAGTGACACCTCAGTGTCCAGGACATGCCTGCTTTTATTTGGCGAACAGAGGCCTGCAAAAATGCCACGTGGTCCTTTTCAGAATGGTATCTGCTATTGGAAAGAAGCTCTGCTGTTGGGCACACTAGTTATTAAGGGTAACTCTAGGTGCCAAGAGGCTTCCCTGGTGGCTCAGACAGTAAGGAATCTGCCTCCAAATCCAGAGACCTGAGTTCAATCCCTGGGTGGGGAAGACCCCCTGGAGGAGAGCATGGCAACTCAGTATTTTTGCCTGGAGAATCCCATGGACACAGCCTGGCTGACTACAGTCCACGGGGTCACAAAGAGTCAGACGTGCCTGAGTGACCACTTGCCTCCTTGTAGGCGCCAATGCTAGATACGTTCCAGGATGACGGATCGCGCAGGAAGAGAGAGAGTCGTGCATAGAGCCTGTCTCCTGCTCAGACACGAGCGTGCTGAATGCTTTTGTTCCCCAGCCCTTGAGGCCTCTACATCCTTGCTGGCTGGCCTGCCTGCCTCCTTCCCCAGGCGGGCTCTACCGTTGGGGCGTCATCCTCATCCACCTCCTCCCAGCTGGAGCGCAGCAGACGCCTGGGCCTCCACAGCCTTCGCACCACGCTGGCTCGTGTCTGGAAACACGTCTGACCCCCAGCTCCGTTATCTGCTCCCCCCTTACTCTTCCTTCAGGCCTCAGACTCCCACATCACATTTTCAGGGAGTCTTTCCTGACCTCCCTGCTCCCTGCTCCTGAGACCAGCTCCAGTCCCTATCGGGATCTCCCGCAGCCTGGAGTCTCCCCGGGCCTCAGAGTGCCTGCAACAGCAGAGGCGTCCGCCTTCGTCCCCGGAAGCTGGTCGTGTGAAACCAGTGTTGGCAGGACCACGCTCTCCGCAGGGAGAGTCTGGGCCCTGCCCCTCCCCCGCTTCTGGCATGGCTGGCAACGCTTGGCACCCCTTGGCTGAGAGAAGCATCGCTCCCTTCTCTTTATCCGGCATATCAGAGCGCTCTGCCTGCATCTCGCAGCATCTTCCCTCCACGCAAATCTGCTTCTGTATCTCTCTCTCCCTTCTAAGGAGGAGACCAGTCTCCCTGGGTTAAGGGTTAGTAGCATTGGACGGGAATGACCTCCTCTTAAACTGACTCCATCTGCAAAGGCTCCGTTTCCAATAAGAGCATGCTTAGGGGTCCTGGGAGATAGAACCTCTCCGTGTCTGCAGGGAGGGTCACAGTTTGACCCAGAGCAACCCGGCACAGTCTGCCAGGGCACGCTGCTCTCGTGTGGTCACTCTGTGTCCCATTCCATCCCCTGGAGTGGACCGGACCTCCGTTAGTTCACCTCTGGCTCCGTCTGGCTCCACAGGAAGCGACTGGCATGCAGTGAATGCTCCAGAATTTTTATGAGGGCATCTCTCCTCTGCCTCTCAGCTCCAGCGCGCAGTGCTCCAGTCTCCCCGGGGCAGGGGTCAGCAGCGGGCTCCTCTGTGGAGGGAGGGGGCCAGACCTTGACACAGAGGCAACGGCAGGAGCGGGTTTCCTGCAGCGGCCCCTGCAGGAGGAGCCGCCACGGCCTTCTGGCCAGTTTGACGGAAATGTTGTCGTTAGACCTGATTTGTCTCAGTGTAGTGGCAAAATGGCTTAGAAGAAACTGGAATTCTGACTTTGGAAATTGCTCATGCTTCTATTTTGCCTTTGAGATATTTTTGTTTATTACAGTGGGAAATTGTGAGGAAAATTGCTGTTTTTCTTCATTTTGGATAGTTAAGACATCTATTCTCATTTACAGCTAGACTCATGTGAAGTAAAGAAGTCTGTGAACTGGGAATACAGAGCATATTAAAGTAATGTCATGAATGCCAAATCCTTTCTAACTGAAGGACTGGGTAAAATCACATCCTTTGACTGTCTCAGAAACTGCATTTGCAGATCTGAGGGCCCCTGACTTCCCTGGCGGCTCAGATGGTAAAGCATGTGTCTACAATGCGGGAGGCCTGGGTTCGATCCCTGGGTTGGGAGGATCCCCTGGAGAAGTAAATGGCAATCCACTCCAGGACTATTGCCTGGAAAATCCCATGGACAGAGGAGCCTGGTAGGCTACAGTCCATGGGGTCGCAAAGAGTCAGACACAACTGAGCAACTTCACTTTCACTTTCTTTTCCCTAAAACCAGGTCAGCTCACCTCCCTTATGTTAGTGGCCTGTTTTTAGACGGCTTGCTTAGAATGATTTTTCATAATTTCATTTGCTCTACATATAGCTTGCTATTATCATGTTTGCACATTCTGATCGTCTGACTAATTCTAGCAGAAGGATGCATTCTGATATGTTTGAGTATCAAGATGCTTTGTTTATATTTTGACTTTATTCCCTGACTAGGAACACCACCTACTGTTAGCTTTAAACAAACAAACAAACAGAAAACACTGTTGGCCACATGTATTGACAATAAAAATATTTTGTCATCTATAGATATTGAACACTTTAAATTGCCACTATATTTCCACTGTTTCTCTTCTAACTGAAGTTGAGAACTCTAAAACTTGTTACATATAAACAGTATATATAAACTTGTTATTTACACACACATACACACACACACACACACACACACGTGTGTGTGTGGGGGGGCAGATTTTTGTTTCTTTAGGGAGATATCTAGTAAGCAAAGGTCTCTGACAGTTGACTGCATTATACTTGCCTTTTCATATAAAAGGTAGAGGGCATACCTGGGTCATTTTCCCTGTGAGTGGGTCTTGATAAATACACTCGGATCTGCAATATGCGGTTTTGATTTTGTGGTTCCCGCTATGTTAAGCACAGTGAGCTGGGATGGAATCGTAGCGGATAATGTAGCTTTTAGTGTTAGGTTTTAGAGCTCGATGCACCTGGAGTTTCCTTGATTCAATTTGGTGTCTGTTACAGGAACTGTTTGTTCTGAATTTAGGAACAGAATTTACTCTGAGAAATAACAATGTTTGTTTCGTGTTTCAGAGTATACAAGCTTAGTGATAATCCTGTTTGATGTGAATGCTGTAGCCATACAATAATTGCATACACTTCTAGTGTGCAGCTTACTCTAACAACAGACAACAATTTGACTTTTGATATTCATGAAGTCTGTTAGCATGTATGCGGATGACTTCAACTGGTGTCTCTAACTGGGTGAGTCAAAATGGCTCTTTCAAAAACAGAGATCAGAGACTTAACAAGGTTTAACCAAGACGATAGGTTAGATCAGAGATTACTAAAAACTGTGAGATCATGACAGATGAGGGGATTAAGAGACTTTATATAAATTATCACAGAATATAAGCTCTCTAAATGCCACGGCTTCTAGTGTTGTCTAAATATGAGTTAAAATGATAAATGATAGCATCGTCTTAATAATTCAAAAGTGTAATATATAGCACATTTTCTAAGAAAAACTGTAAACTAATAATTTGACTCTTATTTTTAATTTTTATGAAAAGTTTTATGGAATTATCTAACAACTATATGTAAAGAATAACTTATATGTTGCTTTAATTTTATTTTCAGCTAATATCGTATATTGATGAAAAGCTATGGCCTTGAACGTCATACTAAACCCCGTGTAAAATAAGGAAATGGATTTGGCTGAGAGGAAATAACAGTGAAGTTTGCTTCTTTTCCAAAGTGAAAACACTTTTTGACCAAATCTAATTCAGTTACTATTTTTTCAAGAAACCAACTTTATAGATGCATAATTCACATACCATACAATACACCCATTTAAAGTATACAGTTCAATGGAGCTCTAGCATAGGTTCAAAAATGGGCAGTCATAATCACAGTTAATTTTAGCACATTTTCGTCACTGCAAAGGGAAACCCCCATCCTGTGGTTATTACCCCTCTGTCCTAATATTTCAGACTATCCCACTCAGCCCCAAGTAGCCATTAAGTTCCTTTCTCTGTCTACAGGTTTATCTACTCCAGACATTTTGTATAAATGGAGTCATAAAACTCTGGCCTCTGACTGGATTCTTTTACTTAGCATAGTGTTTCCAAGGTTACTTATATTAGTGTTTGTATCAGTACACCTCTTTTCACTGCTGAATAATAGTCCTTCATGCAAGGAGACCCAACCAGTCCATTCTAAAGGAGATCAGCCCCAGGTGTTCTTTGGAAGGCCTGATGCTAAAGCTGAAACTCCAGTACTTTAGCCACCTCATGCGAAGAGTTGACTCATTGGAAAAGACTCTGATGCTGGGAGGGATTGGGGGCAGGAGGAGAAGGGGATGACTGAGGATGAGATGGCTGGATGGCATCACCAACTCAATGGACATGAGTTTGAATGAACTCCGGGAGATGGTGATGGACAGGGAGGTCTGGCGTGCTGTGATTCATGGGGTTGCAGAGAGTCAGACAGGACTGAGCGACTGGACTGAACTGAGCTGATATGGATAAAGGACGCTTTGTTTCAGCATTCATCCTTGGACAGATGTTTGGGTGGCTCCCATCGTTTAGCTTGTAAACGGTTCTTCTGTGAATGTTTGTGTACAGTTTCTTGTCTGCATAACTGTTACACGTCCCTTAACATGTGTACCCAGGAAAAAACTGCTGGCTGATACGGCAACTCTCTGTTTAAACAAGTGAGGGACTGCAGGGCTGGGTCCCCAGGGGGCTGTGCCATTTTTCGCCCCCAGCAGCAGTGCGCAAGGACTTCTCAGCAGCCTCCCCAGGGAGCGTGAGACGCTGTCTCACTCTGGGTTTGATATGCAGTTCTCTGATAATACAATGGCAAGCATATTTTTTTTTTTTTAATCAGCTTATTGACTATTCATTTGTATACATTTCTTGGAGAAGTATCTATTCAGCTTCTTTGCGCAATTATTAATTTTTACTAATTCAACTTATTTTTAACTTTGATGATTTTCAGTCTTGCTCATACTTTAGATCCTAATAGCAAGACTTTTGCAATCAAAAAAAAAAAAAAAAAACAAAGCAAACTGCCCTTCGTGTTACCTTTCCTCCTGTGCTCTGCTTTCTCTCGCAGCCTCCACGCACGCCCTCCTGTTCACAGCCTCCGGTCTCATCCCATACATCACCTCCGCGGGAAGCTTGCCCTGATTGCACTAGACGAGGGTGGGTGGTCCCGTCCTGTGCTCCGAGGGAAGTGTGTGCTTGTGTTTGAAGGACTGGAGCTGTCATGCAGTCACCACTGCAGTCAGATCTGTCTCCAGCTGCTCGGCCTGCACTTTGTTCTTGACCCCTAATACAGCTGGGGGACTTGCCCAGGAACTCACATCTGTCGGTGAGCGATTCAAGATTGAAGCCCCGATATCTGATCCCGGAGCCCAGCCTCTTCGTCTACACTAGTTCACCTCGCTCCTTTTGGTAGTCAGTAATTCTTGCGAGTGAGTGAAAGTCGCTCAGTCCTGTCCGACTCTTTGCCACCCCATGGACGGTAGCCTGTCAGGCTTCTCTGTCCTTGGGATTCTCCAGGCCAGAATACTGGAGTGGGCTGCCATTTCCTTCTCCAGGAGATCTTGCCAACCCAGGGATCGAACCCAGGTCTCCTGCATTCCAGGCAGATTCTTTACCCTCTGAGACATCAGGGAAGCAAATAATGAAGACAAGTTCTAAACAGAGTCGACATTCTTTTGAAAGCCTAGCAAGATTTAGAATTCCATTCAGCCCTGCCTTTCCCAGTGGTAGCAAGGGGCTGCTTGGCATTCCTAGTAACAGATGCTGTCATGCATACAGCAGAGGCTTCTGCCATACTAACAGTGATCGGCGTAATGTAACCTGAGTACTGGACACTCGGGAGGGTGGGCACCAGGGCTCTGCCCCCAGTGGGTACCCCTGAGCCCTGTCACAGAACAGCAGCCGGTCACACCGCCCCCGCCGCCAGACTGCAGAGGCCCCTCCACCCCTCACTGCCTTTGCTCAGCTCACTCTTGTTCATCCTTCAGAATACTGATCAGACATTACCGCCTCTGGAGGCCAACCCTCCAAATCCAGACCACATGCCCTGTGGAATGTGGAGGAAAACTGGAATCTTCTGGAATCCACACAAGTCCGCACAACATAATTTAACTCTTGCTGTGTCTACTCTCACCGTTAACTCCTTGGGAGCAGACGCTACAAGGGTAAACTCTGGATTTGTAGTATGTCTCACACGCGTGTTAGTTGAATGAATAAATAGACTTGCCCTGGACTCTGTATCTCGGTCATGGCATGGTTATGTGTATGGCATAGCATGGCATAGCTAATGTCTGTAATTGCACTCAAGTAGATATTTTCAGTTTAGCTATATAGAATTAATAAACCAGTCTAAAGTATTTTATTAAAAAAAAAAAAACAGGATCTTTGGATTTTGAATAATATGCTAGCTGCTAATGTAATATGGTTCCTAGTTTGTCTCCAAGGTGGTGGCAAAATTCCATACATTGTAACCAGGAAGGTGACAGCTAGGACTTCCTTCTCATGCTCATGGGAGGAGAAAGTGAGGTCATTTATGCTCCCTGGTCCCAAGAGTTTGGTAAATGACATTGGCTTGGCGGCTCAAGGCCGTCCCCAAACTCTGCCTTCACATTCATTAGATTTTTTTTTAATTCCTTCTTCATTCAAGCATGTATAGTTGCCAAGGATAAAAAAAAGCACTTGATATACAGAAATGTACTTTACAGTCGCTTTTCTGGGGTGTCCTTATTGTTAGCTTTCAAAGGTTCCTTCTGAGTTCGTGCTGAGGGACAAGAACACGGCAAGCCGGGCGCACATTTAGTTCTTTAAGCTGCGCTGGTAAAGCCCACTGAGGCGGGAAGCCTTGCAGGGCTGAGGGCCTGTGAACTGGATGGCAGAGTCTGCTTCTTTTCTTCATCCTGGGAAGACACTCAGCACCTTCCCTTGCTTTATCTGCTGTTCCACATTTGTACTTGAAGGCTATCATGTTACTATTGTTAAAAGCTGTGGGCTAGAATTTGGAGACACGCTCCCAAGAACTCTTCACCATCAGGTCATTCACTTCAGTGAGATCCCCTAGTGTTTCTCTGTAACATTCGCTTCTATTGCTGCAAATTCCATGGACATATCCCTGAAATAAAGGCGGACAGTGCCTAGTACGGTTTGGGTTATGGTGTGGTCTGCAGAGAAGATAAATCCTGCTTTCTCTCTCTTTCCATCTCTCTCTGTCCACCCCCACCGTTTCTCTTTGCCAAGAGATTGGTCATTCGGATGTCTTGAGTTTGGAATTAAAGCTCTTCTTTCTTCTGCCTAAATGCTTCTTTTGCTCTGGAAAATAGAGGAGGAGGAAGGCTCCTTCTGCAGATGCAGACGTACTAAATTAATATCCTGAAGCCATAACCCAGTTACAGGACAAAGGGTCATCCGAGCTGAAGCAGCCTCTTCATGAAAGGCCAGAACAGGAGCTCCAGGAACCAGCCTGTCTCTGAAACATCAAGAAGATCTCCTTCAACCAGGCGCATGCTATCCTAGCTTTTTATTCTTTGACAGTCGAATAATTAATTGCAATGAATTTGTAAGATTATTAAAAGCTTTGAATTGGGTGGAGAGAAATAAGGAACATAAATCTTGCTTTTCACTTTTTGTTGTTTATTATAAGTGGCTGTCAGGGCTGTTTTTAATTTATTTAATATTCTTATTAATAACAAGTCTAATTAAGAAATCCATTAGAAGTCTGTGAAGTTAATTTAACAGGGGGAAACCCTAATGGAGTGTTATTGGAATTGTCTTTATTAAAAGAATGTCACAGGCTTTCATGGGCCCTTAATCAGAATCTCCTGTCATATGAATTAGACAATGTAGTCAAACTTGTATATTTTTAGATTTTTATTATTTGAGCTTATCTCAAAGCATTTTTGGCATATGTTGTATATGTCACTGAGTAGGTACATCTCCCAGACAGTGGTTGCTATGCTGTCAGGAGTTTGGAAATTGGATGACTTTAATTTGTATAAAACATTCTGAGTGTAGCAGATTAAATGATGTTTACCCCTAATGAATTCAGCATCTTAAAATTCAGTGACCAACAGTCACTGTGGAAGTCCACACGAGAGCGTTCAATCAAGCATGCCTTACAAAAGCAGATCATTCACTTCTCTAGAACGGTCTGTATTTTCTGCCTCCAGCTCAGCATATACATACAGGTATAAAATATTTGTTTTAGGAAATCGAGGATGCAATTTTAGAATACCTGAGGCTATCTTTTGATCATGATAGAGAAATTATAATTTCACATGTTATCTATGTAGACATTACTGAAAAGTGGTTAAGTCAAAACTCAGAGGCGGTTTCTTTGTCCAATTTAACAGTAGTTTGAGATTTTAGGCATTTCTCCCTTTGGCAGAGGCTGAGAAGTTTGGGATATGTTCCCTTTCAGGGGGCTGGAGCCTTCTTGTGAGGAACAGGAGTGCTCGTAAAGTGCAGTCCCTGCCACACTTAGGAGAAGGGCATCTGTGTCTACCTAAGGTAGAAAGGTATGGATGGGAGAGCTGGACTGTGAAGAAGGTTGAGTGCCGAAGAATTGATGCTTTTGAACTGTGGTGTTGGAGAAGACTCTTGAGAGTCCCTTGGACTGCAAGGAGATCCAACCAGTCCATTCTGAAGGAGATCAGCCCTGGAATTTCTTTGGAAGGAATGATGCTAAAGCTGAAACTTCAGTACTTTGGCCACCTCATGCGAAGAGTTGACTCATTGGAAAAGACTCTGATGCTGGGAGGGATTGGGGGCAGGAGGAGAAGGGGACGACTGAGGATGAGATGGCTGGATGGCATCACTGACTTGATGGATGTGAGTCTGAGTGAACTCTGGGAGTTGGTGATGGACAGGGAGGCCTGGCGTGCTGCGATTCATGGGGTCGCAAAGAGTCGGACACGACTGAGAGACTGAACTGAATTGAACTAAAGGTAGAAAGAGCTCCCCAGGTGCTACAGACCCTGCCTGCCAATGCAAGAGACACAGGAAACACAGGTTTAATCCCTGGGTAGAGAAGATTCCCTGAAGGAGGGCATGGCAACCCACTCCAGTATGGCCAGAGACACCTGGAGGGCTACGCTCGACAGGGTCATAACGAGTCGGACATGACTTGTGTGAATAACAACGGCAACAACAAGATAGAAAGAGCACCGCTCCCCCATAACAAAGGATGACTCAGCAGTTTTATTCTGATGGAATTGCCTGCTAAACCATAGAGCTTTTAAAATTTGCTTATGATTCATATATCATCTAGGAACCCTTTAAATTTGTTGTGGGCTAGCAAAATCTAGTGGCTTTCTGATTTTGTTTTCTTTGTGTCTTGCTGTATCTTAATGGTATTTTAACTAGAACCATCTTTATATTGTTCTAGTTAAACATTAGGAACTTTAAAAAAATCAGACTATGTAAGTTTATACATCTCAGTTATGTAGACCAAAATCAGTCCATCATGCTAGTTAAGAATAGCTGCTTTGGAGTTAGAACCTGGTTTGAATCTCAGCTCCTCCAGTTATGATGTAGAAACATTAATAACCACTGCAGTTATAAACATAGTTGTCATGTGACTGACAATGTTTCAAGGAACCATTATAAATCAACAAGTATTTCAAATAATGTCAACACAGTTATTCCATTAACTCTACATAAAATATTTTGTATATTTTATCCTATTCTAGAATATCAATGGATGGTTTTATGGTAGTGATTAAATAAACATGGCTTCTTTCTTCCTGTTTTACAGATGCAGAAATAGGTTTAAGAAAATTACGTTGAATAGAGTAACATTTTGTTGAGTGTCAGCCCTCTTCACAGAGCGCTTAGGAACTGCAGGAACACAGAGATAAGGCACGAGGAAGAAGTACACAGCCAGGTAGGAGCCACGGTGGAATATTCACATTCCAGCGATGAGTTAGAAATAGACTGTGCCTGCCGAGGCAGTAGACATAAGAGGCGTGGGTTCCACTCCTGAATCAGGAAGATCCTCTGGAGGAGGGTATGGCAACCCAGTCCAGTATTCTTGCCTGGAAAATCCCATGGACAGAGGAGCCTGGCGGGCTGTGGGCCATAGATTTGCAAAGAGTCAGACGTGACTGAAGTGACACAGCACAGCACATAGACCTATACACACTTCATGTTTGAATGTGGAATGAATGAATGACTCGAACGATAGGTACTATTTATCCAGTGGTTTTTTATCTATGTTGACCATTTAGCAATAAAAATATTCCAAGAGCTGGGCTAGCCCTTTCATAAATAGGATCTGCTGTGTTACAACAGTGTTGTAGAATATATATCATCCCCTTCTTACTGGTGAGTGTACTGAAGCTTAGCTAGAGAGTTCACCTGTTCACTCTCTCAGGTGAAATCAGGATCTTCAGTAAGTTTTGACTCCAACAACGTATTCTTGAAACACATTGTCAAATACAGGAGCTGTGACCGTGATCACTTAATTAGAATCCCAGATAGGTGCTTTGCTAACTTGGTTCCTCGGAAACTAATTTAACTGAGCTCCAGTGGCTTCACCATGAGGAAAATAAAGTCCTGTGTCTCCCAGAGCTGTGCAGATTAAATGCTTTGCATATGAAAATGTTCCCTAAAATACACTTAAGGGGTACAAAATGTAGGGTTCAAAGGAAAATGGCTCAAGGATTACTGCTTTCTTCAGTGATCTTTTTATGGAGGATAAAAGGAGGTTTCCCAAAGAATGGAAATAGACTATACACAGAAAAAGTAAGAGATGCAACAATTAAATGTCTTAATTGGAACATAAAGTCAGTTAGAGGTTGGAAACATAGATTGTGAGTCAGCTGTGGTAAGGAGACATCTTTTGTTGGGTTCTTAAAATACCACATTTCACAAATAAGTTCGTATCTTAAGCTACTCTCTAAAAGATTGAAATCTCTGCCCCCAGGTGTGTGTTGTATATGTGATGCTCAATGCTTCTGGGGCTGGAGGCCCCCCTCACCATGATCCTCCCATACTCTCCTGGAACCCTGGCTGGCTCCACTCCTTCACGTTGCCTGGTTGGTCCCTCAGGGCTTTTGAGCTGGTCATCCTCCTGGAGGAGGCCAATCATGTCATCTTCCAAGCAAGTCTGTGAACACACTGTTGAGATGGCAAGGTAGAAATCAACTGTTGCCAGTGCTGGTGCCATCAAAATTCTCAAGTGAAATGATGCAAAATACACCCTCGTCACCAAGTAAACAAGTCACAGCAATGAAGCTAAAGAATAATCAAACGCCATATCTACATTATAAAACAAACCACCTGTGTAAGGGAAATGACATGTTGAAGTTGGTTTCTAAATTGGGTTAACTAATTACATACGAAGTGCTCCTATAAAAAGGCTCGTTTGGGTGCCTAAAGGGACAGAGGTAAATAATTATATACCATCAGCCTGCCAGAATCTTAGTGTGTTGATGTGTTCACATCAGAAGAAAAAAAAATTTGCTTTATGCTGAACACTCTGTCCTATAACACACAATCCATGGGATAATTTCCTTCCCAGTGATGCTCTGGTCATTAATTGTCAGGTGGGGCCCATGAGGCCCTTCTGAATCACTTTTACTGTTTTCTTGGAACAGAGTCTTGCATCTGTGCTCCAGTCACTTGGACCAGATCCCAGAGGGTGAGACACAGGATCTGTGATTACCAAATCACTGGTGAAATTTTAGGCGTATCAGTAGTAGTAGCAGCAGCTGCTCAGTCGTATCTGACTCTCTGCGACCCCATGGACTGTAGTGTGCCAAGCTCCTCTGCCCACACAATTTTCTAGGCAAGAGTTACCGGCATGGGTAGCCATTCCCTTCTCCAGAGGATCTTCCTGACCCAAGGATTAAACCTGTGTGTCTCACATTGCAGGCAGATTCTTTACAGTCTGAGCCACCAGGAAGTTAGTATTCCAGGTTAACTTTTCTTTCCTCTCCTCCTCCTTCCCATCCTCCCTTCCTCCCCTCTTTCTTTCCTCCTTCCCTCCCTTCCAACTGAATGATCAGTATTGTTATCCTGTCTCTCCATGGGGGATTGGCTTCAGGATCCCGTGGATTCCCAAACCCGAGGGTGCTCCAGTCCGTCTTATACAACGGGAAGTGCAGTCGGGCCTCGCTGCCTATGGACCAGAGCCTGGGATTGCTCGAATCCACAGATGGGGGTATGGAAGGCCAACTGCAGTGGGGTGTTTTTCTATGGACGAATGTTAATATGTCTGTAAAGAAAAGAAATGCATTTCAGGAAGAATATTTCACTCCATTGTTCCTGATCAGGAGGTGAGAGGGCTTGTTAAAACACAGTAATGGTCCTTACCGAAGTTTCTGGTTTGGTGACTGGGTGTGGCCACAAACGTCCAAGTGTTGCTGACATTGCCGGTCCACAGAGCGCACTTTCAAAGCCGTCACTTTATGCTCCCCATTCAGCGTCCTCCCCCGACCCTGCCTCCACCCTCTCTGCTGTGTGTGGAATTGCCTCCTGCACCCTTTGTCCCGGGCTGTTTCACTCCTTGGTGCCTCTCAGGCAGCCACAGGCGTCTTCATTCCTTCTCCTCCCCACTGTCCAGTAACATCGATTTATGTCATCCAGCCATCTGAGAGCTGCTACTCCCTTATGTCACCCAAGACACTCTTCTGAAGCCACTGCGTTTTTCATGAGTCCTTAATCAGTGTCGTGATCTGATTGTGCCCTTCCTTCACCGTAGAGACTCATGCATCAGAGGAGAGTATCAGAGTGTTTGCTTTAGATGGTGAGTTTGTTTTATTTTCCAAAGGAAGGCCCTTCTAATACTCTCTCAAATTCTTTTATTTTTTTTAAAATTTATTTATTTATTGAAGGATTATTGCTTTACAGAACTGTGTTGTTTTCTGTCAAACCTCAGCATGAATCAGCCACAGGTGTGGCTCCCTTTTGAACCTCCCCCCCAACTCCCGCCCCATCCCACTCCTCTAGATTGATACAGAGCCCGTTTGAGTTTACTGAGCCATTGAGCAAATTTCCGTTGGCTATCTATTTTACATACAGTAATGTAACTTTCCGTGTTACTCTATCCATACATCTCATCCTCTCCTCCCCTCTCCCCATGTCCATTTGTCTGTTCTCTATGTCTGTTTCTTCATTGCTGCCCTGTGAATAAATTTTGTACTATTTTTCTAGATTCCACGTATATGTGTTTCAGTTCCAGTTCAGTCACTCAGTCGTGTCCGACTCTTTGTGACCCCATGAATCACAGCACTCCAGGCCTCCCTGTCCATCACCAACTCCCGGAGTTCACTCAAACTCACGTCCATTGAGTTGGTGATGCCATCCAGCCATCTCATCCTCTGTCGTCCCCTTCTCCTCCTGCCCCCAATCCCTCCCAGCTTCAGAGTCTTTTCCAATGAGTCAACTCTTCACATGAGGTGGCCAAAGTATTGGAGTTTCAGCTTTAGCATCAGTCCTTCCAATGAACACCCAGGACTGATCTCCTTTTGAATGGACTGGTTGGATTTCCTTGCAGTCCAAGAGACTCTCAAGAGTTTTCTCCAACACATCAATTCTTCAGTGCTCAGCTTTCTTCACAGTCCAACTCTCACATCCATACATGACCACTGGAAAAACCATAGCCTTGACTAGATGGAACTTTGTTGGCAAAATAATGTCGAATACGATACTTAGCTTTCTCTTTCTGACTCACTTCACTCTGTATAATAGGTTCTAGGTTCATCCACCTCATTAGAACTGACTCAAATGCATTCGTTTTTAAGACTGAGTAATGTTCCATTGTGTATATGTACCACAGCGTCTTTATCCATTCATCTGTCGATGGACATCTAGGTTGCTTCTATTGCAGCTATTGCTTCAGTGAACACTGGGATACATGTGTCTTTTCCACTTTTGGTTTCCTCAGGGCATATGCCTAGGAGTGGGATTGCTGGGTCATGTGGCGGTTTTATTCCTAGTTTTTTAAGAAATCTCCATACCGTTTTCCATAGTGGCTGTATCAATTTACATTCCCACCAATAGTGCAAGAGCATTCCCTTTTCTCCATACCGTCTCCAGCATTTATTGTTTGTAGACTTTTTGATGATGGCCATTCTGATGCATGTGAGGTGATTTCTCATTATAGTTTTGATTTGCATTTCTCTAATAATGAGCATCTTTCCATGTGTTTGTTAACCATCTGTATGTCTTCTTTGAATAAATGTCTGTTTAGGTCTTTTTGCCACTTCTTGATTGGGTTGTTTTTCTGGTATTGAACTGTATGTGCTGCTTGTATATTTTGGAAATTAATCCTTTGTTGGTTGTTTCATTTGTTATTATTTTCTCCCATTCTGAGGGTTGTCTTTTCACCTTGCTTATAGTTTCCTTTGCTGTGCAAAATCTTTTAAGTTTAATCAGGACCCACTGGTTTACTTTTGTTTTTGTTTCCATTAGTCTAGGAGGTAGGTCATAGAGAATCTTGCTTTGATTTATATCATCAAGTGTTCTGCTGCAAATTCTTATTGAAAGATATCTGAACACATTACAGGAATTGTGCTATGATCATAAATACTGTTAGACATTTCAAATGTGTAAACTTCTATAAAGATTTCTAACAGTTGTTTACAATCAGTCAAAATATATAGAAAGAAAGAAGAGATTGGTAGTACTAAACCTGTTTAAAAATTATGGTTATAACTGTATGTATCAGGGAATATTTATGTTTGGATAAAATGATAAAGTTTTAATTCAAAAGGACTGGCAACAATGGAATCTAGTTGAAGTAGTTCAATTTTTAAAACTGTATTTTGAGTTTCAGCTTTGTATGTACACTTTATTTTCATGTGATTTAAAATATGTTGATAGCTATCATTTTCACTGAGCTTTCCTAATAGTTCTGCTACTAATATAAATATAA
>SJYT01004962.1:874278-908151 GCA_006410635.1 Cephalophus harveyi
AGCACAGAAATGTGATTATATTTCTGAATTGCTATCTTTTCAGGGATTCATATTTTCTCTAAATTGAAATTCTTGAGAACTTCAATAATATTCAAGGCTATTCATATAAATTGGCTAGACATATGAGACAGAAAAATCAAAGTTGGATTGATATCTATGAAAAATCATCAAATATTTTACCTAACTGATGTCAAAAGATATGGGTATATAACAACTTCACATAATGCATTTTGATTATGAAGTGTGGATCTGGACTAGATCACATCAAAAGCCTGAGACTTACATAACCTGAAGTCTCAATATTTAACAAGATAAACTTCATGTTTATTGATGAGGACACACATGCCACTAGAATGAGCACTTCTTAGAAAAACAAGGAAACACAAAGTACTAGCAATGATTTTTTAATCCACAAAATAAGTAGCAAAATAGTTCATGATGGCAGCTCATCCAAAATAAATAAAAATTATTGAAAATTCTTAATGAATTCAAGATGTATCCTTAAGTAGGACTATCTCTCATATTGAGGGAATTAATTAAAAATATCAAAGGATCTGATGCTGTTTTACTTTAAAAATTTGTTGAGAACTTGCAGTTTTTTCAAATTATAATCCTGTTCAGTTTCTCCTTTTTTTTTTTTTTTCATTTTTAGTTGATAAGAAACTTTATTCAGAGCAGAGCACTTGAAAAATTGTGTGTGCATGTGCATGTGCTCAGTCACGTCCAGTTCTTTGCAACCCCATGGACTGTAGCACGGCAGGCTCCCTTGTCCATGGAATCTTCCAGGCAAGAATACTGGAATGGGTTACCATTTCCTTCTCCAGAGGATCCTCTCAACCCAGGGGTTGAACATGTGTCTCCTGAGTCTCTTACATTGGCAGGTGGATCTTTACCACTAATGCCCCCAAGTTTTAGTGTACGATAGAGTGGCTTATAAATCAGTTAGGGAATAGAGCTTTTTTTTGTTTGTTTTCATTAAGCACTTCTTGGATAACTAGCTAATCATTTGAGAGAAAAGAAATTAAGTTAGATCAGCACAAGAAATTAGCTGAAAAAGATTTAATTGTGAAAAACGATGGCTTAATCAACTAGAAAGCAAATACATGACTATCTGATTGCAATAACCTTATAAATTTAAACTTTATAACTTTATAAGCATGAAATTAATAAAATTCAACAGAGAATATCAGTCGGCAAGTCTTTACAAACACAAAGCTTTGGCATGTCCAAAAAGCACCATGAAATTAAAATGCAAATCAAAATGTGGAATTGTTTGCAATGGTATGTCTATCAAATTCAGAACAAAATGAGTATGCTTATAGAATGAAAAAAATGTTGAATACATATGAACTAATCATGAAAAATAAATGTTCATTGTGAATTTAACCAAAAGTACCATTGTTTTAATATTGAATTGGAATAAACAGAGGTAATTGATGATGAATGTCAGTGATCAAGAACTCTCTCTTTCTAGAGGGCCACAATTTTATGCTATAGATATATAAATACATACTCTTCCATGTAGTATTTCCTATTATGGGAGTGTACCTTAAGGTAGCACCTCAGTTGCAGATGAGTATTTGTGTATGAGAATGTTCAAGAAAGGGTTATTTATGTAGAGTGCAGAGGACAGAGTTCTAGCTCTGTTAAAGTTTTTAACACAACTAAAATTTCTTCACTAAAATTTGTGGTAAAAATACAGAGCATTCTTTGCATAGAGTCAGATACACTTCTGTCATTTCTGCTGCTCTCCATTATTATTTCTGAAATTTTCCTGCCAGAATGGAGAATCCAGAGCAGAGTCCCTGCATCACTTAGAAACGCTTGTTTTCTTTACATCGTGTCAGCTGCTCTTCATAGACGATTAGCCTCCTTGTTCTGGAAGGATTCCAGTTCACATAATTATAATCTAATTGATATTATGTTCTCCCAGTAGCTTTGGTGATTTGCAGTTTTGTTTTTGCTTCCTGTTTGTCCTGCCATGATGCTCAGTTGCCCCTACAGGCGCTGTCTACACCCTGGCATTTCTCTCTGTTTGCGTGCACATACTGTGGGCATATTAAAATAATAACACCAAGGATATTTAAGTCGTTTCTTTTAATGTAGAAATTTAAATAGGAGCCATTGTTGGGCTTTTCTTCTATGTGGATGTCTTTCTTTCACTTTTTTTTTTCTTTACTGAGCACTTGGTATGTACCAGGTTCTTCACGGTTTACACGCCAGTCAGGGAACACAGGCAGGAAAGGGAAAGCGAGGATGCGTGCCAAGAGGCGGATGAAGGGCGAGTCCTGCGGGGCGGGAGGTTTCGCCCTGGGCAGAGCTGCTGGAGTCTGGGAGTAGTCAGGGCGTCATGAAGAGAAACCGAGCCGGCTCCTGAGAACGTCCTCAGTTTCTTTTCTATTTGGGCTGCCCTGAAGAGAGAGCGAGCCGGCTGTCTGGCGAGTGCCCGGGGAGCGGCCCAGCGTGAGGAGGAGGCAGGGGAAAGCTGGGAGCCTGGGAGGTGGGAGACCCGCGGCGCCGGGAGCCGCTGTGGGCCTGGGGGCTGGGGTCCCCGTTACAGCCGGCCTCCTCCCCTTGGCCGCTGACCCTTCTCGCTCCTTCCTGAGCGGCTTAAGCACGCGAGGGCTGGTGATGCGTCCTTATGAGAGCTTCCTCGAGCCCCACAGCCACTTAGACGAACAGAGCCAAGCCAGGGGACCCCCACGGCGGACGCTTTCCGCACGAGGCCACTGTGGGAGCCGGCTGAGCAGCGACGCCCCTGCAGGGCCTCCTGCGCGTCTCCTCAGGGCCGCCTGGGCGCCTCCGCAGGGCCGCCTGCGCGCCTCCGCAGGGCCTCCTGCGCGCCTCCTCAGGGCCTCCTGCGCGCCTCCTCAGGGCCTCCTGCGCGCCTCCGCAGGGCCTCCTGCGCGCCTCCTCAGGGCCGCCTGCGCGCCTCCGCAGGGCCGCCTGCGCGCCTCCGCAGCGCCGCCTGCGCGCCTCCGCAGCGCCGCCTGCGCGCCTCCGCAGGGCCTCCTGCGCGCCTCCTCAGGGCCGCCTGCGCGCCTCCGCAGGGCCTCCTGCGCGTCTCCTCAGGGCCTCCTGCGCGCCTCCTCAGGGCTTCCTGCGCGCGCCCCCCTGACTTCCGGTCCCGCCCTGCGCGTGAGGCCGGCGAAGGCCTGATGGGTGCCCCGCGCGCCTGAAGAGTGGGAAACCGTCTCACCTTTTATCTGCAAGTCGAAATTAGACCCAGGAACTGTACTCAGGGGGTTTCAGTGTATGTGGTCGGAGAAGGCGATGGCACCCCGCTCCAGTCCTCTTGCCTGGAAAACCCCATGGGCGGAGGAGCCTGGTGGGCTGCAGTCCATGGGGTCGCCGAGGGTCGGACACGACTGAGCGACTTCACTTTCACTTTTCACTTTCACGCATTGGAGAAGGAAATGGCAACCCACTCCAGTGTTCTCGCCTGGAGAATCTCAGGGACGGGGGAGCCTGGTGGGCTGCCGTCTATGGGGTCGCACAGAGTCGGACACGACTGAAGCGACTTGGCGGCAGCAGCAGCAGCAGTGTATGTGGTGTGACAGTCTGAGGTGGTATGAAGTGTCCAAAGGGTCAAGTTTGCAGGCATCTAAACCTGCTCAACCATGGCTCATCCACCAGCGGTCCTCACTCCCCTAGGTCTCCGGGACTTAAAACTCTCTTTTGCTGTCTGGAATGTACTCCTTTCCTGACTGCCTGCATTACTTTTTCTTTTCTTTTCTTTTTTTTTTTAAGGCCAAAATAAGTTAACTGACTTCTCAAAGCCACACAGCTTTAATACCAGAACTGGGTTCTCATCCTTCTGCTAGTTAGTAATGATTCTCTCCTCCCTTGAAATGTGGAGGGTGTGCCAAGCCTGCGCTGAGAACCAGGAAAACAAATGTGGTTGAGACAAGACCCTGACATTAGGCTGCTAACCTACCTAGCCTTGTTGAGCAAAGAAAGTGGGGTGAAGGCATAAGGTGCTGCAGGAGGACAAGTGGGGCTGAGCAACCCCGAAGGAAGGGATTGTAGAACCTGTACTTCAACTGAAAAATAATTCAAGTGGGAAGGTTTTGATGGTCAAGGACTACACCCAACCTGTATTCAGAGGCTTGTGATTCAAGGCGTCGTGCCATTTCTATTCATTAAACATATTTAGCTGTGCTCCCGTTTCTTCAGTTATTAAGTTGTATCCTGAAATCTTGAACATCTCAGCAAAAGTGGTTTGATTGTAGGTAATGGACACCTGGTCCTCTGCCATCCATTCTCAGAAACCACATGTGCATTGTGAGAATATCACAAATGACTTCAGGCTTCCCCATCTGGCTCAGAGGTAGAGAACATGCCTGCCAATGTAGGAGACTCGGTTGTGAGCCCTGGGTCGGAAAGATCCCCTGGAGAAGGAAACAGCTACCCACTCCCATATTCTTGCCTGGAGAATCCCATGGACGGAGGAGCCTGGAGGGCTATAGTCCATGGGGTCACAAAGAGTCAGACAGGACTGAGCATGAGACATCCCCCGTATAAATGATTTTCCTGAGTAAGTCAGTGATGGCTGACATCAGCTTTTGTTGGGAAGGCATGTCACCTGTTGTCCTGGTCAGGGCACAGTGTGCTGTCCCTTTGGATCCATGTTCATCCACAATTCATGCTCACGTGCCTGGACACCAGGACCCTGCCCTCAGGTGCCTCCAGAATGTCGATGCCTTTGAAACTGGGTACTCATCCCGAACACTTGTGAAGAGCAGATTTTGGAAATTCAGGTGATTCTAATAATTTCAAACAATAATAAAGAAACAGAAGTTCCAGGGACTTGGCTAATGGATTCTTGTTGAATTGGACATCTGTTAGATTAAAAACTGACTCTACTGAAGACTGTAAGTAACTGACACTGCTTAATATATTTGTATCCATTTTCTTAATCAGAGTGTGTAGTTTTAACGTACTTTTGGTATGACAAAAACATGAAGTTTCTATCTACTGAAAAGGAGTACGTCAAGGCTGTATATTGTCACCAAGGCTATGGTTTTTCCTATGGTCATGTATGGATGTGAGAGTTGGACTGTGAAGAAGGCTGAGCACCGAAGAATTGATGCTTTTGAACTGTGGTGTTGGAGAAGACTCTTGAGAGTCCCTTGGACTGCAAGGAGATCCAACCAGTCCATTCTGAAGGAGATCAGCCCTGGGATTTCTTTGGAAGGAATGATGCTAAAGCTGAAACTCCAGTACTTTGGCCACCTCATGCAAAGAGTTGACTCATTGGAAAAGACTCTGATGCCGGGAGGGATTGGGGGCAGGAGGAGAAGGGGACGACCGAGGATGAGATGGCTGGATGGCATCACGGACTTGATGGACGTGAGTCTGAGTGAACACCGGGAGATGGTGATGAACAGGGAGGCCTGGTGTGCTGTGATTCATGGGGTTGCAAAGAGTCAGACACAACTGAGCGACTGAACTGAACTGAACTGAACTGATGTAGATGAGCAAATCAGTCCCCTTGTGAAAAATTGTTCTTTTCTAATCAGTAAAACATGTCAATTTTTAAAATTGCTATTATCAACATGCAAATTATTATATTATTGTCTGTATTAATTGCAGAGAATATTTTTGAGCTATCTTGTATCATGTAATTTGCTGGTAATTTAAGAATACTTATGTACACTTGGGTTTTTTAATTAGTGGATATTCCTTCAATTATGTTAGTAAAGACCTCATTCATTTTAAAGTATTCTATTTATGTTCTCTTCAATAAAATAAATACATTTGAAATCTTTTTTAAAAAATCTTATTTTTTTAAAGAAGAGAAATCCAGGCAAGCTTAAACTACCCAGGCTTTTTCAAATTGAGGCAAAAATTCAGTATTTTAATTATCAGTTGTAATATTGTATGTCATCACTTCATGGCAAATAGATGGGGAAACAGTGTCAGACTTTATTTTTCTGGGCTCCAAAATCATTGCAGATGGTGATTGCAGCCATGAAATTAAAAGATGCTTGCTCATTGGAAGGAAAGTTATGAGCAACTTAGACAGCATATTAAAAAGCAGAGACATTACTTTGCCAGCAAAGGTCCGTCTAGTCAAGGCTATGGTTTTTCCAGTAGTCATGTATGAATGTGAGAGTTGGACTGTGAAGAAAGCTGAGTGCCAAAGAATTGATGCTTTTGAACTGTGGTGTTGGAGAAGACTCTTGAGAGTCCCTTAGACTGCAAGGAGATCCAACCTGTCCATCCTAAAGGAGATCAGTCCCGGGTGTTCATTGGAGGGACTGATGTTGAAGCTGAAACTCCAATACTTTGGCCACCTGATGCAAAGAGCTGACTCATTGGAAAAGACCCTGATGCTGGGAAAGATTGAGGGCAGAAGGAGAAGGGGATGACAGAGGATGAGATGGTTGGATGGCATCATCGACTCCATGGACATGGGTCTGGGTGGACTCCAGGAGTTGGTGATGGACAGGGAGGCCTGGTATGCTGCAGTTCATGGAGTCGCAAAGACTTGGACACAACTGAGTGACTGAACTTAACTGAATATTGTGTGTGTGTGCACATGTGTGATTAAAAGTAATACTGAATGATTGGAAATTTATAATTTTAAATTGGAGAGTAACTGTGCCAGCTCTCAGAACATTATTTTCCTCCTGGACCATCAGAGTTCCTCTGTTTATGTTCCCACGCTTGTCCTCTGAACCTTTTGCAAATGTTAACAATTTATCACAAAGGAGCTGAGTTAAGCATAGAGGTGTATCAGTACAAATCCCTTCATCCTTCTACACATCAAAGTGATCCCCTGATGACAGTAGGTCAGTAGCTGCAATTCCCCAAGTAGAAATCGGCATCCTTCCTGACATTTTTTTTTTTCCTTAACACTTAAGGCAATAGAAAAATCAGATTTGAAATTTCGCTGGGGTTGATTCAGTTCAGTTCAGTTGCTCAGTCACGTCTGACTCTTTGCGACCCCATGAATCGCAGCACGCCAGGCCTCCCTGTCCATCACCAGCTCCCAGAGTTCACTCAGACTCACGTCCATCGAGTCCGTGATGCCATCCAGCCATCTCATCCTCGGTCGTCCCCTTCTCCTCCTGCCCCCAATCCCTCCCAGCATCAGAGTCTTTTCCAGTGAGTCAACTCTTCGCATGAGGTGGCCAGAGTACTGGAGTTTCAGCTTCAGCATCAGAAAGCTCCGAGAGACACCCTGCAGGGACTGCAGCTTATGGGAACCGTGTCTGTTCTGGTTTTTCAGTGGAGCTCTCTCCAACAGACCAGTTGGTCATAACCAGTTAGACTGTGCTTGTTTTCAACCTAATTTTATCTTGTCACTTAATAAACATACACTTTCGAAGCTGTCTCATGTTCGAAAATATTTTCCTGACTTGTTTTTTTTTCCTCTAAACATCGGATGTTGTTTCTTAATTGTAAAAACGACCTTCGGGATGGATTTCCATTGATTTCAAATGTCTAACCTTTGTCTATCTAATGTTTAACATCCTCTCAACACAGAGGAATGAGCTGAGTCTCTCCACAGCCTTTACCCCAGGTCTGAAATTTCAGATCATCCTCTTTCATTTTGACCTTTGAATCATATCAAACTATATTGATAACACAGCACTCCATATCACTTTTCTGGGATCTCCTCGCTAAACAATGATTTTCCACTGTTTATGCTACTTACTGTAATCTTATTTGTGGTTAGAATGCAACTCAGTCCTCAAAAATTGTCAGGCTTGCTATATTGCCTTGGAAAATGCATGAGATGAATGATAAATATTAAATTATTCATACAAATATCCACCCTGTACAAGGACTCCCTGTTTCTCTGCTAGGGAAATACACAGATAACATAAAACAATTGAAACAGAGTTAAGAGATAAAGCCATCAGAAAGCACAGCATCAGCGGCTGCCAGGAAAAGCTTTCGGTTAGATGGGGCTTTACAAAGGAGACGGGCTACCCTGTTTTAAGTATAGCTGAAAGGTCAGGTTAGCTTTATAACACTCCCCTTTGTCTGAAGGCACGGTCCTCAAGAAAACAACGGAGGTAAAGAGTAAGTAGTTCTAGAAAGAAACTAAATGAGGAAAAAAAAAAAAAGCAGTATAAAAAAAGACATTTAGAACTTTTGTCCTTTGAATGACTGAAAAGACAAACTATGAGCTGGGTGAAAGGGTGATATTTGCTTTGCAAATATCTAACAAAGGATTTACGTGGAGAGTATGCAAAGAGCACTCAAAATCAACAGGGAAAAAAGCAAACAAACCAATTAAAAATGGGAAGAAAACATGTATGGACACTTTGCCAAGAGGATATATGGATAGTAAGTGAGCACACAGTAAGCTGTTCAACATAATTCACCATTACAGAAATGCAGACCACTCTAAGTTGCCACATCCCATTAGAATATCTTACGTTAAGTATGTATATAAAAACAGTATTAAGTATTAGTGCTTATGCAGGGCAACTGTGCATTGCTGAAACAAAATAGTGTGAAAAAGTACAAAATAGTAGGGACATTCTGGAAAAAATGGTCACTTTCTTATAAAATTAACTATACATTTACCATATGACCTGGAAAACCTTCTCTTTTCTTTTAAAAGAATGCTGGTGTTTACCCAGGCAAAAATATAACTGTATGTTCACACACGTTTGTAAATACACGTTTATAAAGACTGTATTCATAATGGCCTCAAAGTGAAATCAACACAAATGTCTTTCGGTGGTGAATTGATAAGCCAACTGTGGTACTTTTGTACCATGGAATACAATCAGCGTTTAAAAGCAGCAAAACACAGATGCATGGAACAACAAAGAGGAATTTCAGAGACGTTATGAGAAAGGGAACAAGTCAGTCTTGAAAGACTACATACTGTACGACTCCTTTATATTACATTCTAGTAAAGAGAAAGCAATGGAGAACAGATGAGTGCCTGCCATAGATAGGAGTTGGGTGGGGGGAGTGTGAAGGATGTTTTGAGGGCTGATGTGACTGTTCTGCAGAACTTCCCTGATAGCTCAGTTGGTAAAGAATCTGCCTACAATGCAGGAGACCCCGGTTCAATTCCTGGGTTGGGAAGATCCCCTGGATAAGGGATAGGCTACCCACTCCACTATTCTTGGGCTTCCCTGGTGGCTCAGAATCCACCTGCAATGTGACTATTCCGTATTCTGACTGTGGTGGTCATTACATGATCACGTGTGTCAAAATTCATAGAGCTTGTCCATGCAAAAAAATCAGTGTAACTGTTAATTTAAATGTAGACTCTTATCGAGGAGGTTAATATAGTCCCTTGAAATGTTCAAGATTCCCTGACTCAACTGCAGATTAATCTCAACAAAGCCCCATGTGGATAACAAAGTCAGTAATGGTGGGGTGGGCTTGGGAGGCCTGAACACTCTGTGTCCCCTGAGATTTTTGCTTTCTGAGAACAAGTTCCTCAGCTGTTACACTGATATGTTTAAATTCACAGCTTTTAAACTGCAGCTGCTGAACTATGGCTCTGGAAATCATCTGAATCTGAGAATGTGTAAATATTATATATACAGTAATTTAGAGGAGAGTCAACATTTCCTTTCTTACCCCCAGGTTTTGAGTTCCTGAAATTGCCAAGGTTGAGTAAACTTTGAAGCCACTCACCTTATTTCTTCTTATCCAGGTTTTCCTATTGAATTACTCTCTGCCTGCCAAGGGTATTCTAAAATTCAAATGATTAGGCTGCAAAGTGCTTTGAGGCTTTGGGATACAAAATGATTCAAGTGCTAATTATTATTATGCAGTATTCCAAAGGAAAAAGAAAACCTTCTCTACCTTGGCTCCTGGTACACTGCCTTCTTATCTCCCTCCTACTTCATTGATCATTTCATTCTAACTTTTTCTTTTTTTTCATTCTTTAATACAAGTGCAGGTAATTTTTTTTTAATTTTATTTTTACTTTATTTTACTTTACAATACCATATTGGTTTTGCCATACATTGACATGAATCCGCCACGGGTGTATACGAGCTCCCAATCCTGAATCCCCCTCCCACCTCCCACCCCATATCCTCTCTCTGGATCATCCCCCTGCACCAGCCCCAAGCATCCTGTATCCTGTATCGAACATAGGCTGGTGCTTCATTTCTTACATGATAGTATACATGTTTCAATGCCATTCTCCCAAATCATCCCACCCTCTCCCTCTCCCACAGAGTCCAAAAGTCCGTTCTATGGACCTTCTCCTTTCTCCCACCCTTCAAATGTTGACATTTGGCTAAGATAGAAACTTGATTCTATCAATTCCGTTCCCTCATACACCGTTTTCTTTGAAAAATGACATTCATTGTCTTGGCTTCTTTTAACCGTGAATGTACCTTCCCAGACAACACTTTCTACCCTGGCTTCTTTATTTAATTAACTTTAATCAATTACATCTTGTCTACTTGACTTTTTCAACAATATCTTAATCTCTCTGTATTTGAAAAATCCCATTCCTGCAGAGAGTCAGAATGGAAATTCTCTTGCATTTTTGTTGGAAATTTAAACTGAAAGACATTTTGAAGTGCAGATTGTCAAGAGGTACCCAAAGTTTGAGGGAGGAGAAGGGGACGACCGAGGATGAGATGGTTGGATGGCATCACTGACTCAATGGACATGAGTTTGAGCAAGCTCCAGGGTTGGTAATGGACACGGAGGCCTCTTTGCGACCCCATGGACTATATAGTCCAGTCCTGGAATTCTCCAGGCCAGAATACCTAAGTGGATGGCCTTTCCCTTATCCAGGGAATCTTCCCAACCCAGGGATCGAACCCAGATCTCCCACATTCAGTTCAGTTCAGTTCAGTCACTCAGTCGTGTCTGACTCTTTGCGACCCCATGAATCGCAGCATGCTAGGCCTCCCTGTTCATCACCATCTCCCGGAGTTCACTCAGACTCACGTCCATCGAGTCCGTGATGCCATCCAGCCATCTCATCCTCGGTCGTCCCATCGGCAAAGTAATGTCTCTGCTTTTGAATATACTATCTAGGTTGGTCATAGCTTTTCTTCCAAGGAGTAAGCATCTTCTAATTTCATGGCTGCAGACACCATCTGCAGTGATTTTGGAGCCCAAAAAATAAAGTCTGACACTGTTTCCACTGTTTCCCCATCTATTTCCCATGAAGTGATGGGACCGGATGCCGTGATCTTCATTTTCTGAATGTTGAGCTTTAAGCCAACTTTTTCGCTCTCCTCTTTCACTTTTATCAAGAGGCTTTTTACTCGTCTTCACTGCAGGCAGATTCTTTACTAGCCGTTTTGGATTGAGGTATAGCCAATTAACAGTGTCATGATAGTTTCAGGTGGACAAAGGGACTCAGCTATACATATACATGTATCCATTCTCCCCCATTCTCCCCTTCCATCCAGGCTGCACATAGCGTTGAGCAGAGTTCCCTGTGCTATACAGCAAGTCCTTGTTGGTTCTCCATGTTAAATATGGCAGTGTGTACCAGTATTTCTAATTGTCTCTTTCTTTTTTGGACTGGAAGAGTGTATCCCTTGAGAAAGGGATAGAGTAAGATTCAGGGTGTGTGAGGGACACCCTTTTTCTGTATGTGTATGAGATCCAGCCAGTCCATTCTAAAGAAGATCAGTCCTGGGTGTTCATTGGAAGGACTGATGCTAAAGCTGAAACTCCAATACTTTGGCCACCTCATGGGAAGAGTTGACTCATTGGAAAAGACCCTGAAGCTGGGAGGGATTAGGGGCAGGAGGAGAAGGGGACGACAGAGGATGAGATGGCTGGATGGCATCACTGACTCGATGGACATGAGTTTGAGTGAACTCTGGGAGCTGGTGATGGACAGGGAGGCCTGGCGTGCTGCGATTCATGGGGTCGCAAAGAGTCGGACACGACTGAGCGACTGAACTGAACTGAACTGATGAGTTGGAAGGAGGGGGTGGTGAAAAGAGGCGGAAAGGAGAACCAACCTGCTTTTCTACCAAGTTCTGGGACAGAACACTTTCAGGAAGAGGCTGAATTAGAAGCCATCTGTGCCCGTACTTTGTAAACTTTGTTGTGCTACTGAGTATGCACTCTCTGTTCAGTGGGCAACTTTAAATTCAAACTTTGGAGCCACTGAGACAGCAACCTGCCAACGAGGCGATGAAAGCAGGTTTGGGGTGAGTAATAACGCACTCACAGAAGGCTTTCTTCCTGCCTGTCCCCGCCCTTAAGCCTGAAACGTTAGACTGGTTCCAGGTTCCAGGAATCTATCCCTGAACAAAACAGACAAAACCCCTGTCCTTGTGAAGTTGAATTAATTAGTGTCTAGTAATTATCTTGAAAATACTAATAATTTACTGTGTGTTTGCAAGGGCTTCCTGGGTGGCTCATTGGTAAAGAATCTGCCTGCAATGTAGGAGACACAGGAGATGTGGGGTCGATCCTTGAATTGGGGAGATCCCCTGTAGAAGGAAGTGGCAACCCACTCCAGTGTTCTTGCATGAAAAATCTCATGGACAGAGGAGCCTGGAAGGCTACAGATCAAAGGGTCTCAGAGCCAGACATGACTTAGCGACTGAGCACAGCACAGCGTAGCAGCAGTTCACAATTTAAACTGGGTTGTCAGGGAGGAACTCCTGGAGGAAGTGATAGTATTTGGGCAAAGACCTGATACAGCAAAGGGTTTGCTCACTTGCTGAGGTATCTGAAGGGAAGAGCAGTCAGAGGTGCCCTATCTCACCCTCTGCTGGGCAAGTTTCTTTCCAGCTCATGAGGCCAGGCTTTGTTTGGATTCTCCAGAAGTCACTTTCCACACTGCTTAGTTTGGCAGGTTTGAATCCCAGTGCTCATGTTGTGACCCAATAAAAACTAAAGTTTTTGTTTCAGAGCTTTTGTATCTATATGGATCTAGCGCCATGTTTCAAATGTATGCCCCCAACACAGCCATGCGTTTAATTTTACATTCTTTTTTTTTTTCATTATGGCATGTGTGCAAATACTGTCCTGGGAGGGATTTTCAGAAACATCTGCTCCCTGGGGATTACGCATTGACTCTGCGGCCTGACCGACCACCTGTTTGAACCCAGCTTGACTGTTCTCTAGCTGTGGAATTCTTGGCAGTTGTTTAAGTTCTGTGCTTCAGTTTCTTCACCTGAGTTGTGGAGATAATTGGAGGGTCTCTCCAGGAGGTTTGTGAAGGGTCCTCTACCTAACAGACTTGCATCCCTGCCTGAGGCAGCAGATACATGTTAGCTCAGAGGATGACGGTGGCTTAATCGCCTGTTCCCAGTATCGTGCCCCCTGACACGGTTTTAAATACCTGGTGAAGAGGTACCAAGCCCAGCTCCTGGGTGGCAGAGTTCGTGTCCCTCCAAGCTCTGTGGGGCAGGGGTTGACAGCTGGGGTGACACCGCCTCTCCCACGAGTTAGAAGGGTGGGAAGAGGCTTCTTTGGTTGTCAACAAGATCCCTCAAGTAGGTGTGCGTAGCCATGCCGATTGCTTTGCAACGCACAGGGCAGTCACATACAGTGAAGCACTGTTACACGCAATCACAGAGCAGCTCTGTTGAGAATCACTGTGTACAGAGCCTTGCACACGGTAAGGGTTTGATAAATTAACTGATGATTGAGTGAATAAAGTTCGTTCATGGAGAGTCGAGTGTAAAATGCTTATCTGGGTGCCAGGCACCATGTAACGCTTTAATAAATGTCAGCCACTGTGGTCACTGGGATTACTACATTATGAGACGTTTTGCTGCTTTCAGATTCAGGTCAAATGAAACTTAACAGTCTCTGAGCTTGTTTTCTCCAGGTCTATTTCAGATCTTTCCCTCCTTTCATTGTAATAATCTTTTTTTTCTTTCACATTTTATTTCTGGGCTTTCCATGTGAAAATCTATTGAATGGAGAAATATAAATCACATGGGGAGTTCTGAAACGCATTTACACTCTTTTAATCATGATTTTTGAACAGGAAATTCTCATCTGAGTGAGATGGGCTTCCCAGGTGGCGCTAGTGGTAAAGAAAAGAAAGAGTGAAGTCACTCAGTCGTGTCCGACTCTTTGCGACCCCATGGACAGTAGCCTGCATCAGGCTCCTGCGTCCATGAGATTTTCTAGGCAAGAGTACTGGAGTAGGTTGCCATTTCCTTCTCCAGGGAATCTTCCCGACCCAGGGATGGAACCCAGGTCTCCTCGTTGTAGACAGACACTTTACCATCTGAGCCACCAGGGAAGTCCTAAAGAACCCATCTGTCAATGCATGAGACATAAGAAATGCAGTTTCAGTTCCTGCGTCAGAAGATCCCCTGGAGGAGGGCATGGCCGCCCGCTCCAGGACTCTTGCCTGGAGAATCCCATGGACAGAGGATATAGTCCATGGGGTTGCAAAGAGCTGGACGCGACTGAAGTGACTTAGCACACATTCATCTAGGCGAAAACCAATGAAACTGACAGCTGAACAGCGGTTTTTGTTCTTACGCATATTTCTCCTTATGCATGTATGAAAACAGGTATGTTACTTTGACTTCTAAAATGCAGTTTCAAAAGTATGACTTGGGCCAGTGCAAATGCACTTCAATTTCCCGTAATTTCCTCCTGTACCACCTACAATTGATATTCATGATGGTGACCCTACTTTCGATCAGATACTGAAGAACTTTCCAGTCCTTGAAAAATAAAGCCTAATCATTGTAGTAATTTTTTACTTTACATCATTTTACTTCTTGAATTCTATTTTATATATGATTTATATATATTTTTACACGTAAATTTTGTATATTAATGGCAACTTTTACTAGAGTACTCAACATTTTGAAATATCCATTGCCTAACTGAAGTTATACATAGTTGCTATTTCTAAAATGTACCAATAACTAATTTTAATTGAATAATACCTGGATATTGTTCCTTAAGCTCCTTCTTTCTCTACCTATGTCTCTTGTGATATTATGACACAACTGCAGTGGAAGAAAAACATTACTTTGGCTGGATAGTATTGTTCACTTAGTTAAGTATATTAAAATTTAGTTTTATCTAATATTTTGATGTTAAATGTTTCTATTTTGAAACTTTAATTTCTGTGGCTAGAAAGGAGTGAAAATGGGATCCTTTCTCTGTCCCTGCAAAAATCAGTTATTTAACAACTTAAATTGCTTTCTCATTACTGGACAAATGGCCATCCCTTCAATTCAGTTCAGTTCAGTTCAGTCGCTCAGTCGTGTCCGACTCTTTGCCACCCCATGAATCACAGCACTTCAGGCCTCCCTGTCCATCACCAACTCCCGGAGTTCATTCAGACTTGCATCCATCGAGTCCGTGATGCCATCCAGCCATCTCATCCTCTGTTGTCCCCTTCTCCTCAACCTGGATATTGTTCCTTAAGCTCCTTCTTTCTCTACCTATGTCTCTTGTGATATTATGACACAACTGCAGTGGAAGAAAAACATTACTTTGGCTGGATAGTATTGTTCACTTAGTTAAGTATATTAAAATTTAGTTTTATCTAATATTTTGATGTTAAATGTTTCTATTTTGAAACTTTAATTTCTGTGGCTAGAAAGGAGTGAAAATGGGATCCTTTCTCTGTCCCTGCAAAAATCAGTTATTTAACAACTTAAATTGCTTTCTCATTACTGGACAAATGGCCATCCCTTCAATTCAGTTCAGTTCAGTTCAGTCGCTCAGTCGTGTCCGACTCTTTGCCACCCCATGAATCACAGCACTTCAGGCCTCCCTGTCCATCACCAACTCCCGGAGTTCATTCAGACTTGCATCCATCGAGTCCGTGATGCCATCCAGCCATCTCATCCTCTGTTGTCCCCTTCTCCTCCTGCCCCCAATCCCTCCCAGCATCAGAGTCTTTTTCCAGTGAGTCAACTCTTCACATGAGGTGGCCAAAGTACTGGAGTTTCAGCTTTAGCATCATTTCTTCCAAAGAAATCCCAGGGCTGATCTCCTTCAGAATGGATTGGTTGGATCTCCTTGCAAGGGACTCTCAAGAGTCTTCTCCAGCACCACAGTTCAAAAGCATCAGTTCCTCGGTGCTCAACTTTCTTCACCCCACTCCAGTACTCTTGCCTGGAAAGTCCCATGGATGGAGGAGCCTGGTAGGCTGCAGTAGGACACGACTGAGCGACTTCACTTTCACTTTTCACTTTCATGCTTTGGATAAGGAAATGGCGACCCACTCCAGTGTTCTTGCCTGGCGAATCCCAGGGATGGGGGAGCCTGGTGGACTGCCTTCTCTGGGGTTGCACAGAGTCAGACACGACTGAAGCGACTTAGCAGCAGCAGCAGCTTTCTTCACGGTCCCCTTGGGAAACCTTAAACTGGGTGTTGTGATCCTTCTCAAAGGGTGCCTGGGGAGCCGACATCCTGGGGAGACATGGTTCTTATAACTCAGGGTCCTTTGTAGGTCGTAACTTACATGTACCCCAGCTGCAATTGTTATATACTTCCGTGAACGTTCTTTGAAATACTCTTTTCTTCTTCACATTTTCTGAGTTGATATCACATAAGAATCTTCTTCATGTGTAGCATGCATATAGTACAGAGTTTCATCCTTAATTTCCAAGAAGTAGAACTGAATGCTCAGAGTTGTTTTCATCCCTTTCTGAGAATCTGAAATCTAAAAGTCTCATTGGAGACCAATGTGAACAATAATTATATTTTATCTGTAACTGTGGTTGGTTATAAACACAGATCACAAACTGTCACCTAATAACCTTTACCACATATTAACCAAACTCTCTCGAGGTCACATTGTAAACTCTGCACACGAAAATATCTACCCACTTCTGAGTGCTGCTTCAACTGTGTGTTTACTTTGCTGTGTTACTTCCCCATGAGGGTCACTGTGGTCTTACTTGGCCCTTGGCATTCCGATCCGACCTTCATTTCTGCCGTGAATCACTCTGGCCTTGTTATCTCGTATGGTTCCACTTCAAATCCACTTTCCCAAATAAATCACTGTGATGTTGAAATGTTCTCAAATCTGTTTAGGATGTTCCATCCAAAAAGCATCGTGCTTGATGAAGCACACCCGAAAGAAGTCAATGTACCGTTTCAGGCTAAGTCAGGTATCTGCTTTGATCACATTTAGCACAGAGTGATAGCAGGAACCTGTCGTATCTCTGATCCGCTTGGAGAAGCCTGCCCGCAGCCAGACCTGCCCCAGCACTCACCAGCTCCTCACCAGTTGCTCTAAGTTTATCTCCTAGAGCAGTTATCACCTCTAATATACTATATATTTTCTGATTTGTCATGTTTACATTTTTTTTTCTGTCTTTCCCCACTAGAATGTAAGTTTCAGGAGAACAGGTAACTTGAAGTATCCCACGTGCCTAGAAAAGTGACTGACACACAGTGCAGCTAATAAATATTTGTCTAATGAGCAGAAGAATGCATGACTGAGAAATAGCAACGTGGATTCGATCCCTGAGTCGGGAAGATCTCCTGGAGGGGGAAAATGGTAACCCACTCCGGTGTTCTTGCCTGAAAAGCCCCACGGGCAGTAAGTTACAGTCAGACATGACTGAGCCACTGCCCCAGGCAGACCTACCGTCCCTCAACCATTTCCCTGGTGTTCTCAGAGCTCCTTTCTCTCCAAGACATATATGAATACCTCAAGTTTCATTTCACTAACTTTCCCCAAACTGCTCTCACTCTTCCAATCCCTAGATATTCCCAAGGTCCAATATTTGTGTTTGGTTCATAGAAAATAAGTAAATAATTAAATGAAACCAAAGCCATAAAAATGACCTACTTTATCCTTAATTATCTGGGGGGATATTTGATCAGATCTGTTCTGTTCCTCTTCTTTCCCCTCTTTCAATGCAATGTTTACTTCTTTCATCTGAAAATAAACAATAAAAGTAACATATTTGTATGGGGGAGAGAAAATAAAATGACTATTTTTCTCATATTTGATAAAATTATTTTATTTCTCAGTACTTACATTGTGACTCTTCTTTCAAAGCACCACATCTTCAGCTTTTGTTTGTCTCTCATTCTACATTCTGTGCAGGATTTGTGGGTTGGTTCTGTCTGTATTGTGTTCTGCCTTACTCCAAACTACTTTTTGAGCTTATGTTAAGTTTTAATTTCCTTTTTTTCTACTTAAAAAATTCTCAATAATATATGGGACGAAGTTAAGAAGTGTAGGCAATATTGCCAACAGTTTTCTTCTTTTCCTTTCCTTTATTTTTTCAATTATATTTTGTCTATTTTGCAAAAAAGATTTGGGCTTTACAAATAAATATGTAAGATAGAATATTTTTCCAAACATTGTCAAAGACCAGTGGAAGCTGGAGCCAAGATATGCATGCATATAGACACATAAACTTCAAACTGAGATAAAAAATAGTGAGGTAAGAGTGTATAAATAGTGAGGAGTGTCTTTCTATTTCATTCAATGGAGAGAGTGTACCTCTAGGCACCGTGCTGCATCTTTATTCAAGAATGTCAGCATGGGCATATTTTATTTATCTAATCTAAGTTTATTCAAAATAGTGAAATTTAAAAACTTTGGAAGCAGGTGTTTATTAAAGAACCCATGTCCATTTTTGCAAATTGACAAAACACAAAGTTGAATGTTTATTCTGGAAAATATTAATGAATATCCCAATGTTTACTAAAATCCTCCTTAGCTGGTTAGAAATCACAGTGGATGGTGCTTCAGAAAGGTTTCCTGTGATGTGCACTTAAAAAGTGGGAATGGGGTGTGCTCATTTTTCCTGCATGCTAAGTTCAATTTGTCTGTTTGTAATGAAGACACTGAAAGACTAGAAATCAGCATTGAAAAGGTGGGGTTTTTTTCCGAAATGTAATTGCCAACCACTACAAGATTGCTTCAATTACTGTATTATTTTACACAGGATCTGAAGGTTGACAATATGTTGAGAAAGCAACATACATTAATAAAGCTGTGGAAAAAAACTAAATTAAACCGAATTGTCAAATTAAATAAAATCTTTTTGCTCACATCATGGCAAATGCTCATGTTTAAAGACAGTGTCTCTATACTTAGAGGCGCTGGCTGTTAGGTTCTGCTGCGGGGTTTTAACAGGCTTGGGACAGCGAGCACATGTTGATGCCATTTACTCTTTCCTTTCACCCCTACTTCTAGCCACACTGATGGATTAACCAGCTTTGCCTTTGTCCTGAATCTGCCCTTCCTTTCTCTACTTCTGAGCCCTCAGACCGAGGGCTGCTCCTTGTCCTCTGTGCCTCCTGTCGGTTTTGGAAGCCGGATGGAGGCTCTTTATGGCTTGTGGATCAAACGTCAGCCCTTCTTCTCCTTAGAGCTCTGCAGGCCACGCCCAGGCGCTTCAACTGGCAGGGGAGCGTTTTCCTGGCCGCGGAGCTCAAGCACCCTGGAAAGGCGTCCCGTTCCTCACACTCGGCTTCGCCTCGAGCGGTCAATTCACCCTCCTGCTGGAGAGGGCTTTCCTCTGCTTTCACGCCCGAGGCTAAGCCTGGGAGGGCCATTTCCCCCTAGATCCCCGGGGCTGCCTATTCTCCCGTGCTCGGAGACCTCGGACCTGGAAGCAGAGAGCGAAATCGGGTCACTGTGCTCCAGTCCAAATCCAGAAAGAAGTCCCAGATGCCGGAAGCCCGGGGCTGGGGTGGCGGGGAAGGTGGTGAGAGATGGAGCCGCGAGCGTCTCACGTTCAAAGCGTGCGCGGCGGCGGCGGCCCAGGGCCCCCCGGAACAGACCTGGTTCTCGGCAGTGAGAGCAGCGTGAGGGGGCCGTGCGGACTCGGGCCCCGGGGGAGCCGTGCAGCGCACGCTTCAGACGCACCAGCCCGTTGCAGCCGAGCCGCCAGGGAAAGCGGAGGCGAAGTCGCTCCGTCGCGGCCCGCTCTTCGCGACCCCGTGGACCAGCCCGCCGGGCTCCTTCGTCCACGGGATTCTCCAGGCAAGACTACTGGAGCAGGTTGCCATTCCCTTCTCCAGGGGATCCTCCCAACCCAGGAATCTAACCCGGATCTCCCACACTACAGGCAGACTCTTTACCATCTGAGCCACCAGGGAAAGTGAAAGTGAAGCCGCTCAGTCCTGTCTGACTCACTCTGGGGTACTTGAGATCGGATGGTGCGAGGAGACGGGTCCCCTAAGAGGTCCGTTCTCATGACTACACCCAACGGTAAAGGAAGAGGTCTCCTAGAAGGGTTGGGTCCCTGACTTGGGCCCAGAGGAGGGGGTTTTTTAGTTGATGGTTGAAATATGTCCATAAAAAAACACCAAGTCGTGAGTGGAAAGCCCTTTCAGTAATTATTGTGAATTTTTGGTGGTTGAGTGCCTGTAAACACTATACTCCCATTTCACGAAAGCCACGGATGAAAGTCTATAAGTCTTTTGATCAGTTGTCACTTCCATGACCTACCAACATTTCCCCACTTTTTAGCAAAAGTACTTTATACCAATCCCTGATGGTGTCAACATTTTACTGATACTAAAACAGTTTAAAGTGATACACCTTGTTGTGATTGTTCGATTTAGAATACTCATCTATAGGTGAATCAACTGGTCAACAAGATGTCACACTGAGGTCGTACTAGTCAATCGTCGACGATTCTGAGAGTGGTACGTATCTATAATTTCTCAGTGCCTCACTTTCTCTCATTTGTCAAATCTGAATAAAATAGTTACCTGACTCATGGTGGTGTTTCGAGAAATGTATTAATTTATATAAGGCGCCTAAGATCATGCTCAGTGTAACAGCCTTGTGGACTCTCACTGTTTTGTTGGAGTTGGGGTGTATTCGGGGATTTATGACATCATTCTAACGCATCTACCCTTTCCCACCCGCATATTTATAGACGCCTTCATTTCCTCTATGGATTTCATTTGCCAGCTCCTTCCATCAGCTCTATGTGATTTTCTTTCTCCTCTGATTGTCTGTAAATCTATATTTGAGTTTCTTATGATTCCAGTCACATGCTAAATACTCTAAGGTTGTGTGTAATAAATCTCAGGAGATGACACTATAATATAGTCACAGCAAAGTGAAGATAATAGGAAACAACGTTTTGAGGCCTGCATCTGGCAATTAAAATGCTACTTGCTGAAGTCACTTAAACCTCTGTGTTTTACTATGTCACTACCTTCCAGCATTGAAGGCATCTGCTACACCAGGAGCACGCCTGTAGTTACACAACTTGGATCATTACCTGTTGCAGGAGCAGGAAGCAAACACTATAGGGTGCCGTGGGCTGACTCTGACCTGGAGTGTCAGGAATTTTTGTGTTAGGCAACTGGAGAAGGGCTTAAGAAGTAGGGCTCTGCTGTCAAGAAGCACGACACTTGAGAGGGGTGAGGGATTGTATGATTGGAAATTTTAATAAATCTTGCATAGAAACAGGGAACACAAGAGTGAGACTAAGCTGTAGCTTGTAAGAAAGTAGTAGCCTTTCATGTTAGACAGCATGGAGAGGGGCAGTCTGGCCATCTGCGGCTGGCACAGTGTCCATGCTTGTGCTGGTGTCCGGACGTGGTTACGGGTGCTCTAGATCTGGCACGGTCACAGGCTTGCCTTGTCTGGTGTTGATGGTCTGTGAAATTGTTCGGGTTCAACAGCAGAAGGCCAGGCTTGGCTGAAAAATGGGAGAACTCTAACATGCTGGCGGCAGCTCTTCTCTTCCTCAAGTACTTCATCATCTGAAAGTTAGGAATAATAACAAAGAGGTTGCAGAATTATAGTAAGAACTAAATTAATTTGAAATAAAACCATCTGTTGTAGGTTCAAAGGGAAGAGCATTCCTCTCCGGCTCACAGTTTCCACTGGGCTGCGACCTTGAGAATCATGGTATGGACCAGCTCTGATTGCTGATTCTCCCCGAGAGTTAATAAGAGTTGTGAAAACAACAGTGAAGCTGAGTGTGTCACTTAAATAACACTCTCATCATCACAAACACATTCGAACTTTGATTAAACATTGTACCGGCATATGAATATTATTAAACAAGACTGACTCTTAGTTAAGGAGAAGGCAATGGCACCCCACTCCAGTCCTCTTGCCTGGAAAATCCCATGGATGGAGGAGCCTGGTGGGCTGCAGTCCATGGGGTCGCAAAGAGTAGGACACAACTAAGTGACACTTTCCCTTTTCACTTCCATGCATTGGAAAAGGAAATGGCAACCCATTCTTGCCTGGAGAATCCCAGGGATGGCGGAGCCTGGTGGGCTGCCGTCTATGGGATCGCACAGAGTCGGACACAACTGAAGCGACTTAGCAGCAGCAGCAACTCTTAGTTAAACCAATTGTTCTTTTACGAATTTCAAAGGAGAGCCAGTCTTAAGCTATTTTGCCGGGTGGTTATAAGGGCAGTTTCTGAAGTGGTTAATGGTTGCTTATTGACAGTTTACTTCTCAGTGTATTACTTTCTTCCCATCTTTTGTAGTGGTTAAAATGAGGAGGTGAATCTGCATCTAATAAAGATATACACATTAAAAAAAAAAAAGGAAATATCGTAGAAGTGACATTCAGAATTGCAACAGGGCTTCAGGACAGCCCAACATTTTGTGACTATTCGAAAAAATGAAGGACCATCCTACTGTTGTTCAGTTCAGTTCAGTCGCTCAGTCGTGTCCAAATTTTTGCGACCCCATGAACCGCAGCACACCAGGCCTCCCTGTCCATCACCAACTCCCAGAGTCCACCCAAACTCATGCCCATTGAGTCAATGATGCCATCCAACCATCTCATCCTCTGTCATCCCCTTCTCCTGCCTTCAATCTTTCCCAGAATCAGGGTCTTTTCAAATGAGTCAGCTCTTCCCATCAGGTGGCCAAAGTATTGGAGTTTCAGCTTCAACATCAGTCCCTCCAATGAACATTCAAGACTGATCTCCTTTAGGATGGACTGATTGGATCTCCTTGCAGTCCAAGGGACTCTCAGAGTCTTCTCCAACACCACAAGCATCAATTCTTCTGTGCTCAGCTTTCTTTATAGTTCAACTCTCACATCCATACATGACCACTGGAAAAACCATAGCCTTGACTAGACGGACCTTTGTTGGCAAAGTAATGTCTCTGCTTTTTAATATGTTGTCTAGGTTGGTCATAACTTTTCTTCCAAGGAGCAAGAGCCTTTTAATTTCATGGCTGCAGTCACCATCTGCAGTGATTTTGGAGCCCCCAAAATTAAAGTCTCTCACTGTTTCCACTGTTTCCCCATCTATTTGCCATGAAGTGATGGGACAGGATGCCATGCTCTTAGTTTTCTGAATGTTGAGCTTTAAGCCCACTATTGTAAATCCCCACATATCAGTTTTTAATCTGTTTCTCATAAATCTTTTCCTCCTGAAATCTTTGTTGTGAGGGCCTGATTACAATAAACTTAGTCAACAGCCCCCTAATTACTAATTTGCTTTTTAATTTAGATTTCCTAGAGTTAATGCACTAATATATAGTAGAAAGTAGAGTAGTCATTCCATCAATAAGCATGGAATACAATCTCTAAGAGTGTCCGGTATGTTTGTATGAGTGAAAATCTGAGTTTGTATACAGTGTTATAAAGCAGTATGTCATATGTAGATATAATACTGTGCTCGGCTGGGCTTAGTCACGTCCAACTCTGCGACCCCATGGACTGTAGCCTGCCAGGCCTCTCTGTCTATGGGGATTCTCCAGGCAAGAATACTGGAGTGGATTGCCACACCCTCCTCCAGGGGATCTTCCAGATCCAGGGATCAAACCATGGTCTCCTGCATTGCCACTAGGGAAGCCCAAGAATACTGGAGTAGGTAGCCTATCCCTTCTCCAGGGGAACTTCCCGGCCCAGGAATTGAACTGGGGTCTCCTGCATTGCAGGCAGATTCTTTACCATCTGAGTTACCAGGGAAGTCCTAATATAATACTACTACATATAAATATGTGTACCAGTGGTACAGCCAGATAAGTCAGTTCTGCAGAAACAGTACGCTGAATTTGTGTATTTTGTGTATTTGCAGCCAATTTGTGTTTGAAACAGGATCTGATTAAAAATAAATATTGTATATATGTATATATATATATATATATATATATCAAAATTTTAATTGCATTCATTAACTACTGGAACTTTGTTAAAATATAATTTGAAAAATAATTTATTTTAATGTTAGATTTATTTTTGTAACAAATAATCATAATATACTCTAAAAAGAGACAAAGAAGAATTTCCCAAATCCAAATGTTAAACCTATTAGCATGGAGCCTGCCTTATTTTCTTGCTTACTCCTCTGCTGTTTAACAAGTTTCTGGTCTGCTTCCTGTCTGAGGCTGATCTGCCGCTTCTCCCTGATTTTGCATCAGTTGTGAGAAGGGGGTTGCCCGGGTGTGACTGAAACCTGTGATAAAGCGCAGCGGGACTTTTCCTTCAGATGTATATTTTTGGTGTTGCTTTTCAACTGCCTGGAGAAGGCAATGGCACCCCACTCCAGTACTCTTGCCTGGAAACTCCCATGGACGGAGGAGCCTGGTGGGCTGCAGTCCATGGGGTCGCTGAGTCAGACACGACTGAGCGACTTCACTTTCACTTTCACTTTCATGCATTGGAGAAGGAAATGGCAACCCACTCCAGTGTTCTTGCCTGGAGAATCCCAGGGATGGCGGAGCCCAATGGCTGCCATCTGTGGGGTCGCACAGAGTTGGACACGACTGAAGCGACTTAGCAGCAGCAGCAGCAGCTATGAGCCTCATCTGTTTTTAAGCAGAAGGTGGTGATTGGGAGGAGACAAGGCCAGCAGGACCGTGAGGTGTGGGGAGAGGCGCAGAAGTGGCGGCCCAGCCATTCCATTTGGGAGCATCCGGATAGCTGAGCCATTCTTGGTCTCCTAGCTAACACACCTAGCCATTTTTATTCTTTCAACTTAGATTTCTCATTTGGTTCTTCCATTATCTATTCAGTAATGAATGCTAATTATTCCCTACTATTTCATAAATGCAGTAAGTATGATTTGAAGGAATCCCAACATCTGGAGGGCAAGAGAGTTTTAAGATGCCTAGAACCCAAAGTTCCACTTTCAAGCAACTTCATCGCTCTGGAAAAAGTGGGTACTTGACAGTCACTCTGAACTTCACTGTACTGAGTGTTTCTGCCCTTGCTTTCTGTATGGAGGACGGAAAGTTCTAGCATATTGGGACACCTTTAGACTTTCTTGTTTTAAAAAAAGTGATTTAGACTTTTAGACATACATGAGCAGGTTCATTAGCCCTTGATTGCCTCAAATGCCTCTTATGTAACTTTCCTTAGCCATTAGAAAAAAAAATCTAGCACATAAAATGCATGAATCTCCTCCGGGGCCACTTATAAACAAATGTCCTATGTTCTAAGTTAACGAAGGAAAAGCAATTTGAAGAAAACCCGTTTTCCTCCTACGTTTTGCTGTCAGCCGCTAAAACCTAGGAACTCCCTAATAAAATGCTTGAAGTAGGTCAGCTTAACATAAAATTCTATTTGTGAAGCTCTATTACAATCCGAATAATGATTTCCTCCCTGGAAAATGGCTTAGAATTGTTATATGCATCCGTTTAATGTTAAATGAGGAGTACGTGCTCCATGAAAGAACTGTCCACTCAGAAATGAGCACTGTCCCAGAAATTCAGTATCCCTTCTCTTCTGTATTTGACCGATACAAGATGATTTTCCTGATAAGAGATAATTTCTTAATTATGCTTAGGTTTAAAATACATTTAAAAATACTGTTAGTCAACTATTATACTACTAATTGTATATTTAAGAGAAATGAAAAATATTTCCACTCAAAAAAATCGTACTTGAATCTTCATAGCAGCTTTATTCACAGGAACCAAAAGGTGGAAACAACTCAGTTGTCCATCAAGTGATGAATGGATAAAGGGTGGGTATATATACAAGGAAATTTTAATCAGCAGAATAAGATTGAACTTTTCTTACCTGTTGCAACACGGATGATCCTTGGGAATATTGTACTTATCAGAGATGACATACTTTATTATTTCGCTTACCTGAGATTTCCAGAATAGGAAATGTATAGAGACAGAGAATAGAGTAATGGTGGCCTTACACTGATGTAGGTGACTGCTAGTAGGTCCAAGTATTTGGAGGAGTGGGTTAGGCAAGAATGTTCTAAAATTCGATTGGGGGATGATAGTTGCACAACTCTGTACTAAAAATCATCGAATTGTGCACTTTAAGTTGGTGAGCTGTATTTAATATGAATTATATTTCCAAGAATGAATTATATCTCAAAATTACAATAATGTTTTAAAATCACTGTTTTACTTTTAAATTTACTATTTGCTGTTGTTTGGTCCTTCAGTAGTGTCTGACTCTTTGTGACCCCATGGACTGCAGTACTCCAGGCTTCCCCGTCCTTCACTGTCTCCCAGAGTTTGCTCAGATTCATGTCCATTGAGTCACAGATGCTATCTAACCATCTCATCCCCTGCCACCCCCTCTGCTTTTGATTTCTATCTTTCTCAGCATCAGGATCTTTTCCAATTAGTCGGCTCTTCACATCTGGTGGCCAAAGTATTGGAACTTCAGCATCAGTCCTTCCAGTGAATATTCAGGACTGATTTCCTTTAGGATTGACTGGCTTGATCTCCTTGCAGTCCGAGAAGACTCAAGAGTCTTCTCCAGCTTATCTGTGTTTCCTGTTCCCTCTGCTAAAGCATAGCCACTCTGCATGCAGGGATTTTTGTCTGTTCTGTTCAGCACCGGCTCACCGGCAGATGTAGGCGTTTGCTATGTTGAATAAACAGAGCTGTCGGGAGGGAGTTACTGGACCTGGCGCTCAGAGCACCTTCACCTGGGATGCCCTCTTCCCGGGCGCCAGCAATGACAGGCAGGGGAAAGTCAGATCAGTGCTGGAGGCTGTGATGGTAGTTGAAGCAAAATAGCCAGAAAGGCCTGAGTAAAGAGCCATGTTATACTGAATAGAAATATGAGCTTGGGGATGAGGTCAGCGTATGGATAAAATGGAAAAGCTAAGTTAGGGCTAGATTTTGGCGAGACTCAAGAGTCTTCTCCAGCTTATCTGTGTTTCCTGTTCCCTCTGCTAAAGCATAGCCACTCTGCATGCAGGGATTTTTGTCTGTTCTGTTCAGCACCGGCTCACCGGCAGATGTAGGCGTTTGCTATGTTGAATAAACAGAGCTGTCGGGAGGGAGTTACTGGACCTGGCGCTCAGAGCACCTTCACCTGGGATGCCCTCTTCCCGGGCGCCAGCAATGACAGGCAGGGGAAAGTCAGATCAGTGCTGGAGGCTGTGATGGTAGTTGAAGCAAAATAGCCAGAAAGGCCTGAGTAAAGAGCCATGTTATACTGAATAGAAATATGAGCTTGGGGATGAGGTCAGCGTATGGATAAAATGGAAAAGCTAAGTTAGGGCTAGATTTTGGCGAGGACTTCAAGATCCGCTGGAGAAGGGATAGGCTGCCCACTCCAGTATTCTTAGGCTTCCCTTGTGGCTCAGCTGGGAAAGAATCCACCTGCAATGTGGGAGACCCGGGTTCGATCCCTGGGTTGGGAAGATCCCCTGAAGAAGGGGAAGGCTACCCACTCCAGAATTCTGCACTGGAGAATTCCATGGACTGCATAGTCTGTGGGGTCACAAAAAGTCGGACAGGACTGATGCACTTTCACTTTCAGTATTAAGAACTTTGGACTTGAGGTTATAAAGAATATGTAAATCCATTAAGGACCGTGAAAGTGAATAGTGATGTGATTAAGCCTTTTTGGTAATAAATTAGGTGTCCTATTAAAAAGTACCATAAGCAGTCAGTCACCAAAGGTCTATTATAAATACTGCCTGTTCTGTCTTCTCACATCTGTCTTCTGTTAAAGGCCATTGTTAATGGCCACAATTTCCAGGGCCTCTAAGGCTGGACAAGGCAGGAAAGCTAAATGGATGAACTGCCCTGGCTGGAGGAGTTCCTGGGGAAGAGGCTGAGAGAGAGCTTGCCCACCCACACACATCACATTCTAGTTTATTTTTCTGAACTTGGAGTCAAACAACAGCGGCGCGCCTGCAGGGTTCATCCTGAGGCCACTGGGCCTTGCGTCTGTTCTCTGGGGGGATCCAATCAGCTGACCCAGGGGCCACCTCGGGGCTGCCTGCTCCTTGGGGTAAGGGGCTGTGTTCAGGGGGACGTCACCTGTCAGCTGCGAAACAGTTACCTTCACAAACACAGACAGAAGCAAGCTGCAGCTCTGCTTTTATAGATTCATTTGAAAAGAAAAAAAAAGTACTCATTAAATAACGTTAGTACTAATTCAGCTGCACTTTCTGAAAGCTTTTAGGAAATCGAATTACAAAAAAGTACTTGCTGGGGAGGGGTTTAGATTTATCCGTGTTTCTTCTTCACGTTTATCTCATTGAAAGAATTTTGACATTCTAGAATTTATTGTTGAAGTGATTACAGGAAGCATAACATCTCACAGAGATTTTTTAAAAGGAAGGTGCATACAGAGTCTTAAGGGATGTGCTAAGGCGCTCTGGGCCCTTGAGTGGGATCTGCAGTAATGGAATCAGATGGGAACAGGCCGATTCCCCTGAAGTTGGGCTCTCATTAGGCCGTTGCGTTTTTCATTTTATAGTCTTTGATGAATACCTTTTATGCAGTTTACTCTTCTAAATTAATAACAACTTGTGCTAAGTCTTTTCAGTCATGTCTGACTCTTGGTGACCCTGTGGACTATAACCCACCAGGATCCTCTGTCCATGGGACTCTCCAGGCAAGAATGCTGGAGTGGGTTGCCATGCCCTCCTCCAGGGATCTTCCTGGCCCAGGGATCGAACCTGCATCTCTGTCTCCTGCATTGGCAGGCGGGTTCCTTACCACTAGTGCCACCAGGGCTTCCTTTGAGGCTCAGCTGGTAAAGAATCCGCCTGCAATGTGGGAGACCTGGATTCCATTCCTGGGTTGGGAAGATCCCCTGGAGAACGGAATGGCTACCCACTCCAGCATTCTGGCCTGGAATTCCATGCACTGTATAGTCCGTGGGGTCTCAAAGAGTCGGACACGACTGAACAATTTTCACTTTCCACCTGAGAATAATGCATCTCTTTAAATAAAAATCTCCCACGAGATTTAACTCAGAGAAATAGAAGGGAGATTTATACTGTGTTTACTGAAGGATGGGGTGTTGGGGAGTGGAAGGGGAATCCGGAAAGCTAAGACATATTTTTAAGATCTTTTTTGAAAAACAAAACTTGATGTCAACTGTATTTTTCTAATTTTCCACACTATCCATATGAAATGTTCTCAACGAGATTTTTATCATATTTTCATGAGTCCCCAAGATATTAAAAAAAAAAAGAGGGAAGACTTATTACACATTCTCTGCACCCTTGACATTGTGAAGCAGGTACTCAGGGGCAAAAATAGTTGCTCTTTGGACAGTTTGGGCCTGGAAATAATCTGTCCTAAGTCAAGCAGAGTTTGCAAATGATGAAAAGTGAAGTCAATTCTTTTAAATTCAAGGGGATTCTTATTGCCTTCTCCAAAAGGGAGCCCCAAATCGTAATTCATTTGCATTTGTTCATGTGAAAGCAATAAAATGCCCTTCAGAAGTTCCATCTTTTCAGTTGGATAGGAAAATTATTGGTTGTTGCTATTATACTTCAAAAGACTTATTTATATGAAAAACAATGCCTGAAATCATATTTCACAAGATGGAAGAAATACACACCAAAAAATCCTTCTCTCTTATTTTCTAGTAAATCATTATTTAATTTCCCTCTTTAAATCACCACATTCAACAGAAAGCAGAACTCTGTTCCCATCCATGGCTACCTTAAATAATTCAAACTCTGAGGCTTAAAATTGTATGAGGAAACTGACTTGGTAACTGCGAAAAGTCACATCTACTTGATATGTTTGACATTCTAAAAATGGGGCTTCTCTTTAAATACTTAAGTTGGAAGAAAAGTTATGACCAACCTAGATAGTATATTGAAAAGCAGAGACATTACTTTGCCAACTAAGGTCCGTCTAGTCAAGACTATGGTTTTTCCTGTGGTCATGTATGGATGTGAGAGTTGGACTGTGAAGAAAGCTGAGCGCCAAAGAATTGATGCTTTTGAACTGTGGTGTTGGAGAAGACTCTTGAGAGTCCCTTGGACTACAAGGAGATCCAACCAGTCCATTCTGAAGGAGATCAACCCTGGGATTTCTTTGGAAGGAATGATGCTAAAGCTGAAACTCCAGTACTTTGGCCACCTTGTGCAAAGAGTTGACTCACTGGAAAAGACTCTGATGCTGGGAGGGATTGGGGGCAGGAGGAGAAGGGGACGACCGAGGATGAGATGGCTGGATGGCATCACGGACTCGATGGATGTGAGTCTGAGTGAACTCTGGGAGATGGTGATGAACAGGGAGGCCTGGCGTGCTGCGATTCATGGGGTCGCAAAGAGTCAGACACAACTGAGCGACTGAACTGAACTGATTGAGTGACCGAGCAAAATATATGGTGTTTCAGCAGCTTAGTTCTCAGCAGATATCTTCATAGGGATATAAGGAATGGACACAAAGAAAATTATATTAAAAAATATTTAACACAATGGGAAAAAAATTAAAGTTGAAGCAAAGTGGTGTTAGGCATGAAATGATATTTTAAGATATATTTCTTTACCACCACAAAAGCAAAACGGTGTTTGTTTTTTTCTGTTTTTAGTATCTCTGTCCACTTTAGGATTAATATATGTGAGACTGTCAAGCCTTCCCATATTCTTGCTGACAAGCTCGATTGTAAACTTCTAACCTTGTATGCGATAATGGATATTGGATATAGCTGACCTATAAACTGTGTGTGATCTGTTTTGATGGTATAGATAATTTTGATGCTACTTTTATACCTGACCTTTTAAATGGAATGTTAGGATGAGTTTTAAAGATAATGAGTTGCCTGAGATAAACAATAGATTTGTCTCTCGGAGTATCATTTGAAAATAAAACATAAGCATCGCCCTAGATGAGGTAGATAAAGCCCCACCATCAGGTCAAGTCCCAAAGTCACTTATATCTCCAGGTAAAGAGAACATATATGCACTAAAAAAAATTAGGATTATTAGAGAAGATATCAAATTAAGAATAGCAGAGACTACACACCGAGGCATAAAGAAATGATTGTTCGATTCTTTTTTCCTTTGGTCTCTGAACCCCACTGTTCATTACTCTGTTCTGGATTTTCAGAATGGTACTGTAAGCATCACACATTCTTAAGACAGTGTGAAACAGTGACTTAGTCAAGAGCATGCGTGGGCACATAGCCTAGAATTTCCAACTGAAAAGTAGAATTTCTACTGCTTCTGAGACTAAGTGACTTAACCTTATTGTACATAACCTTTAAATATGAGGCAGGATTTGATTCTAATCATCTGTGAATTCTGTAGCTCTATAATTCTCAAAATGCTTGAGAAAAAAATGCTTTTAGTGTTCGAAGAAATTTTTAAGTGCTGTATATTAATAAAGTTTATTAAGTAATCATGTACCATATTTTTTCTCCTTCTGGCATTCATTTGTTGACTAAGTAACTTAAGATAATTGAAAATGAGACATCATCTCAGTTTTACCTGCAAGTGAATCGACCTTTTGTCTTTGCTAAAGTAGAGTCATTAGGTTAGGGCTGTATCACAGTGTGTGTGTGTGCGTGTGTGTGTCCCTGTGTACATACGTACACACATATATGATGAATACTTAATAACATTAAAAAATGTATTATTCCACACGTATCCATTTTCATTCATTTGTTCTGAATGGAAACTGCTTCTGTTTTCACAAAGATTTTTTTTTTTTAATTAACCTGGAAGGATTCCTTCCAGCCTCATTATAATGACAATTGTCAAAATTGCTGTTTTTATTTCTCTTGTTGAAGAATGTTGAACTGATTGTTAAAATAATGATAGGAACACGAACAAAAATCAAGCTCCTGTTTGATTTTTTCATAATCCCAGGGTATTCATTTTCCTTTCCTACATGAATGAGACAGGATCATTTGCAAGGCATCTCCCTGGTCTGAGATCACTTTCCAGTGCCACATTGTTCTTCTAATGTCTTCTTCCCACCATTTTCTCTTCTTAAAATCGCAGCAGTAAATCTTACTCTTTGATCATTAGTCATCATCCTCCCATATCTCTTTCTGCACAAAACTTGCTTACCCTCCAAACTCACAGCCCAAATTCTATTGACTTTTAGAAACCCAGAACCATTTTTAACAATGATTGGAAAGCAGACACTCCCAGGGCTTTCTTATTTTCTCCAACATAAACTGTTCCTCTTCCCCAACAATTCCCCCCCAAGCCCTTCAAATTCCTCTCTTGTAGTTGTTCTGTAATGGATCCAACGATAGGAATCTTTCTTTGAGCCTAACACTATCTGACATAGTTTATCTTCCTGACTCCTTTGACACATGATTAATGTGATCGCAGCTTCCTTTTATAATATAAGAATAGTCCATCATCAGAAACAACTTTTTAAAATTCTTTTTTGTTATTTACCCACAGATTCTGTGTATAGGATTTGTTTTATGTGATATCTTTTTAATTAGGTAATCAGTATTGTATCTGCTCTAACATAAAATTAATAAAATATCAGATCTGATTGGCTTCATCTTATTTCTTTTGGATAGTGATCAGAACTTGGAAGGCAGTCAAGATGTTTGCATTTCATAAAATAGTTTTCTGTTCTTACAAGGGCACAGGTTTTGATGATCAGGAAACAGATTATGTTTACAATTACTTTATCTGCATGCATGCAGTGGATCTGTTGATTCATGATTTAGCTGTTCTATTTAATTGTCAGATGCAACAAAGACACATTTAATCATTCATCATTAATTAGATTAAAGACCTCTAGCTACGAGAGTTCCTGTAAGCCTATGAAGATACAGGAGGTTGGGCACCTGTCCCTGGGCTGTCTATATTCGATGAAGAAGATTTGCATGTACCCAAATATCTATAGTACCAGATTATAGTAAGTAAGTATAGTAAGTAAGTATAGTAAGTAAGTATAGTAAATATAGTAAATATAGTAAGTATAGTAAGTATAGTAAGTAAATAAGTAAGTATAGTAGGTAAAGAAGTGGCTCAGACCGTAGGGAATCTGCCTGCAATGCAGGAGACCCAGGTTAGATCCCTGGGTCAGAAAGATCCCCTGGAGAAAGAAATGGCAGCCCACTCCAGTATTCTTGCCTGGGAAATCCCATGGACAGAGGAGCCTGGAGGGCTCTGTGGGGTCAGAAAGTGTCAGACACGACTGAGTGACTAATACTTACTTAAATATCTAGAGTATAAATCAGCTTATAGGAAAGTTTTATCCATAGTGCTGTGGGGAAATTATGAACTATTAATTCTGATTGCTTTGTTTGCAAAAGCCCTTGCTGATGAAGTGGCATTGAATATGGTTCTGAAATCATCTGCTGCTGCTGCTAAGTCACTTCAGTCGTCTCCGACTCTGTGTGACTCCATAGAAAGATGTAATTGAAGGAGATGTACGTCAGGCAGGAAGTGACTTGTCCTGACTTCGGCCTGGTGATCAAAGTGAACTCCTTCGTAGGAAGATGACCCAGGATATAGCTAGACCAGATAAAACAGAACCATGTCAGCCATATGTGACAAATAATTACACAGTAATAAGATTATGAAACACTGATGTCTATTTGGATGATGACATTGTTCTGTATTATTTACTCTTCCATTATATAAGTGCTATTATTTAGATAAAGCAATTAACAGCACCACTTCAAAGCAAGGAAACAGTAAGAATGATTAATCAAATATGTATGATAAAAATATGACAGTATTGACATAGGTTCAAGGATGTATTATTATACAATATAGGGAGTGTAGCCAATATTTTATGATAACTATAAATGGAAAGTAACTTTTAAAAATTTGCATAAAAATAAATTTTAAAATATAACAATATTGTGTAACATTTCTTTCTGTTCTTGGA
>SJYT01004962.1:908481-1028277 GCA_006410635.1 Cephalophus harveyi
GGATACCCTCAATATTCATAAATTAAGAAAGGAAAATACATAAATCCTAATGAGATAGTGCCTATTTTTATTATTTTTTTATTTTTATTTATTTATTTTTGGCTTGCAATAACACTGACATGTTGCTTCCTTTCCCACTGTGCATGGGATAGCTTTTCCTTCTTCCCCCATAACACTTTGTGGGACTGCCGAGAGCCCTGGGACATCCCCCGTTTCTCTGGTGTGGTGATGAAACCGTACAGTCAAACATCAGTTTCACTTGGACTTGCAGCTCTGCTCTTAAAAGACCCTCAGGACACTGATTTCTGGTGTCAGTCCTATGTGAGGACCTGCGCTAAATGTTCTTTCAACAGTAGGGCTGGAGTGTGGGATTCTTAGGGTTTGACTTGCCAGCAACAGCAGATTTTAGACATGTAGGAATTAATTTCCAGGTTTCCCAAAATGTCCGTCCACTTTGTACCCACAGGCTTGTTTTGGTAGACCAGCTGTTAGTCAATTAGGACCTTCACATTCATCAGACAGGCTATCTGTGCCTACAACATCTGATATTTTTAAACACGCTAAAGCACGTTGGCTCTCCTCACCAATTACATGGCCCTTTCTCAGGGAACATGCTATTAAAGCACAAAAGCAATCTGAATCTGTGAAGTCCAGGTTGGTTTCCAAATGCATTCCAATTTAATAAAGAAACCGAGGAAGGACTGTGGAATTTGTTTGCCCTTCTCTGGTAACAGTTTTTTGTTTTGTTTTGTTTTGTTTTTCATTTTAGTTCTTAAGCAGTTTTGTTAAAAACATTTTTTTTTTAATTTCTTCTGTTGAGTTTTCATCACAGTGTATACGTGACATTGACCAACTCGGGTGTAGTCAGTCCGTCCCTTTCCGGGCTCCTTCTGGCCCCCCGCACAGCTCGCCGCGCTTTGGAGGAGCAGCGTGGAGGTCCTCTTGCTGCGTCCCGCCCTTTGTTCTTGTCCAGGGTGCTGCACAGTAGTGGGCACTTGGGAGGTCTCATCTTACTTTCAGTTCATTATTTTAAGGTCTTTCCGTGGCTGACAGATCGTAACCATCTTGTCTAGGGGTGGGTGTTCTCTCCGTAGCTGTGAACTCACATCTCATTCACTGCATGTTCTGAAGCAACTGAGGAGTGAAGATAACTTTATGAAAACCTCAGCGTCTCAGGGAAGCAAATCTCCTGCCATCCTGCAGTATTGTATGCAAGACACATGAAGCATTTGGGAGGTAGTTGTTAAGGAGCAGAGTGAGATGGCAGAGTCCATAGTCCAAATGGAATTTACCAAAATGCATATTTGTGCTTTCTGCCACACACGCTGGTGGATGAACAGTCTAGTTTACAGTTGGACAGGGGCTTCCCAAGAAGCACTACTGGTAAAGAACCTGCCTACCAATGCAGGAGACATAAGAGACGTGGGTTCAATACCTGGGTCAGGAAGATCCCCTGGAGGAGAACGTGGCAACCCACTCCAGTATTCTTGCTTGGGGAATCCCATGGACAAAGGAACCTAGTGGGCTACAGTCCAGTTCAGTTCAGTCTCTCAGTTGTGTCTGACTCTTTGTGACCCCATGGACGGCAACACGCCAGGCTTCCCTGTCCATCATCAACTCCTGAAGCTTGCTCAAACTCATGTTCATCGAGTCGGTGATGCCATCCAACCATCTCATTCTCTGTCATCCCCTTCTCCTCCTGCCTTCCATCTTCCCCAGCATCAGGGTCTTTTCCAGTGAGTCAGGACTACAGCTCATAGGGTTGCAAAGTTGACACAACTGAAATGAATTAGCACACAGCAAACACAAGGGGGGGCTTACCAGGTGGCGCTCGTGGTCAAGAACCCACCTGCCAGTGCTGGAGCTTCAAGGGATGTTCCGTCCCTGGGTTGGGAAGATATCCTGAAGGGGGACATGGCAACCCACTCCGATATTCTAGCCTGGTGTGCTTCAGTTCATAGTCACCAAGAGTTGGACATGACTGAAGCAACTTAGCTTACATGCACACACATACAAGGTATCAACAGCTTTTTCATTTTATGTTTTCTGTGCTTTCATTAAAATCTGCATAGAAATCAAGATGATGGTTTAAAGCACTTTTCAGAATAAGAGCTAGGAAAACCACTTTTGATTGTGTGGCTGTGATTAGACAGATCATGTTTGATACATTATGGAAAGCATGATTGTTAGTATCATCTGACACAATCAGCTCTGCCTTCTAAAGGCCAGCATTCTCCCTTTTGTCCCCCCGTGGAAACCTGGGTTTCCACCTGTGATTCAGGAAGTGTTACTTGGCTTCACTGAGCCCTCGAGGGAATGATGTGATAACTATGTTTGTTTGAATAACAAGATATCATGTATTTGTGCAGCGTGATAATGTGTTCATCTGTGCAGTGCGGTGTGCTCGGCTAAGTTCAGTAACTGCTGTGTTAACTGAGTGGTGTCTTGGGGAGACAAAATCTTCTGACTGATTTATTAACACCTGTTTGGCTCATGCCAACCCAGGAGATTCCGTGTGCAAGTTGGCTTTTATACCCCTTGTCTGTTGTGCAAACTCAGAGTCTGTTGTCAGATACACTCTTTTGGTTGTTTACCTTCCTAACCCAGTTGAACATGTCCTTCTATCTGTCATTTGTTCTTTTTCAGTGATGTCTGGGTCACACTGGCGTGGTGTAATCCTGATGTTTTTTGCTATGTGAATTCTTAGGAAACGTGGACACAATAGCCATCATGTTAAAAATTAAGCTAGTGCGATCTTGAAATGCAGTGCAAGGACAAAAGTTAAGCAGTAGGCAAGCAGGCGCTTGTGAGTCTCATGGTTACAGCGCAGGGAAGCTCCGTCGCTCAGAATGACGCAGCCACAGAGGATCCAGCACCGGAACCGGAAGCCCTGGCCCCGTCAACGTCAGGGGGCGGGAGTAAAGAGCCACCGGGACGCCTAGGCCAGTCCTCTGCGTCTCACCCACCTGAAACTGAAACGCGCTTTCAGCCCCTAACCTGCAGGCTGACTTTGGAGTTTTGTTCCTTTCCCTAGGCTTCCCTCGTGACTCAGCGGTCAAGAATCCACCTGCCAACCAGAGACTCGGGTTATATCCCCGGGTCGGGAAAATCCCCTGGAGAAGGGAATGGCAACCCACTCCAGTATTCTTGCCTGGAAAATCCCCTGGACAGAGGAGCCTGGCAGGCTACAGTCCATGGGGCTACAGCTTAGCAACTGAACAACAAAAACAGCCAGGTTTCAGCGCTCATTGCCCAAAGCTAACTTCCTCAGCTTTGCATCCCGGGAGACATTTCCTGGGATATGAAATTCAACTCCAGAGCAGGATTCTTGGCCTGGCAACAATCACAGAAAGTGGGCATGGTGCAGAAGCCAACGGCTGGGCAGAGTAAGGCCTCTGTGCTGGTTGGAGTTTGGGTCGTGTCCTTCCATTCTGCGTCTTTGTCCCTTTATCAAGAAAGTCAACAGGCTCCTCTCTATCTCAAGCCGTTTCTATCTGGAGATGTCAAAATGAAGAATAGCAAGATCAGCCTTCTCTCCACCTGCTTGTTGAATCCCAACCCTTTAGAACACTTCTATTTCTTTGTTTCTAAATATCCCTAACTGTGAATTTGTGCTGGTGGAATAAACGTACTGGTTCCTTCAGTCAAAATAAGGTGGTGGCCTTTCACCCACTGAGACTCCAAATCAGATATCTAGGAGATCCTTACTTACCCTGTTTCTAAGATTCTATGTGATAAGAAAAAATTTAAAATAAATTTCACTTTGTACCATTACTTTACAGGGTTATTTTCTGGGTGTCAGTGTTCCCAGGTGTTGCCTTGTCCAGCCCATCCAACATTTTTTGTTTTTGCTTTATTTTCCTCAAATGTAAAGTAGAAATGATAATGTCTTTTTCTGCATATCAGGGCTATCATGAGAGGATGAAACCATAAAGATAAAATAGTGATTAGAGAGCACTTTGAACAACTCTAAGAGGGAAATGGCACCCTACTCCAGTATTCTTGCCTGGAGAACCTGTGGACGGAGGAGCCTGGTGGACTGCTGTCCATGGGGTCACACACAGTCGGACACGACTGAAGCGACTTAGCAAAGATGATAAAATGGTGGATGATCCTGTTACATAAAATTCCAGTGATAAATTCTGATTCAGCCATACTTGTTCTTAATAACAGATTGCTCCATTTTTCATAATTATTCTCCATATTAATATCACTGTGAAGTCATTTCAACAGCTGTCTCTTTTTGGTTGCAGATGTTTTACCCTCAAAGAAAATGAAACTGTGTACTTCTTTTCTTTTCTGGAGTTTTGAATGAACCAGTTTTGAATCTAAATAACTCCAGAAATATCTATTGTTGCTTATCAGTGAAGAACACCCATTAGCAGAATCTCATAAGTTAATCTTTTCAACAGACTTTTTTTTTTGATACCTAAGAAAACATCCTACTTGCAGAGAGCAAGGAACTGATAGGAAAGTAGTAGAGAGAGAAATAAACAGTCAATTATAGAAATATTGTGGAATTGCAGTCCTAGAGTTATAGATGAGATGTTACAACGAGCCATTGGGGAAGGCAGTGAAGGCTTCTTTGAGGAGGTGACCCATGAAGTGAGGTTTTCTAAAAGGAGAAATTTAAGGAGGCAGTGGTGCAGAGGAGAGCTCAAGAAAGCCTGCAGGGGCGAAGGGAGATAATTGAACTTTTCGGTACTATTTCTGCTGCCATCGATCGGCCCCATCAGGCTGAGTTTCAGACAGGCCAGTAAAAATGAGGCAGAAATACATTTGCAGCCTACCCAGGTGCCTTAGAGGGTGTATGTGCCCAGATGTCATTTATCAGCATGATAACAGTGTCAATGAACATTAGTATAATTATTACTGTCATTTAAAATAACTGATCTTCAGTTTGGTTGATTTTGGCCGTTGTCTTCAGCTTCTTTTCTATTTCCTTTATAAGTGACCTTTGTAAGAATGAGTACGGTTCTCAGCATGTCACATTTATTAAAAACATATGGAAGTGTTCTGAAGAGAGAGGGTCTGTGTGTCCAGAGGCGGGGATGGGTGGGAGTGTGAAATGTGAGCTCAGCTTGGTGGCTCAGATTCTTTACCAAGAATCGGCCTGCACTTCGGGAGACCTGGGTTCCATCCCTGAGTCAGGAAGATCCCCTGGAGAAGGGCATGGTAACCCACTCCAGTATTCTTGCCTGGAGAATCCCATGGACAGGGGAGCCTAGTGGGCTGCAGCCCATGGGGTCACCAAGAGTCGGACACAATTGAGCAACTAACACACAGAGACAGGGACAGGTATCAGCGGTAGTTTCTGAGGGGGTTATTTTGATGAATTTCAAATCCAGTTATTACTGCTGCTTTCTCGTGGTACACAATTAACTTAATCTGTGCAGAAGTGGACCACAGGACCATCCTAACTGGCATGGCACCTTTCGGGAGCTGTATCAAGACCCCCTGCTGTGGGCTCAGTCCTGGGTGTCAGACTCCCTTCTGATCTCCTGGCAGGGCGCCCTGCACCCCACCAAAGCTGCGCGTCCCCCCATCAATACAGCGTCCCCTGCTCCTCTGCAGCTGTGTCTTCCTGCAGGCATTTGTGTTTTGCTTTTCATGCTCAGACCTGGACTCAAGTCACTGAGACGGCTTTCTCCCACTGTATGTCTCTCCTCGTAACTGACAAAGCCATTTGTACATGACCCTCGAGGGGGAAACAAAGACCCTCTTCAGGCCTTTCTGAATGTTCTGAGTCTCGTCCCTGAGGTTAGTTCCATCCTGACGAGGTGTTCACTGTACTGGGAATCTACTTGGGATGTTTTCTCTGCCACAACGTCATGTTACTTTGTTTTCAAACATCTCCGGCTCTAATCTGCTAGCTGGTTGAATTCAAGGTGTTCGTTATACATGACTTCAAGGTAGAAGGTTGTGTGGCTTTTTTGAGTTGAGCATGGTAGACCCATGGCTTGGCTTTGCTGAGATAGATCAGTAACTGGGATACGGACCCCGGTGCCCTTGTTCTTGGAAACGTGGGTGTCTCTTCAGCATAAGTCTTTGCAGAGTTGAATTGATTCCACATTATTAGTCTCTCAAGTATGTTATATTGTCATTTACTGTGTTTTTATGTTGCAGTGTATTTCTACATAATAAACTTGAGCAGAAAACCCCAAGAGGGCAATGCTTGTGTTGATAATTGCCCATTTTTAAACTGTGACAGCTTGCGGAGGAATAGGAAAATGTTACATAGAACTCTGTGTAACATTAACATTTGTCGTATCAGTTTATACATTTTCAACACCATGGATCCACGGCAGGTCCATTCATGGATGCTGAACCAGTGAGGTGGTTCCTTTTGATACAAAGCTTTCATCATGTTGGTTCTAATCCCCCCGTTTCCCCGCAGAAGCCTCCTGTTTATTTGTAAGTACCTGCAGTTTAGTTCCGTTCAGTCAGTTGTGTCTGACTCTGCGACCCCATGGACTGCAGCACACCAGGCTTCCCTGTTGATCACCAACTCCCGGGGTTTACCCAAACTCATGCCCACTGAGTTGGTGATGCCATCCAGCCACCTCATCCTCTGTTGTCCCCTTCTCCTCCTGCCTTCAATCTTTCCCAGCACCAAGGTCTTTTCCAGTGAGTCAGTTCTTCGCATCATATGGCCAAAGTATTGGAGTTTCAGTTTCAGCATCAGTCCTTCCAATGAATATTTAGGACTGATTTCCTTTAGGATTGACTGGTTTGATCTCCTTGCCATCCAAGGAACTCTCAAGAGTTTTTTCCAACACCACAGTTCAAAAGCAAGTACCTTACTAACGTTAAACTTCTCAGGAACAAGACAGATACCTGCAAACGTGCTTCCCAAGTCCTAACTGTATGTGGCTGTGTGTGAAAGTTAGCAGTGGTTCGTCCACTCCTGCTTACCCCAGATAATTGTCCATAGTTAGTATTGTCCATCTGGAGAGGAAAGTCTATGCATTTAAATGGTTACCTTCTGAGTTGTCAGAAAGCTCCTGGGATGTGTCCATGAGGACCGTGTGGATGGTGCTCTTCACTCACGAGGGAATAAAGCTGAGAACAGGCTCGGAAACACACAGGCGAGATCACTGCATGGGAGGAATTCATGTTCTCTCTCTGCACAATTTTCTGTTTTAGGTAGAATCCAATCTCTTTCCTTGTAAATTGGTACAGACTTTTTTGAAGTTAGGATTTAGTAGCCTTTTGAATAGATACCTTTTAAAGGCCTGAGTGTCAAGACACAATGGGCATGAATGTGAGCAAACCCCAGGAGCTGGTGAAGGACAGAGGAGCCTGGCTGCAGCCCGTGGGGCCGCGAAGAGTCGGACACGGCTGAGCAACTGAACAAGGAGGTGTCAGGGTTAATCGTCACACAGAGCATGTTGAGGAGACAGTGGCAGTCTTTCCCTACAAGGTTAACTGCTTCCATGAACACAGGGTGAGAAGAAGTGATACCCTCGGGTATCTTGGGGCTTCCCTGGGGGCTCAGATGGTAAAGAATTTGTGCCTGCATTGCTGGAGACCCGGGTGCAATCCCTGGGTCGGGAAGGTCCCCTGGAGAAGGAAATGGCAACCCACTCCAGTAGTCTTGCCTGGAAAATTCCATGGACAGAGGAACCTGTAGGCTACAGTCCATGGGGTCGCAAAGAGTCGGACACGACTGAGCGACTCCACTTCTTCTTCTTCGGGTATCTAAAGAGACGGATTAGAAGCATCTTCTGGCAGGAAATGAAGGGGAAGAAGAAAATAACGCATTCCTTGCCTTCTTTCCCCATCAAGAAAACTGGGATTGGAAACCGGATGCGCGAACATCGGAAAGAAACTCCCTTGTGTGTGCCTACTGTGCCCAAGCTTGCCTTGCCCGCCGTGGGGTCGCTGGGCCCAGGTCTCTAGTGAGAGGGCAGGTGGGGTGAAACCACACCAGGCTGGAAGCATCCCGAAGCACAGGAAGGAGCAGACTTCTCTCTCCAGGGAGCTCAGCCTGCTCTCGACTCAGAGGCACAGGGGTCCAGGGACCTGGAGGATCCTGGCTCTGGCTTAATAGGAGAGCTCCGTCTTCCCAGATCCTTGCCTCCCGATTCTCCTGCTGATGGCGCTTCATGTAGTCGTTCTCCTAGTAACTCCTCTCTACTTCGATTGCCTTTCCAGTTTAACAACTAAATAATTAAATACTCGTCTCCCTTTATCAGCCTCTACTTACTAGATAGGTCTCGCTAACTGGTCCATGTCAGCAGTGGTTTAGTCGCTCAGTCCTGTCTGACTTTTTGCGACCCCATGGAGCCTGCCAGGCTCCTCTGTCCATGGGGTTCTCCAGGCAAGAATACTGGAGTGCATTGCCATTTCCTTCTCCAGGGGATCTTCCTGACCCAGGAAACCAACCCGGGTCACCGGCATAGCAGGCTGATTCTTTACCGACTCAGCCATGAGGGAAGCCCCAGTACATGTCAGACCAAGACCTACAGCAAACGCCCATTTGTCCAGTTGGTTTGGCTCCGCTCCAGTCTGTGGGAGCAGAGGGCATCCTGCATTTTTGTGTGCAGTTGTAGCCAAGAGGGAACGGAGCCTTCGTAAAAGTAACGAATACGGGGGGCACTCAGCTTTCTGCCTGACATTGAGCTAGAGTCTAGGAGTAAACCAGGAAGTAAAAACAGGGAGGGCCACAGAATTTGGTGGTAAGAGGAGGAGTTGTAACAGGACCGATGAGCAGTTTCACAGGTTTACGGAAAATTATTACTATTAAGTGCCTGAGGGCATATAACAGGGAAACCTGTCCTGGTCCAGGGAGTGGGCATGTTTCTACAAGGAGGTAATTATCTTGGCATTAGCTCTAAGGGGGTGATGAGGAGGCCGATCATTCAAATGTGCAAAACTCTGGGAGCTGAAGCTAAGAAAGACCCTGAATATATGTAAAAGGTTTTGACTTCATTTAAACATCAGGTAAACTTCACTGGATGGTTTACAGCGGTTGTGTACGGTTACATTTGTATTCTTATGAGAGCGATTTTCGTTTGTACAGTCAGTGTGTGTGTGTGTGTGCTCTGTTGTGTCTGACTCTGCAACCCCGTGGACTGTAGCCCACGAGGCTCCTCTGTCCATGGGATTTCCCAGGCAAGAATACTGGAGGGAGTTGCCGTCTCCTCCTCCAGGGGCTCTCCTCAAGCCAGGGGTTGCGGCTCTGTTTCCTGCCTTGGCAGGCAGATTCTTCACTGCTGCCCACCCGGGAAACCTACGCTCGGTGTCTAGTAACTGAAAATCCTCTGCACACTGCTCTCTCTCTACTGGGCGCTGGGAACGCAGCAGCGACTGAGGCCCAGCCACTGCCTGCACGCAAGCAGTTTCATCCTTCAAGTATTGACAGCGTCAACGTTGAGCGTCTGACAGCAAATGAGATGCAGACAGTGTCTTTGCAGTTCAGGTGGAGAAAGCTAGAGTCTTTGTTTCAGATGGGATGAGGCCGGTTCACAGGTTTGCCCTGCAATGCTTTGCTCTCGTGGCTAATGGAGGGGCCAACGCCACCGCAGACACCTGGGGTTTTTGGTGCTGGGAAACGAGAAAGGAACGGAAGGAATCCCAGCCCAGAGCTTCCTGCAGCTCCGGCAGAAGTGCCGGTCAAGTGTCTCATTAATTTTTGCTAATTGGCAGTCGCTGAGAGAGGCGACAGTGAGCCGCGCCGCCTCCCTCTCCAGGAGGAGCCCAGACGCACACAGTGTGACTGGCGGCGGCTCTAGTGGGAGGGTAGCAATTACCCACGGAGCCCTCCGTCTCAGCCCTTCCACCAGAGCTGCGCATTCAGGAGATGTGCTTGAAAAATAGTCTTTTCCAAGCACTGTGTGAGCTAACTAGCATTTATGAGGCTAGCAAGTCCCATGAGGGTAGAAAAAGAGGCAGGATTTGATACTCCATCATGTACCACTGTCCAAGTACTTTGATCAGTAGAAATACCCTAAAGACAAATAGTCCACAACCGTGATCCCTCTGAAACGCTTTCAAGCCAGAAATGGATTATTATGGCTGTGAACTCCAGTTTTCCTGCAGACTTTCTCTGTTACATGGCCTGTAGTGATGACTTGAAAAACAACTATTGCTTTCTGTGGCTCAGAAGAGAAGAGGACTGTTCTCAGGGCTTCGTTGCATCCTTCATCTACCCGTTTAGAACTCAGCACAAACGTCAAAGTGTCTTAGGCATGTCTTCCATCCTCATCTTTTCCTTAGAGCTTCCCTGGTGGCTCAGTAATAAAGAATCCACCTGCAATGCAGGAGATGCGGGTTTGATCCCTGGGCTGGGAAGATTCCCTAGAGGGGGAAATGGCAACCCACTCCAGTATTCTTGCCTAGAGAATATCCCACGGACAGAGGAGCCTGGCGGGCTACAGTCCATGGGGTCGCACAGAGCTGGAGGTGACTGATCAGACATGCCTCTTTTCCTGCCTCTAGTTAAGTGTACTGTATTTCATACATATTTCATTCTTATATTTATATTCTTACATAAATATTTCATTCTTATATTTCATGTTATAAGAGCTACCAGTGATCTGGAAACATTTATCACAGGGGCATTCATTCAACCAGTATTTATCAAATGGCAGAGGGAAATCCAAGGTGGGACTAAGGAACCCTGTTAGAGGCTTCCTTGTTCTTCATTTAACCTCAGTGAGGGACGAAGAAAAAGAAGGAGGAAGAAGAAAGTCTCTGTCGTGTAGGGAAGAGGCTCCTCACCTGCACACCTGTTCTCCTCACCAAGGTCTTACAGGAGTTTGAAAATCCTGCAGAATAATTGACGTTTCAGACATCTAACGTGTGCTTGTGATTAAAAATCTGACCATTCCCTAAAGTCATTTTCCGGAAAGTGTTTATAAAGGAAGAGAGTCAGAAATGGACACAGAGCTAGTTCAATTTGGTATTGAATATAGGATGTGCAGGAAAAAAAAATAGATCATTTTTTTCTAGAAGTACTGTAATATGTGGAGATATTGGACACATATTCCTTTATTTCAGTTACCTTTCTGCTGTCAAAGAGCTGTAATGAATGATGAATTTTTCATTCCTTTTTGGCCTTCTACATTGTGCTATAGAGATTTGAGGGAAAGAGACTGAAATTTTAGAGTCAGACAATTTGCATGTAATGTCAGCTTTTCCCTTTACTTGTTGTGGACTTTGGATAAAGCATTTAACCTCCAAAATTGTGAAAAGTGGGAATAGTAATAATAACAATAATTGTGATACAGGTAGTATCCATTTCTTAGAATTTTTTAAGACTTACAATATTATATATATTTTTTAAAAAATGTTTTTAACTCTAAAGATTTTTAGTTATGATTTTTATATAACATACTTATGTCTATAAAATTGCAGTCCTTTTTAATGCTACAGTGTTATAATGTTACAAGTGCAAAAGTTTAAAAATCAGCTTCCAAGTTGAAGGTCCAAATTCTTCCTACGTAAATCTCATTCTAGTCTAATATAGTAATGATTATCATTGGCTCCAAGCTCTTCAAACAAAACTCTCATAGTTTAAAAAGCTATTCCACTCCCCGAATAACCTGAAGTTTATTTTACCTGGTGGTTTCTTCCTTTGAAGGCCCATATTTATATCTGTAGATTAAAAAAGTAAGAACTACCCTTTATGATTGCTGTTTTAGTTGTTTTAATAAATCAGACTTCTAAGTTATAGGGCTTCCCTGATAGCTCAGTTGGTAACGAATCCGCCTGCAGCGCAGGAGACTCTGGTTTGATTCCTGGGTCAGGAAGATCCGCTGGAGAAGGGATAGGCTACCCACTCCAGTGTTCTTTGGCTTCCCTTGTGGCTCAGCTGGTCAAGAATCCGCCCGCAATGTGGGAAACCTGGGTTTGATCCCTCGGTTGAGAAAATCCCCTGGAGAAAGGAAAGGCTACCCACTCCAGTATCCTGGCCTGGAGAATTTCATGGACTGTATAGTCCATGGACTTGCAAAGAGTTGGACATGACTGAGCAACTTTCACTTTCTTTTCAGTTTTCACTTTTTCTGCGTTACAGGTGGAAATCTGATTCGTACCAAGTATACATTGCATTTCATCACACCAAATATCCCATCGATCATAGGAGTAAGAAAAGTCACAAAGTATGACACGTTATGGATTTTATTACACAACTGGACTTCAGAAACTTTACAGTGCAGTGGATGAAGTTGTCTTAGAGTCAAAGAAATCGGAGATGTATATGCATTTTACCCGTTAGCACACACTGCTCATCATGCTGACTATACAGCGTTCACTCATGCATTCATTAACTGATAGATACTGAGTACTCCTGTAACGTGCAAACCTTGATGTCAGGTGAATGAAAATAGACTCAATCAGTGCTTGTTTGTACGTGGGAGCCTGTGCATTGTTCAGCAGGCAGGCTCCAAACCAATAAGCCAACAACTACAGGAAAAGCCCGGCTCTCTAGAACCGTTTGGTAAGGGTGACCCTCAGCATGGAGCAGAGGAAGCCCTCTCTGAAAGAATGGCATGGAGCTGAGAGGCGGATGGCAAAATGATGCTCATTGCGAAGGAGACGAGAGATTGTGGTTCACCGCTTGAATTGCTGATCATGATGGCCTGGGCCCCTGTGGCTAGGAAACAGCCCTGGGACTGCTCATATTCCTTTTCTCCTTGCCTCTTGAAATCCCCTCAGATTTTTCTTCCAAATAGGATCGCTCTCCGTTTTCCATGTTGATCTGGACCAAAATGCATCTCTGTTTTCCTAGGGCAGTTATTCTAGGCCATTTCCTAAGCTCTGGCTGAAAATTCATTTCCTATATACTTATTATTAATGATTCTGCTTAAAGGGCTTATTTATTTCGCATCTGTTTATGAAAGTTGGCTGCCTACCTGACTTGAAATGGCATGGTTTCTTTCTTTTTCCATTCTTTTTTACTTAACATGGATGTTCCCACTCCTATATTTGAATTGTCTGCTCCACTGTAAACATAGAAGGATATTACAAACTTCCTTGGTTGAAAAGCTACATTCTCACTGGGGTCCCTGAACGTATCATTTGGGATTCTCTAGAAAAAGAGGGTTTCTCTGGTGGCTCACACAGTCAAGAATCTGCCTGCAATGCCAGAGACCTGGGTTTGATCCCTGGGTTGAGAAAATCTCCTGGAGGAGGGCATGACAACCCACTTCAGTATTCTTGCCTGGAGAATCCCCATGGACAGAGGAGCCTGGCGGGCTACAGTGCATGGGGTCACAAAGAGCCAGACACTACTGAGTGACTAAGCACAGCCCAAAGAGATCTATGAGGGGTGTGTATGAACAGGAGAGAGAGATGTGTTTTAAAGAACTGTCTCACAGTTATGAAGGCTGGTAAGTCCAAAGTCTGCTGGACAGGCTGGCAGGCAGGAGACGAGGGAAGTGTTGATGTTGCTATCTTGATTCTGCAGGCAGTCTCCTGGCAGAAATCTCTCAGTCTTTTCTCTCTTAAGATCTTCAACTAATTTGATGTGACCCCCCCCTCCATCCCCCATGTTATAGAACATCATCTACTTTGCCCAAAGTCTGCGGAGTCGGAGGTTAATGCCATGTAACAGACACCTTCACAGTAACATCTGGACTGTTTGGCCAAATACCTGGACACTGGCAGCTGATCAAGCAGACACATAAAATTAACTGCCGTGCTGAGATCATCAAGTTCATGCAGAAGGTAGAAATAAGGATAAGGGAACACTTTGCTCTCGGCCTAAGCCCGCAGCCTGTACTTCTGCCAGAGCTCATGGTGTTTCTAGGACTTGATCAGGTAGAACCGTGTAAAAACCACAAGGTCATGGACCAGAGGCCGCCTCTCACACTCCTGCAGGGCCCGCGTCAGGCATCTCCTTTGCTAGGAAGCGTTGCTCGTACCACCCTTTAGGCCCGCTCGTTCCTTCCCCTCAGCGCCCAGAGGGCCTCCCACCTTCTTTCCCTCAAGTTTTCACTCTTATCTGCTGTGCAGGAGACGCTCCGACAAGGGCAGCATGTCGTTTTCATCCTGTATCCCCCAGTGACTTTCACCCAAAAGGTGCTTGACAGATCATTTTAATTGGATTACAAAATCCCCTAAAAAGTCGAATTCAGTGTATCTGTTTATGTGTTTTGCAGTGAAGTAACATAACTCATCAGACTTTATTTTTTGGGGCTTCAAAATCACTGCAGATGGTGACTGCAGCCATGAAATTAAAAGACGCTTACTCCTTGGAAGAAAAGTTATGACCAACCTAGATAGCATATTCAAAAGCAGAGACATTACCTTCCCAACAAAGGTCTGTCTCGTCAAGGCTATGGTTTTTCCAGTAGTCATGTATGAATGTGAGAGTTGGACTGTGAAGAAAGCTGAGCACCAAAGAATTGATGCTTTTAAACTGTGGTGTTGGAGAAGACTCTTGAGTCCTTTGGACTGCAAGGAGATCCAACCAGTCCATTCTAAAAGAGATCAGCCCTGAATGTTCTTTGGAAGAAATTATGCTAAAGCTGAAACTCCAATACTTCGTTTGGCCACCTCATGAGAAGAGTTGACTCATTGGAAAAGACTGATGCTGGGAGGGATTGGGGGCAGGAAGAAAAGGGGACGACAAAGGATGAGATGGCTGGATGGCATCACCGACTTGATGGACCTGAGTTTGAGTGAACTCCAGGAGTTGGTGATGGACAGGAGGCCTGGCGTGCTGTGATTCATGGATTGCAAGGAGTCGGACACGGCTGAGCGACTGAACTGAACTGAACTGAAATGAACATAACTCGTGACTTGGTCTATGTGATTGCTTTTGTATGATAGTAGCCTATTTTTAATAGAAAAGAAAATGTCACTGGGTTTCCTTTTTTCCTCTAGAGTTTGAAAGCACAGCAGAAAAGACTTTTAGACTTTTAAATCATTTCAGATAGGTGTTTGTGACAAATATTTATTTTGAGCAAGTTATTTCAAGATAGTATTTCGTTTATTACAAATTTGAGGTATGGGCAAATTTCAGTCATAGAGAGAAGTTTCGTGATAGGAAATCCATCCAACTATGTACAAAATGAACACTTTTTCAGTGACTTTCTCATGATACCAATGACATAATGTAATTGCTTTCTAATTACCCTAATCAAACTTTTAGCAAGCAATCCAGCTTGTGTATGTTTGTCAGATCAGTTTAATTGTATTTAATAAAAGAGAAGATCTTCATTTTCAAAGGACCAGATGCTTCCACGGAGCCTCTTTGGGTGGTCAGATATACTAGGATTCAGATCTTAATCTTTAGTAAGATCAAAGGGTTACTTCAGTATCGAATGATCAAAACCTTTTCCCTCTGGTTTGTTTTCCTTTCAAATATTTTTAAAGAATACAGTAGAGTTAGTAGATATATTAAATCAAAGGATATTAGAATGCCTTCATCAGTATATCTTGTCTAAAATTAGAGAGACTTGTTGGCAGTCCTAGTGTTAGTGAATACTTAGAGCTATTAAGTTTACCATATCTCATGTAATCTTAGTTCTGTCCTAAAATAATTTATTTTAGACCACTATCCGATGGCTCAGTGGTTAGAGTCTGTCTGCAATGCAGGAGACACAGGAGATGTGGGTTCTATCTCTGGGTCAGGAAGATCCCCTGGAGGAAGAAATGGCAACCCACTCCAGTGTTCTTGCCTGAAAAATCCCTTGGACAGAGGAGCCTGGTGGGCTACAGTCCAAAGTGTCGCAGTGTCGGACATGACTGAGCAACTAAACAGACACACACACACAGATGGAGAGTGGTCCCTTCATATAAACAGATGTAGCTGTTCCATGTAGAGACCCCAAAGACTCATGACTTGTAGCAATTTGAAATTTTACTGAAGAACAAATTTGAATCAAAATACTGCAAGGCAGATATGGGAGGATGATTTAGCAAATGAATGACTTAGCAAATGAGTGAGTTAGCTAATGAGTGATTTAGCTAATGAGTAAGCTTAACCTCCAGAGAGACAAGATTAGTGTTGTTATTAAAGAGGGCCTCTGAAGCCAGCAGGCTTGGTTTCAGCTCAGCTCTGCCCCTTGCCGGCCACAGGCCCATCTCCTCCTCACTGAGCCCCGCTGTCCTCCAGGGTAAAGTGGGACAATACCAGCGGCAATGCTCCCTGCCGAAAGATGGTAGCTGTCAGGAGCCCGATTGGCTTTGACCTGCTGTCTCCGTGTTTTGAAAAGTAATTCCCCTCCACTGATTAGCATACTTAGTTCTTTATGAAAAGTAACTCTTTTCATATATATGTGACTCTTTTCAATAATATATATATTTCAAATATTGAGTTTGGGCTCAACTCAAATATATATATATATATATATTTTTTTTTCCCTTGCACTACATAACGCCAGAAATTCTTTAAATGGCATATCTTCCTGAGTTTCAGGAAGATGTTATACTTCCTTATACGTGGTGTTGCAAACACTTTTCATGAAGGTAAAACTTAGAGAAAGAAATAGGAAGAGAGAAAGAAAAATTGAAAGGAAATAATTGTGCAGGACTTTCAAAAATGAATCTTTTTTTCCACAATATTAATTTCTTCCTGAGTTCTTAAAAATAATCACTTTGACTTTAAAAAAAAAGGTACTGGCAAGTTTCAAATACATGACTGCACATTTCACATCTAAAATATTACTTTGCAATAGGCTTAAAGAGTAAGAATATAGCATAATTATTATATAATATATATGATGACATCCTTCTTGAAGTTCAGGATGTTGATTAGTAATATACATAATTAGAAAAACATTTGCTTCTCTTCTTTGCAAGTTTTTTTTTTTTTTTATTCTTTGTTTGACTTTTCTCTGTTGCTTGGACAAGTTCCATAACCATTTTGTTCTCTGTCTCTTTTCTTTAATCTATGTTATAGAAATAATAATTTAAATAATTTCATAATGTTTTGTGAATTTTAAGTAAATTAACACAAAGAACAATGCCTTCTATTAATTATGTAATATTTAGTACCTAACAGAAAATATGATTACCTGTAGTTTCACAGGTCTCTTTCACCTTGCTTGATATATTATATTGCATTTGCAAATAATCTGAAGCATTTGTGTTCTGAGTCTTTCCAAATATTCCCTAATTAGAATGAGTAAGCAATTACATGTTGAATTCTCTGAGGAAATAAAAATAAGGTCCAAATAGAAATGAAAATCCCATTTAGTAACCTTAACATTCATTTCAACAAAGAATGAGTTGTACATTAAAAAACGTACATTTCTTAAATAAGAAAATGAATACTGAACATCAAATACCTGAAAGACCTTGCCCAAGCAAAACTATCATCTGATAATGTTAAACAAGCCAGGGTGACTCTATTCAAGACTGAAGACTCTTGAGAGGCCCTTGGACAGCAATGAGATCAAACCAGTCAATCCTAACAGAAATCAACCCTGAATATTCTTTGCAAAGACTGATGCTGAAGCTCCAATACTTTGACCACCTAATGTGAAGAGCTGACTCATTTGAAAAGACCCTGATGCTGGGAAAGATTGAAGGTGGGAGGAGAAGGGAATGAGGATGAGATGGTTGGATGGCATCACCTACTCCATGGACATGAGTTTGAGCAAACTCCCAGAGATAGGGAAGGGCAGGGAAACCTGGGGCTCTGCAGTTCATGGGGTCACAGAGACTTGGACATGATTTAACTGAACAACAGGACCCAGAAAGGTCAGTGTTTAAAAACACGTATTTATGAATAAACAGTTGTTTCATCAGAGACGGGGGCTGTTTGAGCAGTCTATTGCTTTGGAGAAAGTTCCTGAAGCAAACAGTGAAGTTATTTACTGGTTTACAGCCTTATCTTCTTTGAGCAAGAATTTGCTGGAACAAATGATAAAGTCATGGTGATACAGAAGGTCTAAACTCTGGTCCTGCTAATTAAACTGTAGAATGTCGTGTGCTCTCAGCTCTCAGTAGTTATTTGAACATTCAACTGTGCAGTTCTTTTTTTTTTTCTAGAAATTGAAATAGGAGGCAAAGATGATTTTCATTTATTTCACTGGATTTGTTTCTCAACTTAGTTTTCCTGACCACAAATGCCATTAGTTAAGAGCTTCAAATGTCACATGAAGATGCTTTTTAAGGTTACATTAATATAACTTACATTTTTAAAGGACTAACTGTTCCTTTAAACGCTCCAGCTACTTTCTTAAATTGTTGGTTGGCTTATAAATTAACTGATCCCGAGTTCCTAAATGCCTCTTGGCTCATTATGGAAACATTTGTGTTAATTGACCCAGCCAAGGGCCTCTGTGATTGTCTCTGTTGCCAGAGAACTTCCACCAGGTAAGTTTATGTAGGGATTCCAACATAAACCTATGGTCATAGCCCAGTGAGATTGAATGCAAAAAATCCCAACTCTTGAGTGCTTAAATTGAGGTGCACTTATAAACAAAATTAATAAAATGACCAAAGGTTATCTATACTTCATTCACTATTTATATGAAAGATTAAATGTTTTGGATAGTTTGATACTATCCAAATATGAAAGAAATGTTTTAGAGGTCTTGCTCTTAGAATGATCAATTTGCTTATAACATATTCAAAATAATTTGACTGATTTAATATTATCACTCAATGGACATGAGTTTGAGCAAACTCCAGGAGGCAGTGAAGGGCAGGGAAGCCTGGCGTGCTCCAGTTCATGAAGTCACAAAGAGTCTGACATGACTTAGCGACTGAACAGCAACAATATTTTTAACCCTGTCTTTTTCAAAGCAGGATTATAAACTTTTGTAGCCAAATTTTAATCTAGCTCATTTTTCTCTTTTCTTTCATGCATGAGAAAAAATACACTCAAATGGTTAAGGATATAGTCAGATAGTTAAGGGGGAAATTAAAGATTCTAAACCTATAGATTGTTGCTGTTTATACCACATTGCCTGCCAGTTCAGAATACTGTATTTTGCAAACACTTTCTTTGGTGAGTGATTCATGGTTCAAAATTCAGAGCTCACGACAAGTCTTCTGTGTCCATACAATGTCAAATCCACCAAGAGGGTACCTGCTGCCTATGAGGACAGAGCTTTCTTTGTAACTTGAGGGTGCACTCCCAAACATAATTGTACTAATCTTAAAAGCATTTATTTCTGAAATATTTGTTTCTTTCATAAAGTTAGTGCAGTAATTGATCTCCCAAAAGAGTAAGGTTCGACAGACCTGAAATCTCTGTCTATCACCAGAGGCATCATGTGCCAGAGATTTATAGAGTATTGTACTGATTTCCTTTTCATTTCTCCTAGCATTTCTGCTCCTTTATTAAGAAGAATCCAGAGAGACATGTATGTTTGCACAAGGTGAAGGCTTTGGAACACTAACTGTTCCCACATAGTGTTGATTGAACAGCTCTCAATAAAGAGCCTCTGTGAGGCCATAATTTCTCCCTCTAGCTCTCTTACTTTTTGATTTAATTGTGTCCATTTCATTGAGCTGAGACAATAGCTTCTCTGATAATTTCTCTAGCAGTTTCTAAAATAAAATTGTTATAATTATACTTATTTTCATAAGTTTTTTACTTGGCTCCTCAAGGGCATCTTTAAAATGCTGATTTGAGAAGCAAATGTTTGTGAAGCCGTAGTTGCTCAGTCGAGTCCGACTCTTTGCAGCCCCATGGACTGTAGCCCGCCAGGCTCCTCTGTCCTTGGGATTCTCCAGGCAGGAATACCAGGGCGGGTTGCCATTCCCTTCTCCAGGGGATCTTCCCGTCCAGGGATCTAACCCGGGCCTCCTGCGTTGCAGGCAGATTCTTTATCATCGAGCCACCACGTACCCCTACAAATCTACAATAAACTCTCTGTCAAGAACACCGGGCTTCTGATCCCCTTTGGTAATTAGTGTCTTATGTTTGCAAACAGAACGCTGTGTAAGGAACCAAGGCGCATGTTGTTTTCCGCATGCATCAGTGAGCATGAGCGGGGTTTGAATGGAATCCTCAGGGATGTGCAGCCCATCGTTCTGTGTGCCTCTCATGCGTCAGCTCTTTCGGTCTCCTCTCTCGGAGTCCAGTGCCCCCCCGCCTGGTTCTCTTGTAAGAACATTTTGTTCCACTTTTCTGGATGGTAGCAACTTCAAATACTAGGTCTAGCGAGTCATGGATTTGTCTCTCAGCATCTCCAAGTAGCGTGGATAGCTTTATCAGTAGGGTTCAGATAAAGAGTGGCTTAATGTCAAAATGCCATTATCCACCTTTCATTATATAGTTTCTGAAGAACAGCTTTCCAGCTCCGTGAACTAGTTTTCCTTCTTGGTCGTATATTGTGAAAGCACTATATACTCTGTAATAGCTTGATTGATACAAAATGGGAAAAAAAATATAAAGTGAAAGTTGCCCCTCAAATTATCCTGAGTAACTACTATTAATAATTTGATATTACTCTTTTGTGTGGGTAAATATGGCTATGTTTATATAAGCTTTATAATCATATTAAATTTTCCACTGAAGGTATTTCTTTGGCATCCCTCTGTGATCCCTACAGAATCATCTTAGTACTGCTTGTGTCTGCACCAGATTCCATTGTGTGTGTATAAAATAATCCATTTAGCCGTTGACCATTAAGGGGCATGTAGGTTTTTCCGCCTTCATCAGTTTTGTAATTAATGGTGCAAGAGGCACATTTGTGCACTTGGGCTGCTATAACAAAATACCATAGACTGGGCATCTTAACCAACAGGGATTTATTTCTCCAGGTCCAGAGGCCGGGAGATCAAGGTGCCAGCAACCAGCAGATTCAGTCCCTGGTGAGGGCCCTCTTCTTTGCTTGCAGACAGCCGGCTTCTTGCTCTGTCTTTTCATGGAGTGTGTGTGAGAATGGAGAGGGGGGTGGGGCGGGGGAGGAAAGAGAGAGAAAGAAAACAGAAAGAAAGAGAGAAAAAGGGAAGATGAGCACACTCCACTTCTTCTTGTCAAAGTACTGGTCTCACTTGAGGGCCCCACCGTTAGGACCTCATCCAAACCGAGTTACCGCCCAAGGTCCCATCTCCAGATTCCATCAGATCAGAGGGAGGACCTCAGCACATGGATTGGGTGAGGGGCACAATAGCAGACTAAAATCCATGTATATGAATACTTCTGCAGGATAGCTTCCTAGAACTGAAATGCTTAGTCAAATCAAGCTCTGTTTTTGTGGAGAAGGGATCATAACCAAGCAAGGCAGGAAAATACATCCCTAAGGTTTGCAGCACATGACCATTACCAAATGCTCATGACCAGCTCCAGCCAGGAGAGCCTTTTACTCTGCTGTCTGCAATGCACAACGGGAGACTTATGTCTGCCCAAGACAGAAGACAGCTAACTTGTCATTTTCCTTTCGTACTTGAATCGGTGAAAATAGTTGATTTTTAAAGCATTGAAAGCGTTAAACTTTTCTATGCTATCTGTCAAATCAAGAGAGAAATAATTTAAGAAGAAAATAGCTCGGGAATAACTACATGTATGTTAGCAATGCTATGGACTGTAGCCCACCGGGCTCCCCTCTCCATGGGATTCTCCAGGCAAGCGCACTGGAGTGGGTTGCCGATTCCTCCTCCAGGGGATCTTCCCAGTTCCCAGGGATCAAACAAACATCTCTTATGTCTCCTGCCTTGACAGGCAGGTTTTTTTAGTCACTGGTGCCACCTGGGAAGCCCAAAACAATTTGGGTTAGGGACTGTTAGATTCTTCCAGCTAAGACTCAGTCATTCTAGCTTGTTTTAAAATAATTGTTTACTTTTTAATAATTCCTCTGAGGATCAAAACAGCCTGCTGTCCATTTCATTGGCATATAATTGTTCATAGTTATCTCTTGTGATCCTTTGTTAAAAGGTCTTTTTAATATGTTTCTTTTATCTAAGTGTACTAAGTGTTCTGTATCTGGAATTATAAAAATATATCTAATCAGCTCTGCTGCTGAAAAGAAACAAAGGTCCACATGTTATTTTGTTTTATTCTCATATTTTTCTTAACAGTTCAGTTCAGTTCAGTCGCTCAGTCATGTCCGACTCTTTGCGACCCCATGAATCGCAGCACGCCAGGCCTCCCTGTCCATCACCATCTCCCAGAGTTCACTCAGACTCACTTCCATCAAGTCCGTGATGCCATCCAGCCATCTCATCCTCGGTCGTCCCCTTCTCCTCCTGCCCCCAATCCCTCCCAGCATCAGAGTCTTTTCCAATGAACAGTAGCTAGTGTTAAAGTGTGGAAACTCAGGCCCAGAACTCAAGTGGGTTAGCCACTCTGCCCAGCGTGGCAGCCGTGGGTCATGGTCCCAGATACTTGCAGCAGCACACCTCTGCCCTTCCTTCACTCTGCCACGTTCTGGAGTTAAGTGTTGCTCTTTCTCCTCCGGATGTTGAGGTTTACCTGGGCAGAGACATGGCAGTTCTTCTTGGAACCAGTAAATATTTGTTGAATAGAATCAGACTTCTTGGCATAACGGCCTCCCCTCAGGTAATTGCAACTAAATTTTAATAACTTAGACTTGGATTCAATTGAAACAAGAATCTCTGCAGCTCACCAAAGTGCTGAGCACTTTTCTCCTTTGAGTTGTGAAGCATCAGCAATTTGTTTCTTGATTGCATTAATCAAGAGCATTTACTCAGTACAAGACAGAGGTAAGGGACAGTCACATGACTTTTCTTAGCCTGACAGTTACTGAGGTTAACAGTTCCAGAATATTGATTGCTGAATTGTATAAAAATTTTACTAATGGGTTTAAAGTATTTGACTTTTCAATGATCTTATTTGCTTCCCATATAGCTGTTTCTCTTGCTAACTGCAGTATTGATAATGTAAGCTTCTTAATTGGTACTTTATTTTCATTAGTCATAAAAAATTATGCCATAAATGAGAAGATAATGGAATTTTTATTGTGAATTTCAGTATCTTGATTTTCCAAGAACACTAAAGAATGAAATAGGACTGAATTCACTGCTCTTTCTTTATAGGTGGTTTGCGAAAATTTTCATTAAATCTTACTGCACAGAAATGAGAGGACGTAGAGTAGTGAGAGCCCTTTAAAAGAACTGGAGGCATATTTCAAACCTTCGTCTTTCAGAAGTGAAAGCGTCCATCTGTGTCACGTGCTTCTTCACTGAGTTCACCTGAGAATGTCACTGGATCTTAAAATCAAGTTTCAAAGAACATGCTTTGAATACTTGTAGACCATACTTAGAGACGTAGGCACTGCTATGGGTAAATTAAAAGAAAAAAATGCAGACATGAGTTCTTAAAAATGTCTCTGACCTAGTTGGAGACAAAATACACATGCAAGAAAAGGATACATTTCTTACTCTTCATGCTTCATACGGGAGGCTGTTAGAATGACTTTATGTAGAATACGTGGTTTTGGAAGTTCAATACAGAAATAAATGTTTCTTAAAGCATTTTAGAAATAAATGTTTCTAAAATCTCATTTTCTTCAACTTGGCAGTAAGTCTAATATTGTCTTCAGCAATTTAGTTCATAAGTGACATGACATACAAATGTTTATGCAAATTATAGCATGATTTCACCCAATTTTAATTACTTCATGCTCATGATAGTTTTAATAAAAGGGCATTTAAATTTTTCTTTAATTTTTTCTATCCAATAGGAAGAGGACAGTTTTCTCAAAAAAAATTTAATTTGATCTAATTTTTTAAGGAACATAAATTATTTCTACTTTAAAAAATGTCAGTGAGGACCTCTCTGGTGGTCCAGTGGTTAGGACTCCATGCTTCCCATGCAGGTGGCGAGGTTTCAGTCTCTGGTCGGAGAACCAAGATCCCACAGGCTGAGTGGTGCGGCCAAAACAGAAAAAAATGTTAATGATAAATTGGAGAGCTTGGGGTCTGCTCCATAGGTTTGGTCAAGGTTTTGTGTTATGGTCCCTTTTAAAAAATAATTCTCTGAATTATTTTAGGTCTTTTAGGTGGTCAGTTACAAGCCAGGCAGTATATTCAGACTTTATACTATATTGACTTTTAAGTTCCACATTAGATATTAAAAGATGTGCCCTCATGTGCCAACTGATTCTTTTTAAGAAATATAGTCTAATATTAAAGACAATGTCAACATAGTTTATTTCCTTCTAATACCCATGACCAGACCACCTGACCTGCCTCTTGAGAAACCTGTATGCAGGTCAGGAAGCAACAGTTAGAACTGGACATGGAGCAATAGACTGGTTCCAAATAGGAAAAGGAGTATGTTAAGGCTGTATATTGTCACCCTGCTTATTTAACTTATATGCAGAGTACATCATGAGAAACGCTGGACTGGAAGAAGCACAAGCTGGAATCAAGATTGCCGGGAGAAAGATTAATAACCTCAGATACACAGATGACACCACCCCTATGGCAGAAAGTGAAGAAGAACTAAAGAGCTTTTTGATGAAAGTGAAAGAGGAGAGTGAAAAAGTTTGCTTAAAGCTCAACTTTCAGAAAACTAAGATCATGGCATCCGGTCCCATCACTTTATGGCAAATAGATGGGGAAACAGTGGAAAGAGTGGCTGACTTTATTTTTTTCTGGGCTCCAAAATCACTGTGGATGGTGATTGCAGCCATGAAATTAAAAGATGCTTGCTCATTGGAAGGAAAGTTATGAGCAACCTAGACAACATATTAAAAAGCAGAGACATTACTTTGCCAACAAAGGTCCGTCTAGTCAAGGCTATGGTTTTTCCAGTAGTCATGTATGGATGTGAGAGTTGGACTATAAAGAAAGCTGAGTGCCGAAGAATTGATGCTTTTGAACTGTGGTGTTGGAGAAGACTCTTGAGAGTTCCTTGGACTTCAAGGAGATCCAACCAGTCCATCCTAAAGGAAATCAGTCTTGAATGTTCATTGGAAGGACTGATGTTGAAGCTGAAACTCCAATACTTTGGCCACCTGATGCGAAGAGATGACTCATTGGAAAAGACCCTGATGCTGGGAAAGATTGAGGAGGAGAAGAGGATGACAGAGGATGAGATGGTTGGATGGCATCACCAACTCGATGCACATGAGTTTGGGTGGACTCCGAGAGTCGGTGATGGACAGGGAGGCCTGGTGTGCTGCAGTCCATGGGGTCACAAAGAGTCGGACACGACTGAGGGACTGAACTGAACTGAACTGAATACCCATGATTAGATTATGCTGCCATTAGTCAAAGAGTTCTTACATTTAAAGGCTAAATTTGATACAGTCTGTAAAGCACCTTTAAAAGAAAATGAATTCTTAGAATGATTTAACCTTGAGAAATATGAGTTGGGAGAAAAGCAAAATCTAATTTAAGAACTATGATAACTTGTCATTATCAATATACATAGTTTCGTGTATATAATACTGAATACCACTGAAAAATGTGAAAAATTTCCCACCTACGATATGCACCCCCTTGCAACAGACAGCAGCACATGAAGATCTCCAATGAGATTTGCTCAATGCGGAATGGATCAGTGCTTTGCTTAACCACAGAATTCTGTGTAGCCTTTGCCGACATTGAATCTGGTGCCCAGGAGCATCTTTTATGGAACAAAAGGCCTAGGAAAAAAGGGAGCATATTAGGGCAGAGCACACCTACTCCTAGCAATGGAATAATAGCCTGAGTGTCAGTTGTTAGTTCTTAATGTTAGAGGTAGGTGCCAAGTCTCAGAATTTTTGAGATGTGTGTTGAATGAGGAAAATAACTGGCTGTTACGTAAAGAGTCACTCACCCTGCCTGCTGAAGCCCCATCTCCAGCCCCTCTGGGACACGGGCTCACGGGAGGGATACACGGCAGGGCCGCCTGGGAGGTAAGTGTGGAGGTTGTGACTCCCCAGAGATGGCCAGGCTTCTGGCTTTTTAATTTATCATCTTGTCACCTCCCACTCTCGCCTCTTTGGGGCTGAGATGAAAGAAGTGAGATATAAAGGAATATTCATTTCACTTTTTAATTAAACATTTGGTTTGGTTCCAACATACAAGGCTTCAGTTCACATGCACAGAAAAGATGTCAGAAAAATGGTTAAAAAAAAAAAATTAAGCTTAGAAATTATATTCTTACATACAAGAGACTTCTACTTATTTTGTCTTCAGCAGAAAAAAACAAAAAATTCCTCTTGGAGTGCCCAGACAGGGTTCATAGAGTGTTGTCTTGGAATGTGGATATTTCTTGACCTCTGTCAGTGAAAATTAGTGCAATGAACCATAGAAATACACAACATTATTGTGGTTTCTGATTTTTTTTTAGTGTTTCTATTTTTACACATATGCAAAAACGTTTAACCAAAACTAGCTAACTAAAGCCATAGAAGCGTGCTCGGAAAGTGTTTATTTGTTGGGCATTCTTAACCCAAACAAATGCTAGAACATTTGTTTGAAAGACTGTCTTCTCTTAGGTTCCTGTTGGCATCTGTTCTCATCCTCCTCCATTGGCCATTTAGTTTCAAGCTATAAATAGACTGCAGATGCTCAGAAACATATACATGTTTGTATTTTATCTTAGCCTATAAAACAATGAGATTTGCTCAATGCGGAATGGATCAGTGCTTTGCTTAACCACAGAATTCTGTGTAGCCTTTGCCGACATTGAATCTGGTGCCCAGGAGCATCTTTTATGGAACAAAAGGCCTAGGAAAAAAGGGAGCATATTAGGGCAGAGCACACCTACTCCTAGCAATGGAATAATAGCCTGAGTGTCAGTTGTTAGTTCTTAATGTTAGAGGTAGGTGCCAAGTCTCAGAATTTTTGAGATGTGTGTTGAATGAGGAAAATAACTGGCTGTTACGTAAAGAGTCACTCACCCTGCCTGCTGAAGCCCCATCTCCAGCCCCTCTGGGACACGGGCTCACGGGAGGGATACACGGCAGGGCCGCCTGGGAGGTAAGTGTGGAGGTTGTGACTCCCCAGAGATGGCCAGGCTTCTGGCTTTTTAATTTATCATCTTGTCACCTCCCACTCTCGCCTCTTTGGGGCTGAGATGAAAGAAGTGAGATATAAAGGAATATTCATTTCACTTTTTAATTAAACATTTGGTTTGGTTCCAACATACAAGGCTTCAGTTCACATGCACAGAAAAGATGTCAGAAAAATGGTTAAAAAAAAAAAATTAAGCTTAGAAATTATATTCTTACATACAAGAGACTTCTACTTATTTTGTCTTCAGCAGAAAAAAACAAAAAATTCCTCTTGGAGTGCCCAGACAGGGTTCATAGAGTGTTGTCTTGGAATGTGGATATTTCTTGACCTCTGTCAGTGAAAATTAGTGCAATGAACCATAGAAATACACAACATTATTGTGGTTTCTGATTTTTTTTTAGTGTTTCTATTTTTACACATATGCAAAAACGTTTAACCAAAACTAGCTAACTAAAGCCATAGAAGCGTGCTCGGAAAGTGTTTATTTGTTGGGCATTCTTAACCCAAACAAATGCTAGAACATTTGTTTGAAAGACTGTCTTCTCTTAGGTTCCTGTTGGCATCTGTTCTCATCCTCCTCCATTGGCCATTTAGTTTCAAGCTATAAATAGACTGCAGATGCTCAGAAACATATACATGTTTGTATTTTATCTTAGCCTATAAAGGACTGCAAGGAGATCCAACCAGTCCATTCTGAAGATCAGCCCTGGGATTTCTTTGGAGGGAATGATGCTGAAGCTGAAACTCCAGTACTTTGGCCAACTCATGTGAACAGTTGACTCATTGGAAAAGACTCTGATGCTGGGAGGGATTGGGGGCAGGAGGAGAAGGGGACGACAGAGGATGAGATGGCTGGATGGCATCACTGACTTGATGGACGTGAGTCTGAGTGAACTCCAGGAGTTGGTGATGGACAGGGAGGCCTGGCGTGCTGTGATTCATGGGGTCACAGAGAGTCAGACACGACTGAGCGACCGAACTGCACTGAACTGATAAAGATGCAGTAACTAGTTCAGCAGATGAAATACTAAGCATCTTTTAAGAGTCTAAGCAATAAGGCTTTGTTCCAAGGAAGGGATTCCCTTCCTGTTTCCTACCTGCCACAGATTCTTGGGTCTCAGCATACTGTTTACAGACGCAAATTCAAAAAAACGGGATTTAAAAAGTACCTCGAGTTAGGTCAGTGCCAGTATGAGTTTGGAGGGTCTGAGAGTCTCAGGGTTCTTTCCTAGTCTCCTGGTCTCGTAAGCAGGCTTCTCAAGGCCCAGTGGGCCTTCGCTGGTTAGTGAGGTGACTGTTGCAGGTTTTAACTTCCTCATTAGTAAAACAAGGGATTTAAATCAAATTTCTTGAATCTCCCTCCCAATACTGATTTTCCAGGGATCCCTTTAATATGTCAGTGCCTCGTGGAGGGGTTTTACTCTAAGTCAAGATCAGAAACTGTTGGGATGTAAACTTCTTTAGCATTAAAGCAGGACCTAGGCAACTTTACTGGAAAAAGTAAGCCAGGAAACACTCTTTCCATTGACTTGATCATTGAGTTTTTCTATGTATCACCTTCCCTCTGATAGCGGCCTTCTGCTCTCACATCAACAAATACCATATAAACGCTGTCATTTGAAACCTGTGAACTAAGTAAAGATGGCGATTTACACAGCTGTTGGTCTGGGCAGGCAGCGAATCTCAGCCCCATTCATGGCATCCGTGGGGAAGGTTCTCATCTGCCACACGTCATCCCGTTACTGAGACCATATCCTTTTCTGAAGCTCCGTGTGATTTTAAAGATTGTTTTCGGAAAGCATACACAGTAGAGTTCTTACACGCCATCCATATAGACTTTTCCCAGAGTTGAATGAGTTCTGAGCAAGGACAAGTTCGGCCTCATCTTTCTGAAATAAAAACAGTATGAAATCTGAGCCTGCAGAAGGAGATCAAAGCTTACAAGACGTTGTATATCATCACTGAAAGTAAAACTCCTGCTGTGAAATCCGAGCGGTAGAGTTCCCCAAGTGCACACGAGGTAGTGAAACTTTGATGCCGAGCCAGAAGCTACTGTTTAGAGTTCCTACATACTTTATTAAACATAATGGGCCAGGTAGACAGTACGATTTATTCGGGGAACTCCTACTGGTCCCAAGGAAGTGTTCCTTGAGTCTTTAGACAGGAGATCATTCCAGTAAGAAAAGAATTCTGAAAACTTAATGATAAATGTCATGCGTAGCATAAACCTGGGTGACAAGGTGCTCTGAATGTTCGTCATTTCTTCCACTTTTGTTTTTGCACTTTACTGGAAAAATAGCTTGTGTCCCAGTTCTGAATTAAATAGGGACTGAATATCAGGGGAGAGAGCTTCTGACAAGCCTTTTTTTCTTTTTATGGTTTGCGTCGATGAAGAAGGTCCCCCCGGCTCTGCTTCCCCACTCTGTTGCCCCTGGCATTCCTGCAGTCAACAAGAGCGCAATCTACACTTGTGCACCTGGGTATTTAGCCAAAGGAATTGATAACTTACTTCCACACAAAAGCCTGCACACGGATATTTATAGAAACTTCATACATAAGTGTCAACACTTGGAAGCAACCAAGGTGTCCTTCAGGGCGTGAGTGGATAAATAAACATCAAAACAATGGAATATTATTCAATGTTAAAAAGAAATTGGCTGTGCAGTCTCACGTGGAGGGATCTTAAATGCATCTTGCTGGAAGAAAGAAGTCAATCTGCAAAGGCTCCATTCTGTCTGATTCCAGCCTTCTGGAAAAGGCAAAACAATGGAGACAATAAAAGGATTGGAGCTTGCCAAAGGTTAAGAAGGAGGAAGGGATGGAGAGGCGGACCACAGAAGATTTTAGGGTAGGGAGGCACTTCTGTATGAGACTGTGAGGGTGAACGCGTGCCATTAAACACTTAACTAAACCCAGCAGAACGTGCAACATCACGAGTGGATCCCGCCAGGAGCACAGGCTTTGGGTGACGAGGACATGTCAATGTTGGACTGGGGGTTGCACCTCCTGCCCCATTTTGGTGGGGGGTGTCACACTGGGGTGTGGGGGAGGCTTTGCATGTGTGTGAGCATGGAATCTTTGTTCTTCCCACTCGGTTTTGTTATGACCCTAAAGTTCCTCTAAACATAAGTCTCTTTTTACAAAATAAGACAACAGTTCTTTTCAATTATAGAATTTTGAGGAGCCTCATGTTACTTATTGGAAAAAGAAATGGCAAGCCACTCCAGTGTTCTTGCCTGGAGAATCCCATGGACAGAGGAGCCTGGCGGGTTACAGTCCATAAAGTTGCACAGAGTCGGACACGACTGAAGCGACTTAGCAGCAGTAGCAGTGTTACTTATACTACTTAATACACATTAACATTAACTGGGATGCAATATGTTCTATTGCTGAGTAAAAAAAAAAGTGGGTCATTGAAAGCACTCTCATTTCACTTTAATGATAAATTTCACTAGCCAGACCCAATATGTTACTAGTAATACATCAGTCTCTTTCCTCAGGCTAATGGCAAAAAAGATTGAACTCCTAGCAAACAACAATAGTAGTCCTGGGAAAGGCTCTGGGGGGCCCCGGAAAATTGAATGGTGGGAAATTTCCAAGAGGAACCTCTGAGCTGAGCTGCAGACTGTGCTCCGTGCAGAGGGATGGTTGTCAGGTAGAAATATTTCCAGATTTTTCAGGTTTTCAATAGAAGCCAGAGTACTAAGACCTCCCGTTTTAAAAATCATGACCCAGTGTTAAGTAAAACATGGCAGATCAAGCACATGTGTCAGACCACTGTGACCTCTGGATCAGCAGTGCTTTACCTTCTAGAGCAAGAGACGTGGGCTGGAGAAAGACATGGGGCTGGGAGCAAAGAATTGATCTAGGAGGAGCAGAAGGTCAATGAAGAAAACACGTCCGTGTGTGACAGACGGAAAGATGGACAGGGACAGACAGGAGAGAGAGGAGAGAAGGACACGCGAAGTCAGGGAAGCTAATAAAGCGGAAGATGAGGAAGCAAGCAGGGTGGATGGAGTCCACACAGTGTCTCTGGGATTCACGTCCCAGCACGTGAGGCTGAGGATGGTCCACTGGGCTTAGCCACTGAGGTCGCCTCTGGCCTTCGACACGGTGACATCTCTGGGCATCAGGACCACAGATGTCCTCCAAGGAGGGAGAAGACAAACTGGGTGGAAAATTGGAAGGAGTTGTGCACAGTTTATTTAACAAGTCTGATAGTCAGAGGAAAGAAGGTCAGAAAACGGGGAGACAAAGGGAAAGCAAGAGAGAACTAATCTTTCTGGGTAAAGAAGATCTGTTCAAGTGTCAAGCAGAAGTGAGAAGCGCAGTGCGGAGAAGAATAAAAATGCCGGAGGGCAAGAGGAAAGGGGCTGAGAAAACTCAAGGGTTTATTCACAGACGCTCCCTGTGGCCCCTGTTTCCAGAATGACACTGTGCCCTGGCGTTTCGTGAGCTCGTGTGACTTCACACACTCGTGGCTCAGGGGGCACTGTTTGTTCAAAGACTGTCACCCCTAGGTGGTCAGGACACAATAGACTGTTACAAGCTTTAATATTCATCCAATCTAGCATGTGTGCTTTGAAGGATGTTCTCTATAGACACCCACGATGTAATAGAACAGAGTGGGTATGGGCAGGTAATGAACTCAGCCATGCCAGCCCATCTGTGTGGTTGCGTGAGTCCCTCAGATGGGTCTTGGGATCTGCAGGCTGTGTTAAGGGTCTGGCGGCTGCTTCTGCCTTAAGAGGGGCCGGCGGACCCCGCCCGGAGCTCTAAGCCAGCCTGATCCTCCCATTCTGCTCGATGGAGCACGGCCGTCCTAATTGCCTCCCTTTGGGTTTTCGTTTCGTCTACAGGGCAGCCAGGCTCGGAAGGTCCACATCCTCTATGGAAGCAACAGAATATGAAATCCAGTGTTATTTCCTGTGCTGTGACTCACACCCCAGCTGGCAGAGCCAGGGACTGAAACAGCATCTCCAGGGCACCAAGGATTGAAAATGTAGCTCATCGCTGGAGATTTCCACAGCCAACTCAAAGCCTATATTTTCCATCAGTTAAATATTTAGCATTGGCAGCATGAATTTGGATTCATTCCTCTTCCTGCAAATTAGCTGTTTATAACTATTAGTGATGCCTCGTGAGGCTGGCGATAAAGAGGGCTCCTTCCTCTCCCCAGCTCCAATCTCTCTTCTTGGGTGTAAGCCGGTTCAGGCCGCAGAGCCTGGGGAAGGGAATTCACACACAGCAGCCCCAGACATCTTGGGCCTGGCAGGCCTTCGGCCTTTGTTTTCCTTTCTCCGCATTAAAAAGGCTTCCTTCACCTAAACATCCCCCCACCCCAAACTACTCAGAGCAGCAGTCTAAACTTAACGCTTCCATTTTCTCATCTTACTCCTGCATTCCATCCCTTGCAGCGGGGTTTCCTGATTCACTGCAGAAAAATGGCTCTATTTTGATCTCCGTTTTCGAGCTCCAGTGCTCTCAGGTGCGGGTGTCCAGTTCTCCCCGTGGTCCTCCCCAGCCCTCTCCCCGTGGTCCTCCCCAGCCCTCTCCCCGTGGTCCTCCCCAGCGCTCTCCCCTCTCTCTCCGCACTGGCTAGAGGCTGCCTCCACCGCTGGGCCCTGCCTGCCTCCAGGCTCTGTGGCGGCTGCTGTTTCCCCACATCCGTTCCAGTGTCTCCCTCACCTGCCCCGTTTGCCTCCCCCAGCCCCTCAACTGCAGGAGTTCTTTGGGGTTTATCTTTGGGCTCCTCTCCAGCTCCTGTTAGCTGCATTGACTGGAGTGAAGCTGGGCTTGGGTTCCAGGGTCCGGGGCTGGTGCGGGAGGAGGGAGTGGTAGAAGGCAGGTCGCTACGTCTGTCATCTTATAAGCTCTTTATGCCTTGTTTATGCCAACCCTTCCATCACTGTCTCTCAGCCTCCTCCTCCTCCTGGACAAACACTTCGGAGAAAACTGTGGCTGCAGACACTGGCCACCGCACCTTCGTGAGCGAGAAGGTGAAACAGTCTACCCTGCTCACTCTCCTAGCTGCCTAAGAATTCTAGGCAAGGTGTCCAGCTTCTCTATTTTTCTCTTTCTTTCTAAAATTTGGGCTATTAATGAAACCCCTAGGTTGTTGTGATGCTAAAATTAGTTACGGTATTTAAAGCACTGAAAAGAGCATCAGAGAGCCCCGTGTGGACGCTGGCTATTATTATGAAGCACAGCTTTGTTCGTTAGCCTACTTTTCTAGCACCCAGCTCTCTTCTAAGCCACGGGACTGACGTCTTGACCTCCATGTCCCCCACGCTCCTGACAATAGGAGAAAATCAGATATCTCGTCACCTACTTCTTCTGCAAACCTACTTGATGTTATCGTCCCAGACTTAAAAATACCATCGTCCTGTTTTACCACTGTCCTTGCTCGGAAGTCCTCACTCGCTTAGTTCCTTTGTCTCTTTTGTCCTCCTATTCACCCTCGGCGACGGTGCCTCTTCCGTTTTCATCCGTCTCATTCCGTAAGTTCCATTGTCAATAATCGAGGTCAGGCTTTCTTCCCCAGTTGGCACGGTGAGGAGGTTCTTGACAGGTTTACCCCCCCCCCCCCAGCCCATCCTGCGGCTGCCCGCCAGGCCGGCCCGGGGTGTGCTGACCCCAGCTCTGCTCTGCAGGGCAGAGTCCAGAGCACACCCAGGAGGAGCCCAGGGCTCCTACCCCGGCCGCTGCAGGGAGGCAGTGTCCAGCATGAACCGTTAGGGAAGGGCAGTATCACTCCTGGGGCTGCCCTAGTGGCTCAGACAGTAAGAATCTGCCTGCAGTGTGGGAGAGCTGGGAGGATCCCCGGGAGGAGGGCATGGTAACCCACTCCAATATTCTCACCTGGAGAATTCTCCAGTCCACAGGGTCACAAAGAGTTGGACATGACTGAGCGACACACTTTTTCACCAAAAAAAGTGCATTAGAGCATGTGAGTGCATTAGAGAGAAAAAGAGCATAGAGAATATGTTTTCTTTTTTTCCAAATGCAGATTTTAAAGTTTTTTTTTTTTTTAATATTCCTCTGAATTTATTTAGTCCCTAGGTGGTGCAGTACACAACTACATGGAATCATTTCTCAAGGCTTTTTCACTAGCATTTGAAGGACTGGGGGAAAGCTGAAAAGCTATCTCAACGTTGCTACATTCTTTTATAATAATGCTTTTCCATAATTAGACAGTAAGCCACCCTATGATACCTTTGCTGTTTACATTATCTTACCTGTGTTTATTCAGCCCTGAAAGTACCAAAATGAGTAATAAGCAGTGATGATGAGAGCTATACAAAAGTTGTAAAGAGGTAAAGAAAACATTTAAAGGCTGTCAGTTCAACTCATGGTGCAATTTAAGATTGTTAAAGCTTGTTACTGGTTAGGAATAGCACTTTTAAAATTTTAAAGATCCCGAAAAAGACAAATGTATGCAGTATCTTTCCAGCTGAAAGAAATACAAGCTTAAGAATGCTGCTGATTTGTATATAAGATCTATTTCAGAAAACTAATTTTATCAGTTCTGTCTTTGTGCATACATAATAGAATACAACCAAATAAAAATGATAGATGCTCCAATGCCGGATTATTGTCTTGACTGAGGTTCTTTCCCAAGTGAAAGCAGTTTGGATTGGTTTTGGGCTCGTGGACCATCCTTTTTCCCTCTGTATTTACACCAGAGACCAAGACCTTTAACAACCTTAAATTGCTCCCTGAGTTGAACTGACAGTCTTTAAACTCTTTGTTAGGTGTTGTTCTTGGTACTGCGTGTGATCCCTAGTCAGAATGACAGAATATGAGTTTACTTTTTTTCTTCTATAAATCAATCTCTCATCTGACAGTCATTAAAAAATTTCCCATGTGCTCAGTCATGTGCTCACTTGCTCACTTGTGTCCGACTCTTTGTGACCCCATGGGCTGTAGCCCACCAAGCTCCTCTGTCCATGGAATTTTCCAGGCAAAGATACTAGAGTGGGTTACCCTTTCCTTCTCCAGGGGATCTTTCTGACCCAGGGATCCAACCCGCATCTCCTGTTTTTCAGGTGGATTCTTTACGTATCTTCTCTTTGGTCATCATAGTATATCATTTGGCCTTTATGACACCTTGAGCACTCGTGTGATCCCTCACTTGCTGGTGAGGAAACGGAGTTTTAGGATGTCAGAGAGCTAGTGAACTGTGCTGATACAGGTCCAAGCCTGAAGGGGTCAAGATGATTCGACGTTGCTCCACTGCTGAACGTCCGAGAGCTAAGGTGGATTTGGGAGAGGTTGTTACTTAGACTACCACATCTTGATGCCTTAATTTCAAAATGCAGCACTGAGGGAAACTTACTAGGATAAGGCTGTTTTGGTGAAGAGACCGTCGGGGTCAGTAAGGAGTGGCCGGGGCCGCAGGAGGAGGAGGGGAGAGGCCAGGTGGTGGAGAGGTTTCCCGGGCGGCAGCAGCCACGGGATCGCGGAGCAGATTTCTTCCAGTCCACCCGAGATGGGAACAGAATGGGAAATTGCAGGTCAGGACTCTCGAGTGCAGAGTGAAGTGGGAAAGTGACTTAATACTGTGTTTCTGCTCTGGTCCTCTCCGCGCCTGCTTTTCAAGCCAGGTGTGCCTCTTGTTCTAGCAGCGGCCTCGGGGGCTTGTACAGGGCGGTGCCGGGCCCTTAGAATGGCTAGTGATTCAGGAAGGTCCGTGCTGGTCCTGAGGGGTGAATCCCGACCCGACCCGCTGGTTTTCTCAATCGAGACTCAGGCTTCTTCTTGCCTGACGTTGTCGGCGGTGAGCAAGGTGCGCAGGAGACGAGGCCACCACACCAGCCTGTTTGCTGACCACTGTTCTGTGTCCTTCATCTTCCAGGATTGCCCGGCGCGTAGGTAGCTTCCCCTAACCAGAGAAACATAGGACAAGCCCAGATGGCAGGGCGCTGACCCGTCCTGAGCCCCACAGGCGGCAGCATCTCCATCCACGCGCACACGGACCAGGGGGACCTATTTCTGATGCATGGTTTGCATATGTCTTTAGTGATGAGTTTCTTCCTTCAAATAATTTCTTCCTTACACCGAAGCCCAATAATTAAAAACAGATGAAAAGTAGAGCTGATAATTTAGGTGTCGGACACGACTGAGCAACTGAACTGAACCGAAACCCTGTAAAGAACAGTAATTTCAAACAGAAAATAAAAGTCAGAGAGGTGGGAAGAGGGGAGTTCCTAAAGCTAGGCCAGGACCCAGGAGTGCCCCAGATGCCCTGGCCAGCATCCATCTCACCACTCCTCTCTGGAGGCCTGGAGACACAGCCCCTACTAGTCTATGGATGACATCGGTACATAATTAGAGGTGCGAGTTTCACAGCAGCCTTTAAAAAATGCCTCTTGCCCGATAGACTTTACTGTTAGCAAATTGAAATAGTCCACACTTAAAAAATGAAAGTGTTAATCTAAAGAAGGATTGGCCAGCCAGAAAATTTAGTACAATGAAAGTCACCACAAACAAACAAACATAAAAATTGGCAGTGTCCCTTACAACATGGGCTTCCCTTGTGGCTCAGCTGGTAAAGAATCCACCTGAAATGCAGACCTGGATTCAATCCCTGGGTGGGGAAGATCCCCTGGAGAAGAGAAAGGCTACCCACTCCAGTATTCTGGCCTGAAGAATTCCATGGAATGTATAGTCCATGGGGTCACAAAAAGTCGGACACAACTGAGTGACTTTCACTTCACTTGGAACATGGTCAGGAGAGAAGCTGGCCAGAATTATGAATCTGTAATCATAACACTGCAAAGAGGAAAACAGGAACAACTAACATATTATTGACATTATTGAAGGGGAGCAGGACGCTCTGGCCCTTGTCCCTCTGCCACCCATCACCACATGTCCTCTACCTGCCTTTTTTCTGTGGAAAACTTCAAAGACTAAGTTTAGTCAGAAAAGTGAGAAATATGGAAACCAAAAAAAAAACCCTCAATCTGAGGAGACTAGATAAATAATAATAAAGCAGTCATTAAGCATCGTCAAGGACCTGCAGCTCCTTCTCAAGGGCTACAGACCATGTTCTGAGCCACATCCTGTGAGCTGTCTTACAGATACTGAAGCCCCAGGTGGAGGAGTTAACGAATGATGACCAGACCACACCCAGGACACGGGCTGCCCCAGTTCCGAGAAGTGACCACAAAGAAATGGAACCAGTGCACCCGGGACTGAAGACTAACTGTGTCTGAAACGACCAAGATGACGCTGGTCAGATGGCTGACGACCACCCTGGGGATGACTGTCAGGGATGACTGTCAGGGATGACTGTGCCGTTTCTGCATGTGGCCCCCCCACCCCTGACTCTGGCTATGAAAGCTCTCACCCCATGCTGGGGTCTGGGGTGGGCAGTCGGCCTTTGGACAGATGTCCACCATCACCCCAGCCCCAGTTGCCAGCATCTGAAATAAGGCAAACTTTCCTTTCCACCAACCTGGCCTGTTTATTGGCTTTTGAGCAGCTGGACTGACAAACTCCTTCTGGTGGCATTATTGCCATGTGCCAGATTTTGTACTGGGTGTTAATCCTTTTGTATGTTAACTCACTGAATCTTCCTGATAACCCTATGAAGGAGATCACCATCTCCACCCAGTAGAAAACGGCGGCACAGAGAAGTTAAGCGAGTTACTCCAGGCCACACAGGAATGGAATCAGGGCCAGAATTTGGAGACAGGGAATCTGATCCGGAGGCTGAGCTGTACCTGAGCACGATGAACACGCCAGGCAGCCTCACCTGATGCCCTAAACATTCTCACCCTGGGAACAACTTTGCTTGTTCTGCGTTCTAAGCACATCCTCCTAATTATGATAAACCTTCACCTGTAGTTCTGCCTGCAGAGGCCGTGCTGGTTACTGATAACCTTGTTTCTAATGGTAAAATGAGAAATCAGCATTTCGGTTTAAAGTATCAGTCTTTCTTAGTGGAATCCCTGGAAACCATTCCCCTTTGATTTGCTTCAAGATTAGTTCATCGACTTGCAGGTAGCCCTGTTGTGAGTTCCCTGTTGGAATGCAGACACAGTGCTCCCGGCCAAGCGACAGGAGATGCCCAAGGCCTGCACGTGGCTGGAGGTTGCCTTGTGTGACCCTCTTTCTTGCCAAGGAAGCCCCACGTCTACTGCAGTCTTCTCATGGGCTCCTGGCACAGACAGCGGTCAACCTGCCCTGGCCGCATTATGGGGCCCAGTCCACGATTCTGGCTCAGACATGGCAACCAACTTAGGACTGATCCCCCTTCCCTGAGACCCTCCTGAGTCCTTCACCTTCCCTTCCACCTGAAGCCTGAACCGTGCAAAACGTACTTCGTGCCGGGTCCACGTGGAGTGGCATTCCTCGGTTCTTCCCCAGTGCCTTCTGAGTTTGCATCAGGTTAATAAACCCCATTTGGTCAGACTGCAAGCTGGTGCCCAGTGGCCTCTGGGCTTCAGTAGCCCCTGGCCCCTCACACCTTGTCCAGATCCGACAGCTGGGTTCTGAGACTCCTGCTGCTGCTGCTGCTGCTAAGTCGCTTCAGTCGTGTCCGACTCTGTGCGACCCCATAGATGGCAGCCCACCGGGCTCCCCCATCCCTGGGATTCTCCAGGCAAGAATACTGGAGTGGGTTGCCATTTCCTTCTCCAATGCATGAAAGTGAAAAGTGAAAGTGAAGTCGCTCAGTCGTGTCCGACTCCCAGCGACCCCATGGACTGCAGCCTACCAGGCTCCTCCGTCCATGGGATTTTCCAGGCAAGAGTACTGGGGTGGGGTGCCATTGCCTTCCCCGTCTGAGACTCCTAGCTGGGTTTAATGCTCAGGGCTTCAGCTCGCTGCCCTAATTCAGATGGACCTGTGTGTGTGATCTTCAAGATGTCATCTCTGGCTCATCTGCCAGCTCCCCAGTCTTTTCTATCTCCTTAGATTCCTGCTTTTTTGAGAAAGCCAACAATGCATGCTTTGTAGAGAAAGGGCTCAGCATTCACACAAGGCTGATTATAAGATGTGCGATGTGGGCATAGACAAGTTACTTCACGTCTTGTGGTCTCATTCTCATTTGTCAGATGAGAATAATTTCCACCTCATCTAATGATGTGAGAACTGGATAAATTGTATAATGTGTCTTAAAAGTAATAAAAGTGAAAAGTGAAAATATTAGTTGCTTCAGTCGTGTCCAACTCTTTGTGACCTTATGGACTTGAGTAGCCCACTAGGCTCCTCTGTCCCTGGAATTCTCCAAGCAAAATACTGGAGTGTGTTGCTATTTCCTTCTCCAGAGGATCTTCCCGACCCAGGGAACCAACCTGGGTCTCCCACATTGCAGGTAGATTCTTTACCATCTGAGTCACCAGGGAAGCCCCTTAAAAATAATAGAAGCTTTAAAAACGTTTATCCCTTCCCTCAAGGCTGCTTACTCTCCTGACACCAAACTGCAAATTCCAGTTGCTGCCCAGTTCCAACCATAGTGTCTGTCTTGTGTAAAATAGTAATAATAATAACGATAGTACTCATTTGATAATGAACACTTAGTGACTCTTTTGTCAGTCAGGTGTTAGGCAGTATCCCAAGCAACTTGAATTTATTTAATGTTTTCAACACCTCTATAAATCAAGCCCCATTAAAAATCTCTATAGATGAGAAAACAGAGACACCGAGAGGTTGAGCAAGTTGCCCACAGTCACACAGCTTGGTAGAGGAGGGATTCAAACTGAGAAAGTGCTTCTAGATCTAGTATGCCTACCCTGTGCTTATGTTCTGTAAGGAGAGGCTTTATCGTAGAGGTGACAGAATAGTGTTCTGAATGCTGATCTCTGGGTATGTAATGTTTATCATGGTGCTTTAAAAAGCTGAATTAGTGGGAAATAGTTTTTTAGAATTAAAAAAAAAACTATGCAAAATTTCAGATTTAAGAAAGTGAAAGCTATAAGGATCCCTGGCCTGAATACTCATCTGGCGAGATCACCTCTGGGTTTCCCTGGTGGCCCAGTTGGTAAAGAATCTGACTGCAATGCAGGAGACCTGGGTTCCATCCCTGGGTTGGGAAGATCCACTGGAGAGGGGAATGGCTACCCACTCCAGTTTTCTTGGGCTTCCCTTGTGGCTCAGCTGGTAAAGAATTTGCCTGCAATGTGGGAGACCTGGGTTCCATCCCTGGGTTGGGAAGATCCACTGGAGAGGGGAATGGCTACCCACTCCAGTTTTCTTGGCTTCCCTTGTGGCTCAGCTGGTAAAGAATTTGCCTGCAATGTGGGAGACCTGGGTTCCATCCCTGGGTTGGGAAGATCCACTGGAGAGGGGAATGGCTACCCACTCCAGTTTTCTTGGCTTCCCTTGTGGCTCAGCTGGTAAAGAATTTGCCTGCAATGTGGGAGACCTGGGTTCCATCCCTGGGTTGGGAAGATCCACTGGAGAGGGGAATGGCTACCCACTCCAGTTTTCTTGGCTTCCCTTGTGGCTCAGCTGGTAAAGAATTTGCCTGCAATGTGGGAGACCTGGGTTCCATCCCTGGGTTGGGAAGATCCACTGGAGAGGGGAATGGCTACCCACTCCAGTTTTCTTGGCTTCCCTTGTGGCTCAGCTGGTAAAGAATTTGCCTGCAATGTGGGAGACCTGGGTTCCATCCCTGGGTTGGGAAGATCCACTGGAGAGGGGAATGGCTACCCACTCCAGTTTTCTTGGCTTCCCTTGTGGCTCAGCTGGTAAAGAATTTGCCTGCAATGTGGGAGACCTGGGTTCCATCCCTGGGTTGGGAAGATCCACTGGAGAGGGGAATGGCTACCCACTCCAGTTTTCTTGGCTTCCCTTGTGGCTCAGCTGGTAAAGAATTTGCCTGCAATGTGGGAGACCTGGGTTCCATCCCTGGGTTGCGAAGGTGCCCCTGGAGAAGGAGAGGCTACCCACTCCAGTATTCTGGTCTGGAGAACCCCATGCACTGTATAGTCAATGGGGTCGCAAAGAGTCGGACACGACTAAGTGACTTTCACTTTCGCAGGATCACCTCCAGGCGGGTGTACACCTGCAGATGGGCCCATCCCTGCTGTGGACTTCTGGCCTCTTTGCTGCTTCACGCAGACATCTGAGCCCTGCCACCCCTGGGGTTCTCAAACTGGCTTAGATGCCTGTCTTTGTAAGTGGTAAAGGCATATGTTCAGAGACATTATGTAGCTCAGGTTGGAAAATAATAAATGTACCCTAAATTAAACTATTTTGTTGAAAAGGAGGAGCTGACAAGACTTTTTCATCACTGTGAGTTTTAAATATAGAGTAGATTTTAAGATCATATGTTAAAAAAAAAGTGGCCTTATCTGTGAAAGTAAGACCCCAAAGACTTTGGGAGAAACCAAGGTTCATATTTTACAATAAATTCTGTTAAGTGAGAAATGCAGTATGCTACTAGGAAGAGAAGACTTTTCAACTTTGGGGAACCTAAGCATTGGAAAATAGTGAAACTGCCACAGTTATATTCGTTTAGCTTTCAGAATTAAGCTATAGACTGTAATACATTGTGTTTCTGCTCATATCAGTGTTGGACTTTCTATGACATTAAAAAAAATAAATTCATGCATCAAGAGAGAATATTGATTGATGTAAATTATGTAACATCTTTTAAAAGTGATATTTTAATTATGTTCTAAGGGAAATAAACATCTATATTTGAAAATTTCAAGTCATATGTCATTTTAAAATATTAGGTTTATTTTGATTACTCTAAACAAAATAGATACATCTTTTCAAACCACCCCAAAGAATCCTTTTAAGAGGAAAAGATAAGCCTACTTTAAGAGTGAATAACTTATAGCTAGGATCAAAGGCATGGCCCGGGAAGATTTAACTGTCTTGCTTAATCTAAATAATTGTTAGAATGAGGCTTAGAACATAGATTCACTCAATTGACTTCAAACTAAATCTGAAATAGCTAGGGAGTCCCTTGGTACCTGCTATAGATACTAGAGTTTCAAATGCAAAAATATAAAAAGATAGAGATTAGTCAATATTTCTTCTTGTTTCAAAATCTATTTCTGAAGCCTTCTGTGTAATTGCAGGACATTAAACCAGAAGAGTTTTTCAATCTCCTCCTTTTACCTCAGGTTAAATTTCTCTGCAGATCTAATCTAATTGTAAAGAAGAATAATTTCATAATGATGGATTTATTTATTTCAAGCAAATCATTTTTTGTGGTTGCACCAATGATGAAATACATCAATATTCTCAGCTATTAATTACTGTCACATGCTTCTGTCTCTGACAAATGATGTCAGGAACAAGACGTTTAAGGACTATCATGGCTTTTTAACAGACTGAATTTCCTGGGATTTGGCCAAAATGGCCAACTGTACAGAATTAGATACTTACAGAGGACCTTAACAGACTCCCCAAGACAATCTTTAAAAACTTCTCTCTGGGGGTGGTGGAGGGCCCTTTTAATTACCCTCTGCCTGAGGTCGCTGTCTGGTGACTTGGTTGCGCTGGCTGAAGAAAGGGGCCATCTATTGTTTATACAAAAAGACAGCCCAAAGGAAACTAAAGCTGCAGGCTCTCCAGGCTTTAGGTGAGGTCACGTGTGAAGGAGCTGCTTGAACAACACGAGAGTTAAGAAGCAAGTCCACTCTGATGACTGAGATTGGCTTGAACGCCTAGATTTTAAGTTACAGAATTTGCTTAGTGCCCTAAAATCCAATCCCAAGCAAGATTCCGTGCTGCCTTCCTCACGAATAACTAAACTGAAGTAAATGCACAGACTCACAGATGCCCCGTTTCCGGTGTTTGCTCGTCCTTCACAGGTTGTATTTCAGCAGCAGACCTGTGGGTTCTTCCCAGAACACACCATCCTCTTCCTCTTAACGTTCTGTCCAAACCCTTTCACTGACTTTAGAAGAGATGTTTTCTGTTGTTTCTCCAGCACTTGGAAGAGTGTGCATGGTAGGCATTAAATAAACACTTGTTGAGTAGATGAAGACGTGTGACACAGCCTTTGGCTTCTTCGGGCTCAACTTTCCTAAGTGGAACACACCCGAACTACCCACTGCACTGAGCTGATATTCCATGTATCAGCTGTTATGTTTCCCCCACCCCCCCATGCCTCCCATGTCTGTATATCCCTCAAGGCCCCTTCCATCAGTCAGGGTTAAGCTAGGGTTAGCCACTGTGGTTGAAAACAGGTAGAGTTTTAATGCAAAAAAAGAAATAGAAATTATTCAACATTTCTTCGAGTTTTGAAACCTATTCCTGAATCCTCATCTGTAACCAAGGTTGCTAAGTTAGGAAACCTCTTGTATCTCCTTTTCCCATGATTGTCTGATTCTGCTTAAACTGCAGTGATAATGGATAAAGTCAGATATTCTGAAATATTAAATGGAGGCATTTCTTTTTGAAAGTTCAAATATTAAAACATACATATAATTAAAGCACATATAATTTGTCCTCTTAAATTGTCAGAGATCTGTAATTTGCTTTGCAATTTCAGTCACAGTTGAAGGATAATACAGTCAAGGGTAAGAGGTTTTTCTTTCGCTCTCCCCACCTCCTTCTCCTCTCCTGGACCCAGGATCAGCCAAGACCATTTTGGGGGAAACTTATTGACTTTGGCAGCAAAAATCTGGCCTCATTATGAGGGTAGCTGACCGATCCTAGATTCAGGGGACAAAAAGATGCTGAAACCGTGAAGTGTATTCTGGAAGTGAGGGAACTCTGGTTGAATGACATCCAGCTGAAAGCAAAGTTCCCCAACACATTTGAGAGTTGAGGGGATTCATACACACTTTAAATGAGGCACATGGGGAGGACGATACATGAGGGAGGGAGTGTGGAAAGGGAGTTGCAGTTGGGAGGGGAGAGCTTATCTAGGCATGTAGTTGTTTCTTCTAAAATCACAGATCAAGGGCAAGTGGGATTTTCTTTAGCCATCTGGGAAATATCGTCGTTCTTTACCATGAAGACACGGGCCAATGTACCGTGCTCTCCTTGTAGACACAGCATCAGGATGAGAATAAGGTCATGGACGGGGTGCTGGTGAGAACCAGCTCTGCAGGGGAGGACGAAGGAAGGCTCCCTGGTGTCAGTCCCGTAGCCCCGAGTGTCCTCACGCTCTTCCTTCCAGGAAACTGATTCGTGCGCATTTCCCTCCGGATTTTGTAAATCCCACGTTAGCCACATAGGCACGATGGCTAAGCGCTCAGGGTGAGAATCACAGAACATGCCGAAAATACGGTCTCTGTCTTCAGGCTCTTGATACTAATTTAACATGTAAGACTGTCTTAGAATAAGGGCACCAATCAGCCAGCACTCTGGTTGCCAAGCTTTAAATATGCTTCATTAAGAATTCAAATATTTGTGAATTTTTAAAAAAGGCATTTGCATTTTAGCTCTTGGGTGGTATGAACTCTTTTCCTCAGCTCTTATTAATAATAGATGATGTCTCCGAGTTTAAACACAAACACCAAAACATAACAATATGCCTTGAAATGAATGCCTATAGCCATGTGAAGGATTGTGTTGCTAGTGTGCGTTATTAATTAGTCTTTCTTAAAAAACAAAGCCAAGCATCTGTTACACTGTTCTGCAATTTTACTCTGCCAATTTCAAAAAGCCCAAGTTAGACTGTAACCCAGGAGATACTTTTCGTCCTACTTACGTTTCTTAAAAGATCTTAGGCAAGCATTGTAGAAGTTACATTCCAATCAAGTTTCTGGGCCCTAACTTTACAAAACCAGTGTCTCAACTTCAATGACACCATGTAAAACTTTTAACTGTTCTTGTCCCCAAAATAGTAAGTATGCTTTTTTTTCCTTTCTAACTATATCTAGGTCATATCTGGAAGAAATTTGAAATTTATTTCCTTCTCAAAGATGAATTTTCTTTCCCAAGGTATATTTGACTTAACCTTGGCAAGTATTTCTAGAATTCTGTAATAAATTCGTGTAATTTAAAATCATTTCTATATATACATATATATATATTCAGATCATTTTCAAACACATAGAAAAGATGAAAAACTATACACTGGCCATTCATACACCTGCCATCTATATTCTACAATTAATATTTTTCTCTGTTTATCACAAAAGTATGCATCAATTTGTTCATGTATCAGTTTTGATGGATTTCATAGTAAGTTGCAGACATCAGCACACTTCCCTACTGAACACTTTGGTATACTTTATAATTAACTAAAGGTCAGTATTTTCTTTTCTTTTCTTTCTGTTTTGAGGTAGAATTTACATGAACTGGCCTACTGCACAGATCTTAAGTCTCCATCCCATGAGTGTTGACATATGCACACAGCTGTGTGATACACACACCTACGACTTTGAGAATCTCACCGTTACCCAGGGAAGGAGTTCATGGCTCTTTCTAGACGATCACCTTCCCCACTGCCCCAGGGGCCACCATACATGAGCTCAGCCTGTCCTAGAACTTCATGTAAGTTGAATTGTAGGCTATGTACTCTTCTGTATAAAGCATTTTCCACTCGTAATATCTTTAAGAGACCCCTGTGTCACCTTGTGTGTGTTGAAAGTTTGTTCTTTTTCACTGCTGACAAGTGGCTTCCCTGGTGGCTCAGATGATAAAGTATCCGATTGCAATGCAGGAGACCCAGGTTCGATCCCTGGGTCGGGAAGACCCCTTGGAGAAGGGCATGGCCACCCACTCCAGTATTCTTACCTGGAGAATTTCATGGGCAGAGGAGTCGGGCGGGCTACAGTCCGTGGGGTCGCAAAGAGTCAGACGTTACTGAAAAATTAACACACACGTGCACACACAGCATTTCTGTATAGTGAAAGTGAAAGTCACTCGGTCGTGTCCGACTCTTTGCGACCCCTGTGGACTATATACAGTCCATGGAATTTTCCAGGCCAGAATACTGGAATGGGTAGCCAATCCTTCTCCAGCGGATCTTCCTGACCCAGGAATCAAACTGGGGTCTTCTGCACTGCAGATGGATTCTTTACCATCTGGGCTGTCACAGAAGCCCTTATTTCTGTATAAATACATGACAATTTATTCAGCTATTCTCCTACTGATGCACATCTATGTGGTTTCTAGGTTGACAGTTATAAATAATATGAATGATACACTGTGAGCATTTTTGTAGTTTTCTGGTTTTCATTTTCTAGACCTTGGTGTGGAAAGACCACATCACAGGATAGGTGTGTGTTTGGTTTCATAAGCAATCAACAGGCTGTTTTGCAAAGTGATTGGCCTATTTTATACACCTAATATAAAGGAGGAGAGAATCAGCCAGCCCCTGCCCTTGGAGCAAAGTTTGTCATCATCAGTTTTTGTTTTTTGTTTTTTTTAAATAACTCTTTCTACTGAACATGTGAGGGTATTTCGTTGTTCTTCTAATTGGCAATTCCCGGATAACTAATGATTCTGGACATTTTTTGAATGTATTCCCTTAATATTTGTATCACCTCCTTTGTGAAATGTCTAAATATTTGGCCTTTTAAAGTATTCTTGGATTGCTTGTCTTTTTCTAAATTTAGTGGTAGATGTTTTTTATATACTTTGAAGATCAGCTCTTTGTCACGTATATGAAGAGTAAAAGTGTTAGTCACCCAGTCATGTCCAACTCATTGTGACCCCGTGGACTGTATGTAGCCCACCAGGCTCCTCTGTCCATGGGTTTCTCCAGGCAAGAATACTGGAGTGGGCAGCTATTCTTTTCTTCAGGAGATCTTCCTGACCCAGGGATGAGAGGACAGTTTCTCTTCTTTCTGAATTTCTTGCTTTGCATTTTCTTGGTTTACTGTACCAGTTAGGACCTCTGCGACTGTGTTCATTAAAGGTGGTGAGAGTGCACATCCTTGCCTTGTCCTCTATCTGAGCGGAAAAATCTTCAAAATTTCACTATCTATGATGTTAGTTTTTCATTGTGTTTTTTATTAGGTAGAGAAAGCTCCATTTAAGTCTTTGTACTGACCTTTTTTCAATCATAAAAGGGTGTTGAATTTTATCAAATGTTTTTTTCTGCATTGATTAAAATGATCACAGACTTTATTTCTCCCTTTATTCTGCCAATACAGTGAATAATGTGGATTTATTTTCACATTGTTTGGGATAATCCCCAGTTGGCCATACTGTATTATCCCTATTTACTGCTAGTTTCTGCCTTTTATTTAAATCTATACATTCAAGGAGATGTTTTTTAATTGCTTGTTTATTTCTTTTTTCAACAAAGTCAATTTTCTGTTTGGATAATGTTCTGAGATAATTCTAATTAGCTGATTAATTGTAGCTGCAAGAGTTATTTCTGAGAGCAGGTTTATGCAGTTATTCAAAAATATACTAGGAGGACACTATAAATCACAGAACAAATATATTAACAAATGCACAATGTTCACCAAGCTAATAATAAATAATTTGCTATTATTGCCATTTCTTTAATTTTTATTTTTATAAATAAAATTGGCTATACATATATCCCCTCCCTTATGAACCTCCCTCCAATGTCCCTCCCCATCTCACCCCTCTAGGTTGACACAGAGCCCCTGTTTGAGATTCCTGAGCCATACAGCAAATTCCCTTGTTTGTCTATTTTAGATATGGTAATGTAAGTTTCCATGTTTCTCTTTCCAGACATCTCACATAAGTCATAGAGAATAGGCTTACTATCATTGCCATTTCTTGCTCTCTAACATAAAGCTTCTTGAGAAATCTGTATGCAGGTCAGGAAGCAACAGTTAGAACTGGACATGGAACAACAGACTGGTTCCAAATAGGAAAAGGAGTATGTCAAGGCAGTATATTGTCACCCTACTCCTTTAACTTATATGCAGAGTACATCCTGAGAAATGCTGGACTGGAAGAAGCACAAGCTGGAATCAAAATTGCCAGGAGAAATATCAATAACCTCAGATATGCAGATGACACCACCCTTATGGCAGAAAGTGAAGAAGAACTAAAGAGCCTCTTGAAGAAAGTGAAAGAGGAGAGTGGAAAAGTTGGGTTAAAGCTCAACATTCAGAAAACTAAGATCATGGCATCTGGTCCTATCATTTCATGGCAAATAGATGGTGAAACAGTGGAAACGGTGGCTGACTTTATTTTTCTGGGCTCCAAAATCACTGCAGATGGTGATTGCAGTTATGAAATTAGAAGACACTTACTCCTTGGAAGGACAGTTATGACCAACCTAGACAGCATATTAAAAAGCAGAGACATTACCTTGCCAACAAAGGTCCGTCTAGTCAAGGCTATGGTTTTTCCAGTGGTCATGTATGGATGTGAGAGTTGGACTATAAAAAAAGCTGAGCGCAGAAGAACTGATGTTTTTGAAGTGTGGTGTTGGAGAAGACTCTTGAGAGTCCCTTAGACTGCAAGGAGATCCAACAGTCCATCCTAAAGGAGATCAGTCCTGGGTGTTCATTGGAAGGACTGATGTTGAAGCTGAAACTCCAACAGTTTGGCCACCTTATGCGAAGAGCTGACTCATTGGAAAAGACCCTGATACTGGGAAAGATTGAGGGCAGGAGAAGAAGGGGATGACAGAGGATGAGATGGTTGGATGGCATCACCGACTCAATGGACATGGGTTTCTGTGGACTCCGGGAGTTGGTGATGGACAGGGAGGCCTGGTGTGTGCAGTTCTTGGGGTCACAAAGAGTCAGACACGACTGAGTGACTGACTGAACTGAACATAAAGCTTTGATCCAGTGTTGATTTTAGTAATGGGGTGCAGCGCTCCTTGGAAAAGACGTGACCGTTTTCTCATCAGATGCTCCATCTGTCTACACAATTTCCCTCGCTCTCTCTTTCCAGCCCCTTCACTCTCAGTCTCATTCATCTTCGCTCCTTCTTCAGTCACGGTGGGAAGATGTGAATGTCTGTCAAAGCTCCTGTGCTTCAGACATCAGCCTGTTCCCGTTTCCCTTCACTCCTGTTCACCTGTAGGAACGTGGTCCCTTCCACCCATACAGGTGCAGTAACAGCCCAAGTACTTGTACTTCCGTGGTTATCTTCAGGAAGCAGAGGGCTAGGTGAACAGCTCCACTGTGACTGCTCGACCTGTCTGCAAGTGAGCACAAAATGTGCATGTAATTATGCAGAAAGCATTGAAGATGCTAACAGATTTATCACCCAGAAAAGCAGGTGAAAATGCTGCCTGCATTTCTTAATTTAATAAAGAAAACCATTTAAAATGAGTTGGCTAACAACATTTTGAGCTAACTTGACTTTCGCTTTTTTTAAATCAACCTCTAAGGTGCTATTACTTTTCATATCCTCTCAGCTCCACAGCTAGGAAAGATTCTCAGACATCCCCAGCACCTCCCCACGACCCATCAGGGCCACAGCTGGACGAGCTGCCTGTTTTGTTTTTCTTTCACGACTGGCCTTTTCCTGCCACCTTTGGGCTTTCTGTCCACACATTTCTCACAGAGGCCAAGTTCTAAATGGTAAGAAATTGCCAAAGTTATCCCGGTAAATCTCACAAAACCCATCAAGGGCCCTGGGGAGGAAAACCTCTTTGAAACACACCTGATATCTACAGAAACCTCCAGTGATTTGGCAACCATTGCCATTTCGAAGCCAACTTGGAGATAAGTGTGATGTTGCAGAAGAAAGGCTACAGCGGGCTGTGTTTACACCTCTCTCCCCGTGTCTGTACACCGCAGCCTCCCGAGAAGACTGGTGGCAGTGACTGAAACTACTGAACACTCTCTGCATTTTAGGTTCTCTGCTAAACGCTTTCTACATACCACTGTATTGAAATCCTACAAAAATTCTTTAAGGCATACTATTCTCTGCATTTGCAAAACAGGGAGACTGTCTTTAAGAGGATGTTGCAGTGCCTTGAAGTCACTGCTAGTAAGCGGCAGAGCTGGAACATAAAGTAAGGTTCATCTGGCTCCCAGCACCGTGTTCTTGAATGCTGCCCCCAGCCCCACCAGTGGCTCTCCACCCAAGAGTTAGGTCTAATGACCCAAGTCATACTCTATCTGCGAGCTTCTATTATTGTTTATTTTTGGAAAATACAAATCAGTTTGGGCTTCCAGAATCAACTGGCAGAAAAGTACAGAAGAGCTGGGCTGGCAAAATGCACAGAGAGAAAAATCTAATTAAAGAGACTCATGTGAGTTGCATGGTCCTCTTTTACAACTCTGGTTAGTGTGAACTGATGATGGATCTTTATGAACTGGTGAAGAAAAGATTCAATTTCTCTTTACCATTGAAGTCACTGCTAGTAAGCGGCAGAGCTGGAATATAAAGTAAGGTTCATCTGGCTCCCAGCACCGTGTTCTTGAATGCTGCCCCCAGCCCCACCAGTGGCTCTCCACCCAAGAGTTAGGTCTAATGACCCAAGTCATACTCTATCTGCGAGCTTCTATTATTGTTTATTTTTGGAAAATACAAATCAGTTTGGGCTTCCAGAATCAACTGGCAGAAAAGTACAGAAGAGCTGGGCTGGCAAAATGCACAGAGAGAAAAATCTAATTAAAGAGACTCATGTGAGTTGCATGGTCCTCTTTTACAACTCTGGTTAGTGTGAACTGATGATGGATCTTTATGAACTGGTGAAGAAAAGATTCAATTTCTCTTTACCTATTACTTTGCCAACAAAGGTCCGTCTAGTCAAGGCTATGGTTTTTCCAGTAGTCATGTATGGATGTGAGAGTTGGACTCTAAAGAAAGCTGAGCACTGAAGAATTGATGCTTCTGAACTGTGGTGTTGGAGAAGACTCTGGAGAGTCCCTTGGACTACAAGGAGATCCAACCAACCCATCCTAAAGGAAATCAGTCCTGAATATTCTTCGGAAGGACTGATGTTGAAGCTGAAACTCCAATACTTTGGCTACCTGATGCAAAGAGCTGACTCATTGGAAAAGACCCTGATCCTGGGAAAGATTGAAGGCGGGAAGAGAAGGGGACAACAGAGGATGAGATGGTTGGATAGCATTACCAACTCAATGGGCATAAGTTTGGGTGGACTCCAGGATTTGTTGATGGACAAGGAGGCCTAGCATGTCATGGTCCATGGGGTCACAAAGAATCGGGCACAACTGAGCAACTGAACTGAACTGAACTAAACTGATGAGAAAGGATAATGTGAGCATCCACTTTAAGGGTCAATGAGAATCAGCACACAGTAAATTGGTATACAATCTCTAATTTCATAAATATAGAAATCAGGATGGCAGAGTTCATTGACTCTAGGTGTCTTTGTGTGCTAACAAAACACTCTCCCAATCAGTTTAGGATGGGATTATGTGACACTGAAACCAGAGCTCTTATTCAGAACATGACATATTTCTAAAATTCCAAAACTGGATGTGCAGTTGGTTCATTTACTTTGCATTTTAGTGCCGGGAGCCAGCACGGGAGACCCCACCCATGACAAGGTCATGCGGAGGAGACCTGACAAGCAAGGCAGATCAGGACTTGAGGGACTCCCTGGACCTGCTCCAGCATCTACCCCAAACCAAAATCTGTCTGTCTACTGTTTACTATATTATGCCTTTCACCAACTCTTCTGAAATTAACAGGGGGCTATCCCCAACCACCTTTCTCTGGAGAAAATCAACTTAGGGCTCTAGTTGATAAGTCTCCTGGGCATGAAAGGAGCATTTCAATTCAAACCCCCTGTTAACATTCTAGCTTGCTTGGCAGGTTTATCCAGACTGTTGCAACTATGCCTATGCTTGTTCACAACATCCCAACCATGATACGGGAAGCCTAAGCATTCTAAAAATATAGAGCCCTTTGAGGGGTGAAAAAGTTTTGTTAAAATAATACTGGTGAAGGGTTTCATTGTTGAGCCAATGCTTGCTGCCAAGTTCCCATATCCCTTATCCATTGTGTGCCTGGGAGTGCATTAGTTAGTATAGTTGGAATGTAAGAAAAACAAGTAGTAGCCTTGGTATTAACCACATCAGACCATTGAGCTAATAAGTTCTTTTTTTTTTTTTTTGTAACCCACTACACCTTTGCTCCATGAGACTGCAACTTTGTTTAGTACTTTCTGAGGCTGACACAGATTAGAGGTATAAAGAAAAAAACACTTCAAGGGAAAACAAGTTTTCTGGTTGATCAACCTTTATCAAAAAAGGGTCATAAAATGTCAACAGGCCTCCAAGGCCAGAAGATAATGTACACAACATAGGACCCTTGTTTATGGGACAGGTATGCAGAAAAAAATCCTGGTTTTGATAAGGGCAAAACTGCCGGAGTGTTTGAGCTGACTCTGCATGACCTTGCATCTTTCATTTTCCTCTATGTACAAGTCAGGGTATAAAAGCCTCTTTTGAAAATAAAGTTACAGCCCTCACTCACCGAAGCTTGATCTCCCCATGTCACTCTCTCTCTCTCTCTTTTTGCCAACGCCATCCATCTTGAGGGTATCCCTGGATCCTGCGGGGACTGGATCTACTTTAGGAGGGTGAGGGGTATCAGGCTTCAGGTTCTCACTTGACAATTTCTTGGTGTTCGAGCACATCCTCCTTATTCAGTGGACATCGGGTTTGCTCACATTTCCTCGTGGCTTATAGTTTTAAGTGGCCAGGGCTTGGTAACTGTGAGATCTTGTCTTCTTCACGCAGAGCTCGCCAGCATCCAAGTGCTTGATTTCACATCAGCCGGCAGATTGGCGGCTTGCATGTTTCTTGAGCTGTGTCTGTATTTCAGCAAAGCACCTGGGAGTCTGTTTAACCTTACACACTAAATGAAAAATGATCTCCAGGGAAGTCTCCTTTCACTTCTCTCAGAATTTCTGATTGAGTACAGTCAGGGCTCACAGTGCTTCCATCATGACACAAAAATGAACCATTTCTAACTAGAGAAACAGGAAGCATTCTTCTAGGAATAAATGGAAGCTAATTATTGCCCTAATCTCCTTTCCATGATCTGTAACTCCAGTGATAGAGTGACTTGCGATAGGATGGGCAAATTACCCTCAAGGCCAAGTCTCTGACCAGTGAAGAAGATGTGACTCAGACAATGTAAGGTATTTGGATTTTTAGAAGAAGCAGTTCATTTAACTGTAGAACAGTTTCCATCATCATTATGTAGCAACTGGTCTCTTGTCCAGCCTAAAGTTATTGCAATGTACAATAATAAAGTAAATTTATTCTTATTTAGCAAGTGTAACAGAATCAGCATTTTATCAAATTATCTATTTTTAAGAGTTTTGTTCATTTATTGTTTATTTGGGTTGCACTGAGTCTTCGGTACTGCACACGGGTTTCCTCTGGTTGCGGTGAGCGAGGGACAGTCTCTGTTGCAGTGTGGCGGCTTCTCACTGTGGTGGCCTTTCCTGGGGAGCCCAGCCTCTGGGGCACACAAGCTTCAGTGGTTGCAGCCCATGGGCTCAGCAGTTGTGTGTGCCAGCTTAGTTGCCCTGCAGCACGTGGCATCTTCCCGGACAAGGGGGCGAACCCGTGTCCGTTTCATTGGCAGTGGACTCTTATCCACTGTACCAGCAGGAAAGTCCTCATATTAGCTGTTGATGCCAGAATTCTATTTAGGGTCAGCTTGTTTCTGACGGAATACTCCCGAATTTGCTTAAAAGTGAAGGTGGAAAACCACGGGGAATGGATGTCTGCTTGTGGCTCAGACAGTAAGATAATAGATGTTTCTGTGCAAACAAGCATGAAAGTGTATCTTGAGACAGGAATGAGAGGAAAGACGAAGAGACGAGTCGGGGGGAGGAGTCAGAAAGAGAGTAGAAGCTTGGGGGGTCCCTGGGGTGAGTGCACCGTGTTGTGGTGGGACGACTTAAGGATATTGTAGGAGGTGAATGTCTAACCTGCATCACATATATTTGCCTCCATAAATGTAAATCCCTCCCCAATTCTGAAAACAGCATGTAAAACCAATCATAATCTGAAGGTATCTGAATGGACCATAATTGAAATCGCAAAGAAATGCTGAAAACACCACAAGCAGTTGACGGAGCCTACGGACAGAGGTCGCTACAGAACCACGAAGCTCCGCGGGAGCTGCAGGACTTTGTGGAAGGTTTTGAGTTTACTGAGGCAGGGAGTCTTGGGGTCATGTGAACCCTGTCTAGAGGTGTAAGGTCAAGGTACAATGAGGACTGTTCTGGGAGAGGCTCACTTGCCCAACAGGAAGAGGATCGTTTGACAAAGAGCAAAGAAGCAGAGTGTATGGAGCTTATGCCCTGGAGGCACACTGAAGCGTGTTTGATTAGGAACTCTGGGGTCTGTTGGCTCCATGGCCTTGCCATGTCTAGGGCTGGCTACTTGAATTTTTGGTCTTGATTAATATTATGTTCCAACTTCTTTCCATGGAATGGGTTTTCAATAAGTATACTTGAATATGGACAGAGTGATGAATATATATTCTAAAATCTCTCTTCATTTGAGGTTCCCTGCTGTGAACGTATTCTGCAGAAAATGATGTCTCTCTTAATATTAAAGCTCGGAACTGAACACCAAGATCCAAATATAGCCTCTTCTCTCTTATGTAGAAAAGTTAAGTAGTCTATTAATTTATATATTTGTTTAACAGCTTTATCAAAGGTTGTTCTTATTAAGTTGGGCCATGTAGAAATCCCCAAGTATTTATCCATCAAGCTGTCTTAATAATGGCTGCAAACCTGAATAGTGTATTTGATAGACTGATTTTAGGATTTTTACATTTATCCCCTAATAAATTTACCTCCCGTATTCCAGGTCAATGTTTCCCCTGCATTTCTTTGCTTAAAATTTTGGTTCTATTTTTAATCATCTCATTATTTCTTACCAGCTTGAAAGCACTGGAAAATAATCTTGCATCATTGGTGACAATATGGCATGAGAGGGGGAGAACAATGTAGAAGCGTCTCTCTGACATTATTCAGTTTATGGACACTGATGAGTAGGCCTCTCCGACTGGAAACAAGTCAACCCAATGGTGTTATCACACCACACTGATTTTATTGCTTTATCTAAACAGAGCGTGAGGGCGGCAGGAGTGCCCTTTGTTTTCCCTCTCAATTATTTTAGCCACTGGTGCTCCACCTAGACGATATTAATTTGTGTTTGGCAGGTAAGTGTAATTAACACATGCAAAGCATTTTGATGACTTCATAATTCTTTTCTCTAAAAGATCTAGACAATCCGTATGGTGAGGATTTCAAAGAGATGGTTCCATGACGAGGACCCAGGATAACGCCTTGTTCATGTTAAACACTCAATAGCCATGCTGGGGCTTCCCAGGTGGCTCAGTAGGTAAAGAATCCACCTGCAATGCAGGAGACTTGGGTTTGATCCCTGGTTGAGAAGATCCCCTGGCAAAGGGAATGGCAGCCCACTCCAGTATTCTTGCCTGGTACATTCCATAAACAGAGGAGCCCGGAAGGCTACAGTCCATGGGGTCACAAAGAGTCAGACGTGACTGAGCAACTTTCACTCACCCACTCAACCATGCTGAAGAAGTTACCTTAAAATGTATAATGGTTTGCTTAAAGTCTTGTTAGAAGAGATCTTTCATGGTATAAAGGTTGAAAAGATTGTTATTAGAACTCATTTTCAGTTGCAGCAAAATGTATATAGTTTGTTAAAATAAGACCAATAGGGCACCATAAATAATTAGTTAGCAGTGAAATCTTTAACTTAAAACTTCCTCAAAAGCACTGAAGTTTGAGTAAATATTTTTTTTGTTTGAATATTTGAGAATCGAGAATTTAGCAACAGAAATCTAATTGCTAATTACATTAGAAATTAATTACATTAATTACTAATTAATCTAATTTCTGATTATATTAGAAATCTCCCTTCTAACGTTTCCTCCATTGTTTTGCTGCCCAGCACCTTTTGTTGGACTATTGCTTGTTTCTAGGAGGTTCTATCCTCAGAATTTCAGAGCTGGAAAGGAGTCTAAAAATAATCCAACCTCAAATCCTTCTCAAATTTTAGGGGGAAAATGAGATTCAGAAAATGACTTTGGACGTTGAAGCTGTCAGCAGCCCACATTTCCTGATTTCCAGATCAGAAGGCAGCATAGATGGTGAAGATCCCCTGGAGAAGGGAATGACAATGCGCTCTAGTATTGCTGCCTGGAGAAGCCCACGGACAGGGGAGCCCGGTGGGCTACAGTCCTTGGGGTCACAAAGAATTGAACACAACTGAGCGACTGAACAACTCTATCTAAGGGGCTTCCCCAAAGGCTCAGTGGGTGAAGAGCCTGCAATGCAGGAGACGTGGTTTTGATCCCTGGGTTGGGAAGATCCCCTGGAGGAGGGCATGCCAACCCACTCCAGTATTCTTGCCTGAATAATCCCATGGACAGAGGAGCCTGGCAGGCTACAGTCCATGGGGTCACAAAGAGTGGGGCACGACTGAAAGTCTTGGCACAGCACGGCTCAGGGAAAGCCCTGCATCCTATCCATAGTCAGCTCTGTCTATAGTATTGCTCCACACACTCCTTCAAGGGTCAGCTCTTGCAACGCTTCTTCTAAGAAATCTGTCCAGCTAGTTTCACTGTTTCCTCCCCGGTAATTCTCTTTTGCCAATTACTTCATTCTGATTTAGAGAACTGGATGTCTCTTCCCCCCGGTAAGGTTGTTTGTGCTGTAAGCCCTATAGAATATTTCAAATTAAATACATGCTTGTTGACTTGAAGGACGTTTTCCTTTAGGATACTGAATTTTCAAGATAGCTTTATCTTTTCTTTCCATCCTTAACAGCATTTAGATGGAGAATTTGTATTCCTGGAACAGAGCTCTCAGCCAGCTTATGAGCAACTCCTAGTGAGGCCACTCGGCAGAGGAAGCTCCTAATTGGATCTGAGAAGGAAATCCGCTCCTTGCATGATGGCCTTGTCCTGAGTTAGCCCCGGAGAGAGCGCAAGGCGGGGGAGTTTGTTTTGCTTTTAATTAAAAAGGACAAAGATGTCATGAAATGGCCTTAACATTTCTCTTCTTCATCTCTCTTTTTCTTTCCTTTCTTCTCATCTGAAGTTAACTGATTTGAAGTATTATTTAGGAGCTTCCTATATAAAGCTGATGACTTGACTCCAGTCCTCTGAATCTTCCTTCTGTTTCTTAAGAAGTTTATTTTTCAGGAAGTGAAATTCAAAGAGATGTGTATTTTTATACCTCTGGTAGCATGTCTCCTGGAAAAATAAAGTAAAATTCCCCAGTCAAAATGAATATGATAATCCTTTCTCAAATTCCGTTGATTGCTTTTTAAAATTAAAAATAAAATATTCTGCTGTTATACTTTAGGACTAAAAAATATTTTGGAAACGTGCAGTAAGTATAAAAAGTGAACCAAAAAGCACAAGTATTTGGTTGTTCTAAAAAACAATGAAAATAGTTTAATTATTTATATGAAATGGAATAAAATACTTATTTAGTGAAAAAAGAAATTTTAGCTTCCTCAGTTATGTGTATTTATCCATTTGAAATGTCAATATTCTCATTTTTTGAATTATAATAAATCTGTGGTTCAGTGGTAAAGAATCTGCCTGCAATACAGGAGACACAGGTTTGATCCCTGGGTAGGGAAGATCCCCTGGAGAAGGGAATGGCAACCCACTCCAGTATTCTTGCCTGGAGAATCCCATGGACAGAGGAACCTGGTGGGCTACAGTCCATAGGGTTGCAAGAGTTGGACACAACTGAGAGACTAACACTTTCACACTTAGCTGTTAACACAACATCCTGACATCATTACATAATTTTAATTTTGCCTGTTGCTTTTATCTATATGTGAAATTAGAATATATAGTAATAATTAGGATAATTGGCTGATATAAGGTAAAATGTTATATAAGGTGCTATGCACTCATGTTGTTCAGTTCAGTTCAGTCGCTCAGTCGTGTCCGACTCTTTGCGACCCCATGAATCACAGCATGCCAGGCCTCCCTGTTCATCACCATCTCCCGGAGTTCACACAGACTCACATCCATCGAGTCCATGATGCCATCCAGCCATCTCATCCTCGGTCGTCCCCTTCTCCTCCTGCCCCCAATCCCTCCCAGCATCAGAGTCTTTTCCAATGAGTCAACTCTTCGCATGAGGTGGCCAAAGGACTGGAGTTTCAGCTTTAGCATCATTCCTTCCAAAGAAATCTCAGGGCTGATCTCCTTCAGAATGGACTGGTTGGATCTCCTTGCAGTCCAAGGGACTCTCAAGAGTCTTCTCCAACACCACAGTTCAAAAGCATCAATTCTTTCACGCTCAGCCTTCTTCACAGTCCAAGACTCACATCCATACATGACCACAGGAAAAACCATAGCCTTGACTAGACGGACCTTAGTTGGCAAAGTAATGTCTCTGCTTTTGAAAATGCTATCTAGGTTGGACATAACTTTTCTTCCAAGGAGTAAGCGTCTTACTAGCATGTGAGATGAGTGCAATTGTGCGGTAATTGGAGCATTCTTTGGCATTGCCTTTCTTTGGAATTGGAATGAAAACTGACCTTTTCCAGTCCTGTGGCCACTGCTGAGTTTTCCAAATTTGCTGGCAGATTGAGTGCAGCACTTTCACAGCATCATCTTTCAGGATTTGAAACAGCTCAACTGGAATTCCATCACCTCCAATAGCTTTGTTTGTAGTGATGTTTTCTAAGGCCCACTTGACTTCACATTCCCAGATGTCTGGCTCTAGATTAGTTGTATGAGAGATAGTATCTTCACTTTATAGTCTTTACAATGATCAGTTTTATATACTATTATATTTCATTTTATCTAAAATCTAAATTATTTTACAACTCAAGGTAGCATGATATCATTGAGCCAGTTTTTTTCAAGAAGCAAACAGCTGTAGGGAAAGAAAGGGAAGCAGTGTCTCTGGAACCAATCTGATGAAACCCTTTGGTGTGTGTGTTTGTGAAGATGCTGCTTATTTGGTTGGAAGAAATTAGAAATTCTGAAGCTGCACTTCCACTTCCAGGAAAGAACCTGGTTATACAGAAGCAGCTATGAGGGCAACACTCCAATATCTCTCAGAGCATATTTTTCAGACCATTTACAAGTTCCCCCAGCTTTTTGGTATATTCAGTGATTTGTTGTGCAAATGCAGGGAAAAAGTCCAAACACACTTCTGGATTCCAAAGATGGTGGAGGAGGCAGAACATCCCCTTGCAGTGAAAAGCCCGTGGACCCTAATGTCACACTCTGGTGAAGGTTCAAGTACCTGTTTCTTCAACTTTGTAAAATGTTGCAGCACTTTTCTTCAGTAATTTCGTGATTCCTGCTCTTGGAGCTCACCATCGAACCCAGAGGACCGATACTGATCAATCACTGATGTCATGGAAGGTACAAGAACAGATAGGTGTACGTGCAGAACTGAATCACTTTGCTGTACACCTGAAACAAACACCACATGATCAGGCATCTCTACTCAAGCATAAAATTTAAAAATAGAAAGACAAGAAAATTTTTTTAAAAATGGAGAGAAGAGAAAAAAAAAGGGAGAGAAGTTCTGTTTTACACCCCCAGGAGATAAAGACCCTTATGTTGCTTGAGAAGCCAAGGAAACTTTCCTTGAGGCAGCGATCTTGGTGTGTGAGCAAGAGTGAGAGGAGAGCTAGGTGTGGGACGGGAACTGCCCATTGGGACCATTTCATGCAGAAGAAATGGAGCCAGCATCTCTCGGAGCGGGGAGCGCATCCCCTTTGCAGGCAGAAGAGGAGGCTGTGTGGTTGACAAGGCGGACCAAGAGACCAAATGAGAAAGTGCCCAACAGGCTCTCTGGTTCAGGGTTCCTTACTGCGCTCTTTTGAAGAAGAATAAATGAATAAAATCTGCGTTAGTGGGAAGTCAACCTTTTCCTATCATCTTAGTCCTAACTTGACCATTCTCTTTCTTCTCCTTCTACATTTTGATATCAAATATATGCTCTCTCTCTGCTATTTTGGAAATCCCCGTATGAATATTTTAGGTCAGATTTTCTGATGAGGTTTTTTTCTTTAGAAATGTACCCAGTCGATAGTAAAGTATGGATCAAGCACGTATCCACATTTTCACCCACATTTGATTTGTGGTTGTACATGTCAGTTCAACCCGTATAAAACTCCAAAGTTTTCTGCCTTTGGTTAAAAAGGATTTGTTTCTCAAAATTTATTCCTGACTGCTGATTTGGACTTTGTTCCAATTAACTTTCTTTCTGAATGTTTCCAGGAGAGGAAATGGGGAGCAAACTGTAGCTTTCATTTGCTAGAAAGGGTTTGGTTTGCCTAATGGAGCCAGGTTCTGAGATCGAATACCTCCCTCTTACCCAACAGATAAACTGAAGAACTTTACATATATATGTAACTTTGTCGCCGATACATATTGTGCATATTGTGTGTGTCCCATTTGTAAGGAATCCTAAAGAACAGAGAGATGTGTATCTAACAAAGTCTCATTTCTTCAAATAGAATACTAAGGACATGTCAAAGAGCCTCTTAGTGACCTGCTGTTAACTTGTGCTTGCGTGCTTAGTCACTCTGCATGTCCGACTCTTTGCCACCCCGTGGACTGTAACTAGCCAGGCTCCTCTGTCCATGGGATTCTCCAGGCAAGAATACTGGGGTGGGTTGCCATGCCCTCTTCCAGGGGATCTTCCCAAACCAGGGATCGAACCCAGGTCTCCCATGCTGCAGGTGGATTCTTTACAGTCTGAGCCACCAGGGAAGCTTGGAAGTTCTTAAAACTCCCTGAAGAAGTTCTGGAAATCAAGTGACCTTTTAAAGAATTCACAAAAGTTGAGATCTATAGGACTTGAAGAGAAAGATGACATATTATCAATGGTATACCTCTAAGATAGATCTGAAGTATATAAAATCTCTTTCCATCAATGACATAAATTACACAAAAAAATTTTAAGTGAGATAGATAAATTGGCTTTTACAGGGCCATGAGCAGTCGCTTGAATTAAAATACAGTTCTGTTAATCACATGCAAAAGCAATCCGCAAGTACACGATGTGTCAGAACTGCCCACATGTATATGAGAAAGAGGCTTATTTTCAAGTGGAGCAGGGAGTCTCCAGCCACTTTGGAAAGTTACCCAAGAGTTTACTTGAGGTGTGGCTAGTACTGGATGAGATCTGAAAATAAATGTGAAAAAATTCAACTTTAAGCAGTGAAAGAGTTATGTTAAAATTAGAAACACCATTTCTTCACACAGTTTCTTAAGATCTAGACAGATGCTGGCAGATAGAACTGATTATGTTCAATTAATAATTTGCTGCCTTTTAAAAATTGCTGAAGTCACATGGCATATCCACCCATTCATCTGTGATTCATGGCCTCAGGAAACTAATAAACAAAAGAAATTTGTTGCGAGCTTCCGGAGGCAGCAGTGTATTTGTGTGTTTGTGTTTGCTTCCTGGTTGTTGAGATAGTCCGATTCTGGCTTTAGAATCAGTAAAGACCAAATATTCATTCCTCCAGCTTATTAGCACCTTGTTTTTATTAATTCTGGTCAACCTCCAAAGAAAATGCTTATTAGTCAGCATAGTAAAATGATTATAAACAGAGTTTGGAATAAGTAAGTCTGGCATCAATCAAGTCCTGGCTTGACCACTTAAATATACATATTACTTTGGGGAAGTTATCTTGGAGCTTTAAACCACAGCCTGTTTGCAAAGTAGAGATAATACAGTCTCCACTGGATGTAAGTATTCGATGTCTGAACAAAGTCTATTCTTGATAACCACTCAATAAACAGATACTGATGATCCAAAAGATGTGAGAATGCTCTTTCTAGCCCTTTCGTGATATTTTTGACATTCTGATGAGTGAAAAGCATTGTTAAGTAGTTGATGGTGACGCTTGGAAGGCTGCGAGCTTGCCTGCCCCTCTGGGTGGCTTTCTTGTCGGGGAGCTGCGTGGACAGTGCTAAGGAGTCAGCTCTAGGCTGGGGCTCTGGGCTCTGGAGTCAGTTCGCTTCGACTTTTAGAACCTATGAGACCTTACAGGGGTTCCTAAAAGCTGTGTTGTGTCATCACGCCTGTCTGCAGAGTGGAGATGTGCATCTCCCGCTGTGGTTGGAGGTTCAAGTAAAATTCCGCACATACCGCCACACCCGTGGTGTGTAGTGGCCACCCATGCATGTTAGCTATTATTATCTGCAAGAAGAGCATCTGTCAGACCAGAACAAAAAGACAGCCAAGCCTACTGCTTATTGAGTGTGGGTGGGAGGCTGGGAACTGTTCAGCCAGCACCGCATGCCTCTCGGGGGTGTATGGAAAGGCATAGTGATTTCAAATTTGTCTTTTTCCCTTTAAGGAGGATTTTTGTTTATCCATAGTGAGAGATGAAGAAAGTCTAATCTGTGCTAATATTTTGTGTCTGAAGTACTAAGAAGGGATCAAAAGAGGCTGAAAGAAAGGGGATGGAGAGATTGAGAGGGAGAAGGTAGATAAATAGGACCAGTGATGCTGCACGGAGCTGAGTCGAGAGGAAAACTCCGTCTCTCTCCAGGGCACGTCCGGTCAGCCAGGATAGGTGGATGGCATCGCTGATGCCACGGACGTGAGTTTGAGCAAACTCTGGGAGATGGCGAAGGACAGGGAAGCCTGGTGTGCTGCAGTCCATGGGGTTGCAGAGAGTTGGACAGGACTTAGCAACTGAACAACCGGTTTCTCAGCTAAGGAATCAAGACGTGTCCATCCTCCACGCTCTGTTTTTTCCTTCTCTTCTTCACCTCCCCTTTCTCCTGCTCCTCCTGTATCATCTTCTTTTTTTTTTCTTTTGTTCTTATGACACTGTTGTGGTGACTTATAATAGCAGAAGGAGGTGTATCCAGCTACTGTGATTGGAGGTAGAAATGCCAGGATCTCTAGCCCTGCCCTGTGGCATCAGGCTTTGTAAGGGGTATTAAGAACTATGTCTTCTTCATTGCAGTAGAACTGCAGTTAACGCAACAGAAGGGATGATTGAAATAGAAATCACCATTTAGCAAACACTCCAGTAATAATTATTTCAGGCAATTAGCATCAGTGAATGTTAAATCTACTAGCCTACAGTATAATGAGAAAGGAGATATTTGCATAGCCTTAGAGTATCTTTCCATAAGATATTTATTAACTGCAAAGGATAGGATAATGACTTTACAGTGGAAAAACCTGACGGACGTCACATTAACCGGGTCACCAAGACAGACCTCCCCAGCGGTGAGACGTGCCGCCAGCACGCACGCCCTGATGTACTATGAAGAGCAGGGTGCCGTTTCTGTGGCACTGTTGCCCAAGAAAACACAGATCCCCGATTTTAATCTTGATGAAACATCAGACAAGCCCAAACTGAGGGAAATTCCAAAAGTAAAAGCAACTATTTCAGGGACTGCTTAAACACTTCATCTGGATCACGTAATACAGCCTTGCTTTGCTGTAAAAACATCTCGGAAATAAATAATTTGAAGGTTTATATTCAGTACCTGAAGTTATTCTAAAGTTTTTTGGTAGACCTACAGGATTATCTATATGTCTTAAGTAGATTCATAATAATAGCGCACTGCTTTTTCCAGAGTAACTCCAAAGCTAGAAAAGCTGTTATTGCTCCAAGATTCATTTTATCCTTCATGAGAGCTGAAAAGATTTAATATGACAATATTACCGAATTTTCAGTCAAAAGCAACTGTAGTGAGGTATACCAGGAACCCTTAATGCAGGATTTATGTACACAGTTTTGCTGTGTTTTTCCCCTTCTGCCTTTGCAGGGGGGGGGGGGGGGGGATTTTTTTTTTTTTTCCTCCTCGGGGGGGGGGGGGGGGGGGGGGGGGGGGGGCGAGGGAATAAAGAAAAATGTATTTCCTTCAAGTTGTTTTTCCACTTTTGAAAATAATAATAATCACTGTTTGTGAAAGAGATCTCTCTTTTGGAGTAGTGAATTTCCAACCAGTGGAGATGGAGCTTTCTACAGAAAACGGCAGCCGCTCGTGCTGCAGAAGACGGCAAAGAGCGCCTCCACACAGAGCTCCACCCCGCCTGCCTCTGGCTCTTTGTTCCCCCAGCCACGAAGTAGGAACGAAGTAGGAACGCTTGCTCCAGACGACCTGCCCACTCTGGTCGTTCCTACCTTCCCTGAGCTCTGCTGCTCAGAGTCCACTCTTGAATCGCCGAGTTATTCATTCCAAAGTGTTTTTTTTTTGTTTTTTGTTTTTTTTTTCCTTATGAAACCTATAGTGAAAAGAAGTGCATCCGATGTTGCTACCTCCCAAGGCAGGAGCTGAATTACTCAGGTCCTCCGTTCGGTTCAGTCACTCAGTCGTGTCCAACTCTTTGCAACCCCATGGACTGCAGCACGCCAGGCCTCCCTGTCCATCACCAACTCCTGGAGTTTACCCAAACGCATGTCCATTGAGTCGGTGAAGCCATCCAACCATCTCATCCCCTTCTCCTCTTGCCCTCAATCTTTCCCAGCATCAGGGTCTTTTCAAATGAGTCAGTTCTTCATGTCAGGTGGTAAAAGTATTGGAGTTTCAGCTTCAACATCAGCCCATCCAATGAATATTCAGGACTGATTTCCTTTAGAGTGGACTGATTGGATCTCCTTGCAGTCCAATGGACTCTCAAGAGTCTTCTCCAACACCACAGTTCAAAAGCATCAGTTCTTCTGAATGTGAACAAACCTGCTGTGTTTCAATACAGCATGTTTCCTCTCGCCGCTGTAACAAGTCACCCCTGATTTAGTGGCTTAAAACCACACACTTTTACCTGACAGCTCTAAAGGGCAGAGGACCAAACTAAGCATCTTGCCTAGGCTACAGGCAAGATGCTGATAGGATCACATCCCTCCTGAGACTTGAGGGACCCGTTCTGTGCATCCCCTTGCCAGCTCCTGGTGGCCGGCTGCATGCCCTGGCTCTTGGCCTGAGGCAGCAACCGCAGCGTGCAGACCTCAGCTTTCCCGGCCACAGCTCCTCTCACACTCCGACCTCTCTCTTTCCCTGATAAGGACCCTTGTGATTTGCCGGGGTCCAACCCCGGTGGATCCAGGGAAATTCGAAGCGGGGACGGCATTGGTGAGGAGAGACTTATTTATTTATTAATATAGAAATATAAGATCAAATTAGGAAGAAATAGTAGAGTAGGAAATTTAGACGGAGAAAAGAAGGCTGAATAACTTGGTTTACGTGGAAAGCCAATAAAGTTCCAGACAAGGAACTTGCAACATCTATGTTAGGCCGCCAGCGCCAGTTTAAATATTGGAGAGTGCCCCGCCTTGGGCTCTCTCTCTTACGGATCTTAGAAGCCGGGACAAGTAAGTAGACGTGGTGAGCCTCCCTGCTCCAGATGGGAATTCAGCCGAAAAAGGGGAGAAAAGAACAACATGGGGAAGCCCAGCATCGGTGCAAGACTCCAAAGACTCCACTTTCAAAATCAGCTTATATACCCCAAGTTTGTACATAAAGAAATAATGGAATATGCAGAGTTATGCAGGGGCAGCAGTCCTGACCCTCACGAGACAAACAAGGCTTTCTTTTTGCATACCCTCCCGTATACAAAAGGTCTCAGGTGGCTTACATTATCTTCTGGCCAAGAGGCCTGTTAACATTTTTATGGCTCTCTTCCTGGATAATTGTCTATCAAACCAGAAAACTCCTTTTCCCTAGAAGTGTTTTTTCTTTACTCTGCATCACCCTCAAAGTATTAAATAAAGTTACATTCCTGTAGAACAAAGGTGCAGTGGGTTATAACAAAGCACTCAACACAAAGATCTAATGTTGCTAATACCAGGTCCAGTACTTGTTTATCTATATACCAACTATATCTAAAAATAAAGGATATGAAAATTTGGCAGCAAGTATTGGCTCAACAAATGAAACCTTAATCAGTCCTACTCTAATGATTTTGACTCCTCGGAAGCCCCTACATTCCTAGGATGTTTTAAGCTTCCTGTGCCTCTCGCGGTCGGGAGGCCTCAAACAATCACATGCGCAGCTGTAAGAGTCCGGCAGGCAGGCTAGAAAGCCATCAGAGGGGGTTTTGGATTGAAACACTCGTATTATGCCCAGGAGATTTATTATCTAAAAGCTCTAAATTAATTTTTTTTTCCAGAAAAACGTGGTGGGGGGACAGCCCCCTGTTAATGTCAGAAAAGTAGATGGAAAGCATAACACAGTAAAGCAGACAGACTTTGGTTTTGGGGGGTGGATGCTCAGGAAATTTCAGGGGGAACCCCTGAAGCCTGATCACGTCCTTGCGTTTTGCCAGGCTTCCTCCCTCATGACCTTGTCACGGGTGGGATTCCTCACGCTGGCTCCTGGCAGTGATTCCACTGGGTCCCTCCAGCTAGTCCAGAGTGGTCTCCATCTCAAGAGCCCTACGTTATGCACATCTGCAAAGTCCCTTCCACCATGTAGAAGAATGTATTCACGGGTTCTGATGATTAGGAAGTGGGCATTAAGAACCCAGTACTCTGCCGATTACCCTTGACTTGCCATCACCGTACAGTAAGAATGACATAAACGCAGGAGTTTGCAGATATGGGAACAATCTACCCAACTAGGGTCCACTGATTCACAGTGTGATTATTATTCAAGCAGTAGTTTAGGGCTTTGTTTCTTGAGATGCTAATGTGTCATGGACCAGCTCTCCCGCTGATTTACTTTATGGCTGGTCAGCAGAGGGTTTGTGGATTCAAGCTCTTCTTCGTCGCTTTCATGTGCTAAGCAGCTGCGATCCTAGGGCTGAGAAGCAACACAAAATGTATTTTCTTGTCAATAGCACCAGTATTAAATAATAAGCTCTTTGGTGGTTCAAACGGTAAAGACTCTGCCTACAATGCAGGAGACCCAGGTTCTATCCCGGGGTCTGGAAGATCACTTGGAGAAGGGAATAACTTCCCACTTCAGTATTCATGCCTGGAGAATCCCATGGATGCAGGAGCCTTGTGGGCTACAGTCCACAGGGTCGTAAAGAGTTGGACATGACTGAGCGACTAATGCACCCACTTAGTGGGGAACGAAGTAGGCATTTAACTTTTTGGTCTGATGCCTAGTACAGTCATGCAGAGGAGGAAGTTGGATACCTGTGTTTCCTAAGAGTGACTGTAACCATGATGATGAATGGAGCCGTGGTCCTTCCCCTAAGAAGTGAGCTATAAAATACACACAGTGCGTTTTATGGGCAGGACTCTAATAGTGCACGGAGAGAACCCTCCCCTCCCAAGGAACAGGATGCTAAGAGAAACCATTCCTGCCTTATGGACTGCCACCTTCAGAAAACCTGATTGGTGTTGCCGTGCTCCTCAATCTCCGAGATTCTGAGTCTGCCTCCTCCAGGGCTGTGTATCAGTCAGGGCTTTGGCTAAGACTGGGCTGACAGCCAGCAACGCACTGGTGGCTAATACCACCAGGACCGTTCTTTCAATGTTTACAGAGAAGGGGCAATGCTGAGGAGGGACCAGGGCAAGCCGGCCCCCGGGAGCGTGCACCGACTCCTCTGCGGCCCCCCTGGTGGTCTACTTGGAAGGCAGCTACTTGGAGCTCACCTGCCGCCTGCGTGACCTCCTGCAGGGTGAGACAGCTCAAGGACAAACCATCATACACATACAACTAGAGTCTCATCTATCTTTCTGGCTTTCTCTGTTTAGGGAATGAAATAAGATATACCTGGTATGATTTATTTTACCCTCATTTAGAATTCACTGTTTTCCGAGTCAGAGTTACAATGCCCTGTTTTACTAAATAGACAGTTTTCTTACACCCCTCAAAAGAACAAGAACCCCCAGTAAACAAATAGAAATCTATGACTCTCTGCAAAGCGATGCACACCGGAGCAGTTAGAATCCTCCAAATATAAATGAAGAGGAAGCACCAAAGACGATGCAGAACAAATGTTTGCTTATAAATCACTGGGGCTCTGAGAGGACTGCTCTGCAAGACCCCAGCTCCAGCCATGGGGTGATGTGACCTTAAAGTTTCTCTTTCTCATGGTTTGAGGGGAGACGCTGCTGAAAGGTAGATGGATGTTTTGAGATGAGTGCCATTTCTTTCCACCTTTAAAGCCACTTTCTTTGTCGTCTGTTGATGAGATAAAGACCTATCACATCTCCCCTTTATGACCCCTTATTTGTGTTGCTGAGTAAAAGCAACTGTGATAAAAATAAAGGAAAGAACAACCAAGAGATACTGGATGGCCTGCCTGGAGAAACGCACAAAAACCCACAGAAAAGGGAAATTGTAAAATGTTTCCCAGCTGATGATAAATAAGGCCCATAAAAATGCAAATGTGCCTGGTATGCCTGTGTGTGTGTGGTTGACTCTCCCTAGATTAATATATTGAGTGGATGCCATTAGAAACTCTAAGGAGGCAATATAATTTCTGAAATAAAATTGTATACGTAGCTGTCGTCTCTTTTGGGTGATTGCCATCTCATTTCTCAGCTCTGACTTCTCTAAGAATTGCTTCTAAGACACGAAGTCTGCCTCCTCCAGGGCTGTGTATCAGTCAGGGCTTTGGCTAAGACTGGGCTGACAGCCAGCAACGCACTGGTGGCTAATACCACCAGGACCGTTCTTTCAATGTTTACAGAGAAGGGGCAATGCTGAGGAGGGACCAGGGCAAGCCGGCCCCCGGGAGCGTGCACTGACTCCTCTGCGGCCCCCCTGGTGGTCTACTTGGAAGGCAGCTACTTGGAGCTCACCTGCCGCCTGCGTGACCTCCTGCAGGGTGAGACAGCTCAAGGACAAACCATCATACACATACAACTAGAGTCTCATCTATCTTTCTGGCTTTCTCTGTTTAGGGAATGAAATAAGATATACCTGGTATGATTTATTTTACCCTCATTTAGAATTCACTGTTTTCCGAGTCAGAGTTACAATGCCCTGTTTTACTAAATAGACAGTTTTCTTACACCCCTCAAAAGAACAAGAACCCCCAGTAAACAAATAGAAATCTATGACTCTCTGCAAAGCGATGCACACCGGAGCAGTTAGAATCCTCCAAATATAAATGAAGAGGAAGCACCAAAGACGATGCAGAACAAATGTTTGCTTATAAATCACTGGGGCTCTGAGAGGACTGCTCTGCAAGACCCCAGCTCCAGCCATGGGGTGATGTGACCTTAAAGTTTCTCTTTCTCATGGTTTGAGGGGAGACGCTGCTGAAAGGTAGATGGATGTTTTGAGATGAGTGCCATTTCTTTCCACCTTTAAAGCCACTTTCTTTGTCGTCTGTTGATGAGATAAAGACCTATCACATCTCCCCTTTATGACCCCTTATTTGTGTTGCTGAGTAAAAGCAACTGTGATAAAAATAAAGGAAAGAACAACCAAGAGATACTGGATGGCCTGCCTGGAGAAACGCACAAAAACCCACAGAAAAGGGAAATTGTAAAATGTTTCCCAGCTGATGATAAATAAGGCCCATAAAAATGCAAATGTGCCTGGTATGCCTGTGTGTGTGTGGTTGACTCTCCCTAGATTAATATATTGAGTGGATGCCATTAGAAACTCTAAGGAGGCAATATAATTTCTGAAATAAAATTGTATACGTAGCTGTCGTCTCTTTTGGGTGATTGCCATCTCATTTCTCAGCTCTGACTTCTCTAAGAATTGCTTCTAAGACACGTGAGCTTCAAATGAATTCTATCAGTGAAAGATGAATAAGACCTCACTTAATTGCAAAAATTAAAACATGCATGTTTCCCCTAATACATAGCTATTGTTTTATTGATTACTTTTCCTCAAGAAAAGAAGGCATATCTTTTTTTAGAATGTCAAGTTACCAGCATATGAAAAATTTTAATAAGGAAATCCTCTAAATAAAATAAGCATGGCTATAAAATAGTTCAATTACTGCATTTTCATTTTTGTTTTATTCAAAATTGAAAAAAAATCTCTCTCTCTCTCTTTTTTTAACTTTTTCTGACAATAAAATCATGCAAGCAATTCAAAGCAGGATAATTTTGAAACATCATTCATCTTTTAGTTCTCTCTGGAGACACTGAAATTGAATTCTGTAACTATAGTGTCCTAAGGGCAGTTGAAAATGGATATAGACAATGTGGTTATAAAGTTTAAACTCAAACACACCTCCATTGGTTTTCTTGTCTTTTCAGCTTTTACCCCAGACATGTAAAATATCAGTAAGTTATTTTCCCATAGCTCCATAGCCAATGGACTTCTGATTTTTTTTTTCAAATATTTTTAGAGTTAGGCAATTTTACTTGCAAATAACAACAAAAGCTATCAATTTTTACTGACACTAAAAATCAGAAACACTGCAACCATTACCTTATTTTATTTGCCAATGCAATTGGTACTTCCACAATATTCTGTATTTTGCCTCTTTTTTCTTTAAAAAATATGTCATTATAGCGTTTCTTAAGTTTGAAAGGAATGGATTAAGAAGGAGAAATAAAGAAAAGTGTTGCCCTATGTAATTGTTTCATTAAACTTGCAGCGTTAAAGCTGGAAGGGATCTCAAAGTTCAGCTCCCTGATCAGGGCTCCTCCTCTTCCTCATTCTGCAGTTTTCCAGTCTACACTTGCTGCTCTTCAAGGATGCAAGACTTACTGCAAGAACTGATTTTATTTGTGTTGAACTCCTTTCCTCTTTTTTAAAGTTTTATTGAAGTATGGTTGATTTACAATGTTGTGTTAATTTCTTCTGCACATCACTGACTGTGTTAGACATATCTATATTCTTTTCCATTGGGGTTTATCATAGAATTTTGGATACAGTTCCTTGTGCTGTTATACAGTAGGACCTTGCGGTTTTTCCATTCTGTATATAACAGTTTGCCTCTGCTAATCCCAAACTCCCTCTCCTTGCCCCCGACCCTGCCCTTGACTCTTGGCAGCAGCATGGTTGGACCTACTGTTGATCATTGGAGGAGGAAATGGCAGCCCACTCTAGTATTCTTGCCTGGAGAATCTCCATGGGCAGAGGAGCCTGGTGGGCTACAGTGCATGGCATCACTATGAGTCGGACATGACTGAAGTGACTTAGCGTGCACGGTGATTATCATACTAAGTGAAGTAAGTCAGGAAAAGACAGACAAATATCGTATGGTATCACTTATTTATGGAATCTAAAGGGTGATATAAATCAACACATATGTTCTTTCTTATATAAAACTTTAATCTCTTTCTCCATATACTTGAAGACTAGCTTTGTAGCAATATTCCTTGCGGTCTCTGTGCAGAAAACTGTCTGATTTTATATATAGGTGCAATGTGCCCAATAACTGAGCTACGTCACAGTACTTTCATTGTCAAATGTAGCTTCACAATCCTAGCAGTTTTAGAAATAATGTAACGTTTTTATTAATGTTTAATTGGATAATCAACTTTTAAGCAGATCATATACAAATCTACCAACCAAAATTAGAAAGAGCCATAAACAACCATAAAAACCTGTAAAGGAAAAAAGAAACCTACTCAAAACATATGCTGTTTAACACATGCGCACTTTGCTTGGGACCAATCAATCTTACCTCCAAAAGGCAATAAATTCTACTGATGCCGTCATATTATTTACTGGATTTAACCAGTGTTAGGTTCGATCCCCAGTGCCACTCTTCCTATCTAATTTTCCTCTCCATCCTAAGCAATGGAAGATTCAGTTTAGTGTCTGTCAAACAGTTCGCTGAAACAAAATTTAGAATTCTGGTACTAGATCACTTACTTTCCTTTTCTAGAGTAGAGGCAAGCAATCTGTATTTCAGTGGTATTACAGGTATTGTGACATGAAAGTCGCTCAGTTGAGTCGGACTCTTTGCGACCTCATGGACGATACAGTCCATGGAATTCTCCAGGCCAGAATCCTGGAGTGGGTAGCCTATCCCTTCTCCAGGGGATCTTCCCAAACCAGGAATCAAACTGGGGTGTCCTGCATTGCAGGCGGATTCCTTACCGACTAGCTACCAGGGAAGCCACAACACGTGTATTATCCTCATAAATGCAAATTATCCTCAAGCTTAACAACTGAGAAAAACAAGCGTGTACTATCTCACAGTTTCTGTGTGTCTGTAATTTGGCGATAACGTACCTAGGTGGTCCTGTTCAGGGTTTCCCTGGCGGTGGCACTTTGGGTTTGTGGTGCAGCTGGGTTTGCAGTCACTAGGAAAATATGTGCTTCCAGCCTCAAGGGGCCTTTCCATTATGGTCCACTCCTCCTCCGGCTTTCCCGAGAATTAAGTCATCTAAGAGACAGAGAAACAGAGAGACATGAAGATGAAGGAAGACCCAAGCCACAAGCCTCCATCTTTTCACAACCTAATCTCAGCAGTGCCATCTCATCACTTTTGCCGTATTCTCCTCATCAGAAATCAGTTAGCTCTGCCCACTTCCCAGGGCAGGAAGGTGCCCAGGGCCTGAGTGCCGAGAGGCAGGAATCATCCAGAAGGCAGGACCACCTTCCGGCTGCCGGCCCCAGGGGCCTCCTCGAAAGAACACAGGAAGGCCGGATAACTAACTTGTCTTTACTGGGCCAAGCAAGCAGAGAGCATATCGTACTATTATGAATGAAAATGGTGTTTTGTTTTTTCAGTTCAGTTCAGTCACTCAGTCATGTTTGACTCTTTGCCATCCCATGGGCTACAACACTCCAGGCCTCCCTGTCCATCACCAACTCCTGGAGATTACTGAAACTCATGTCCATCAGGTTGGTGATGCCATCCAACCATCTCATCCTCGTTGTCCCCTTCTCCTGCCTTCAATCTTTCCCAGCATCAGGGTCTTTCCCAATGAGTCAGCTCTTCGCATCAGGTGGCCAAAGTATCAGAGCTTCAGCTTCAACATCAGTCCATCCAATGAATATCCAGGACTGATTTCCTTTAGGACTGACTGGTTTGATCTCCTTGCAGTCCAAGTGATTCTCAAGAGTCTTTTCTGATACCACAGTTCAAAAGCATCAATTCTTCAGTGCCCTGCTTTCTTTATGGTCCAACTCTCACATCCATACATGACAACTGGAAAATCCATAGCTTTGACTAGATGGACCTTTGTCGACAAAGTAGTATCTCTGCTTTTTAATATGCTGTCTAGGTTTGTCTTAGCTTTTCTTCCAAGGAGCAAGTGGCTTTTAATTTCATGGCTGCAATCACCATCTGCAGTGATTTTGGAGCCCAGAAAAATAAAGTCTGTCACTATTTCCATTGTTTCCCCATCTATTTGCCATGCAGCGATGGGACCTGCTACCATGATCTTTTTTGAATGTTCAGTTTTAAGCCAACTTTTTCACTCTCCTCCTTCACTTTCATCAAGAAGCTCTTTAGTTCTTCTTCACTTTCTGCCATAAGGGTGGTGTCATCTGCTTATCTGAGGTTATTGATATTTCTCCTGGCAATCTTGATTCCATCGTGTGCTTCATCTAGCCTGGCATTTCACATGATGTATTCTGTATGCAAGTTAAATAAGCAGGGTGACAATATACAGCCTTGATGTACTGCTTTCCCTATTTGGAACCAGTCTGTTGCTCCATGTCTAGTTCTAACTGTTGCTTCTTGACCTGCATACAGATTTCTCAGGCGGCAGGTCAGGTGGTCTGGTATTCCCATCTCTTTTAGAATTTTCCACAGTTTGCTGTGATCCACACAGTCAAACCCTTTAGCATAGTCAATGAAGCAGAAGTAGATGTTTTTCTGGAACTCTTCTGCTTTTTCTTTGATCCAGCGGATGTTGGCAATTTGATCTCTGGTTCCTCTGCCTTTTCTAAATCCAGCTTGAACATCTGGAAGTTCATAGTTCATGTACTGTTGAAGCCTGGTTTGGAGAATTTTGAGCATTACTTCACTAGCGTGTGAGATGAGTGCAATTGTGTGGTAGTTGGAGCATTCTTTGGCAATGCTTTTCTTTGGGATTGGAATGAAAACACCTTTTCTAGTCCTGTGGCCACTGCTGAGTTTTCCAAATTTGCTGGTATATTGAGTGTAGCACTTGCACAGCATCATCTTTCAGGATTTGAAATAGCTCAACTGGAATTCCATCACCTCCACTAGCTTTGTTAGTAGTGATGCTTCCTAAGGCCCACTTGACTTCACATTCCAGGATGTCTGGCTCTAGGTGAGTGATCATACCATTGTGACTATCTGGCTCATTAAGATCTTTTTTATATAGTTCTTCTGTGTATTCTTGCCACCTCTTCTTAATATCTGCTGCTTCTGTTAGGTCCATAAAGTTTCTGTCCTTTATTGTGCCCATCTTTGCATGACATGTTCCCTTGGTGTCTCTAATTTCCTTGAAGAGATCGGTAGTCTTTCCTATTGTTATCCTCTGTTCTTTGTTGTCCTCTGTCTTTGCACTGATCACTGAGGAAGGCTTTCTTATCTCGCCTTGCTATTCTTTGGAACTCTGCACTCAAATGGGTACATCCTTCCTTTTCTCCTTTGCCTTTCACTTCTCTTCTTTTCTCAGCTATTTGTAAGACCTTTTCAGGCAACCATTTTGCCTTTTTGTATTTCTTTTTCTTGGGGATGGTTTTGATCACCACCTCTTGTACAATGTTACAAACCTCCATCCATAGTTCTTCAGGCACTCTCTGTATCAGATCTAATGCCTTGAATCTATTTGCCACTTCCACTGTATAATTGTAAGGGATTTTATTTAGGTTAAATAGTCTAGTGGTTTTCCCTCCTTTATTCAGTTTAAGTGTGAATTTTTTCATTTGTTTAAGCCCATGTATTCTTGAAGTTAGTAGGAAAAGGGTGGATCCAGAGAGCCATACTTGAATTCTTTAAAATGCTTGCCTTTTGGATGTACTGGTGACAGTCCCAAGAAGGAGGTGAGAAGGACAAGACACTGTAAGACTGGAGTGGGGTTGTTATGTCCATGCACCGACCGCTGCAGTGGACAGAATTTAGTGCAACACACTCCCACCTAGATCTCACAAGTCAGGAAGACACAAACACAAAGGGGTAAGTAAGTATATGGAAGCATTAAATCAAGTATTAAATTCTGTTGCACAGATGTTAAATGTTGTAGGAACCTAGACAGAACTAAATGATAAGTTGTACCTGACCCTGTCCAGATAAATTTGGGGTTGCTAGATGGAAGAGAATGGCACCCCACTCCAGTACTCTTGCCTGGAAAATCCCATGGACGGAGGAGCCTGGTAGGCTGCAGTCCATGGGGTCATGAAGAGTCAGACATGACTGAGCGACTTCACTTTCACTTTTTACTTTCATGCATTGGAGGAAGAAATAGCAACCCACTCCAGTGTTCTTGCCTGGAGAATCCCAGGGACAGCAGAGCCTGGTGGGCTGCCGTCTATGGAGTCGCATAGGTGGACACGACTGAGGTGACTTAGCAGCAGCAGATGAAGAGGATAGCTATTGACTTTGATGACACTCTGAAACACCTCTTGGGAAGATGTGATTGATTGGAATCTGGGACTTCAACAAGATAAAAAATCTGATATGAACAGGAAAAGCACTCACTCTGAGAAATTAGAATCAATGCTGCAAATCACAGACAGTGATTAGGGGTCCAAGACCTGGGTGAGTTTGAATGTAATATGTACAGGTTACTCAGAATGTCTTCTAGCAAGTCCTAGAAAATACCTTCTACATTGCTGGGGAGGATGGCTGAGAGATGAGCTTTGGAGAGGAACTAAATGAAGCAAAGCATTGTATCATATACCCATTGTAAGAAATGGAGTGAATAAGGTAACCCTAATGAAAGGTTTCAGAGATGGGAGGAAAGCTTTCCCTCTTGGCAGTGTGACTGTTGGAGGAAGTTGCATGTATGACCAGCAGTGAGATGGGGACCCACGCATCCTGGAGAGCTGGGTCAGTTGACAGGTCAGACCTGTTACCAACAGGTCCTCAGACTCAGGAAGGAGCAGTTTCTTCCTTCAAAGGTGTGTGCTGAATAAAATCGAGAAAGGACAGTACAAGCATAGCAAACAGTACAAGTAAATATGCAAACAGTGGCATGAAGAACACGTCCCTGGACAGGTAAGCAGATGAGTTCAAGGGCAAAGTGGCTACAGAAAACACTGGGAAGCCCGGTTTTAACTTCAGATGGGTCTCAGATGTCAGATAATAAATCTCTCCTACACTCTAGGGTTTATGTGCCCCATGGGATTTCTCCATGCCGACTTATTAGAAAAGGCCCTGATGCTGGGGAAGATTGAGGTCAGGAGAAGGGGACCACAGAGGATGAGATGGTTGGATGGCATCACTGACTGATGGACATGAGTTTGAGCAAGCTCCGGGAGATGGTTAAGGATGGGGAGGCCTGGCTTGCTGCAGTCCATGGGGTCGCAAAGAGTCAGACACAACTGAGTGACTGAACAACAGAGCTTCTCGATATCATAGTTAGGAACTGGAAAACCCAAGGTGCCGACTCATATTGAAACGTGTCACTTGGAAACGTCATTTTGGGGACAAAGATTACAGATGATTCTGAGTAGAAAGGAAAACGCAAAATTGAATTACATGATTTCCTCTACGTTTACAGTTAGAAGAAAGGTAAATAATGCCTCAATCTAAGTTTCCCCAGGTTCGGAGGGAAGTGCTTCTCAGGGTAGCAATAATTAATTAGGGTGAAGTGTCATAAACATACTATTTTTCTATTGCTTTGGAAAGTTTGGGCCTTTTTCTTTCAGGATAATGAAATCTGCTGTCAGCAAGATCCGTGTGAAGGAACACTTGCCAGTTCTCACCCACCACTGATCCGAAATCTGCCTCAGTCTAGGTAGCACATTGTGCGCTGTTGTTTCCAACCAGAGGGGCTTTGGTTTGCACTGAAAAAAATCTCTCATTTGGTCCTTGCTCCCCCCACCCCAGGCCATTGGACATTTGGCAGTGGATATAAAGTTCAATAAAATTTTACTGTCTCAGAGTTAATATATTTGATTAATCTTTTCATTCTTTAACTAACTGGTCCCTCACCCTCATAATAAAAAAAGACAAAGTGGTTATGATTTATGCAGATAGGCCATGTGGTAGGAAGACAGCGTCGTTGCATAGATACCTGTCCTGAGTTTGAATGTAATATGTACAGGTTACTCAGAATGTCTTCTAGCAAGTCCTAGAAAATACCTTCTACATTGCTGGGGAGGATGGCTGAGAGATGAGCTTTGGAGAGGAACTAAATGAAGCAAAGCATTGTATCATATACCCATTGTAAGAAATGGAGTGAATAAGGTAACCCTAATGAAAGGTTTCAGAGATGGGAGGAAAGCTTTCCCTCTTGGCAGTGTGACTGTTGGAGGAAGTTGCATGTATGACCAGCAGTGAGATGGGGACCCACGCGTCCTGGAGAGCTGGGTCAGTTGACAGGTCAGACCTGTTACCAACAGGTCCTCAGACTCAGGAAGGAGCAGTTTCTTCCTTCAAAGGTGTGTGCTGAATAAAATCGAGAAAGGACAGTACAAGCATAGCAAACAGTACAAGTAAATATGCAAACAGTGGCATGAAGAACACGTCCCTGGACAGGTAAGCAGATGAGTTCAAGGGCAAAGTGGCTACAGAAAACACTGGGAAGCCCGGTTTTAACTTCAGATGGGTCTCAGATGTCAGATAATAAATCTCTCCTACACTCTAGGGTTTATGTGCCCCATGGGATTTCTCCATGCCGACTTATTAGAAAAGGCCCTGATGCTGGGGAAGATTGAGGTCAGGAGAAGGGGACCACAGAGGATGAGATGGTTGGATGGCATCACTGACTGATGGACATGAGTTTGAGCAAGCTCCGGGAGATGGTTAAGGATGGGGAGGCCTGGCTTGCTGCAGTCCATGGGGTCGCAAAGAGTCAGACACAACTGAGTGACTGAACAACAGAGCTTCTCGATATCATAGTTAGGAACTGGAAAACCCAAGGTGCCGACTCATATTGAAACGTGTCACTTGGAAACGTCATTTTGGGGAAAAAGATTACAGATGATTCTGAGTAGAAAGGAAAACGCAAAATTGAATTACATGATTTCCTCTACGTTTACAGTTAGAAGAAAGGTAAATAATGCCTCAATCTAAGTTTCCCCAGGTTCGGAGGGAAGTGCTTCTCAGGGTAGCAATAATTAATTAGGGTGAAGTGTCATAAACATACTATTTTTCTATTGCTTTGGAAAGTTTGGGCCTTTTTCTTTCAGGATAATGAAATCTGCTGTCAGCAAGATCCGTGTGAAGGAACACTTGCCAGTTCTCACCCACCACTGATCCGAAATCTGCCTCAGTCTAGGTAGCACATTGTGCGCTGTTGTTTCCAACCAGAGGGGCTTTGGTTTGCACTGAAAAAAATCTCTCATTTGGTCCTTGCTCCCCCCACCCCAGGCCATTGGACATTTGGCAGTGGATATAAAGTTCAATAAAATTTTACTGTCTCAGAGTTAATATATTTGATTAATCTTTTCATTCTTTAACTAACTGGTCCCTCACCCTCATAATAAAAAAAGACAAAGTGGTTATGATTTATGCAGATAGGCCATGTGGTAGGAAGACAGCGTCGTTGCATAGATACCTGTCCTGTGTACAGATTCGTAGTAAAATCAGTTAACTGTGTGTGTCTTGTTTACCAATCTGTATGTTTTCAAAATAAGCTTACAAAATTAAGTTTACAGAATTATGTCAATTTGTATTTAGTAAAACATCCTATGAAAGTTTATTTTGTAATGATAGTATTACTAGGATATTATTTTTCTTGCTGCTGCTACTGCTGCTAAGTCACTTCAGTCATGTCCGACTCTGTGCGACCCCATAGACGGCAGCCCATGAGGCTCCCCCATCCCTGGGATTCTCCAGGCAAGAACACTGGAGTGGGTTGCCATTTCCTTCTCCAGTTATTTTTCTTATGTGGGTTTTATCTTCAGTTAGATACTATAATTCATCACAGTTTTTATCTGGCAGTACAATTTTGATTTTATCTTTATATATATTGGGTTTATTCAACACTTGCTTCTAAGATATTGCTGCTGCTAAGTCACTTCAGTCGTGTCCGACTCTGTGCGACCCCATAGACGGCAGCCCACCAGGCTCCCCTACCCCTGGGATTCTCCAGGCAAGAACACTGGAGTGGGTTGCCATTTCCTTCTCCAATGCATGAGAGTGAAGAGTGAAAGTGAAGTCACTTAGTCGTGTCCGACCCTCAGCGACCCCGTGGACCACAGCCTACCAGGCTCCTCCATCCATGGGATTTTCCAGGCAAGAGTACTGGAGTAGGGTGCCATTGCCTATTGGGCAAGGGTAAAAACATCTGTAACTAAGAGTGAAAATTCAGAAGAAGTTTCTTTCAAAATATTATTTTAATAGTCTACTTTTGACTTTCACTTCTTAAAATGTGATAAAAAAAATATATACAACCACGATTTTACAGGAAATGTATGGTCAAGATTGAGAAGATTGAAATTAATAATCTCTATATTAAAAAATGAAAAGTTCACTGGGAGCAAGCACTGCATTTGATAAGATATGCACCATTCTTTTTAGTTATGAAGAAGAAAAATATCATTATTTAGGAATAATATGATATTTACTCTTGGAAATCTCAAGGTAATTTAATAAAAATCTTGCTGAAAAAAATTGAGTGGTCTCTGAGGAGACAGACTGCATAATTATGTATAAAATAAATTATACATATGAATATATATAATTGAAGAAAAATGGCCTAAAAATTTAACTTAAAAACAATAGCAATTACTCATAAAATACTTGGATATAAATTTAACAATGAGCATCCAGAATCTATAAGAGGAGAGCTACTCAACTATTGGCGTGAACAAAAGAAAGAGAATAAATGCAGAAACATCACTTTCTTGATGTGAAGCTCAATTTAAAACAGTAATTTCAAATCTAGTAGGTATACTAACAGAGGAGGCAGCAGCACCCCACTCCAGTCCTCTTGCCTGGGAATCCCATGGACGGAGGAGCCTCATGGCCTGCGGTCCCTGGGGTCTCTGAGGGCCGGGCACGACTGAGCGACTTCCCTTTCACTTTTCACTTTCATGCACTGGAGAAGGAAATGGCAACCCACCCCAGCCTTCTTGCCTGCAGAATCCCAGGGACGGGGAGCCTGGTGGGCTGCCGTCTATGGGGTCGTACAGAGTCGGACACGACAGAAGTGACTTAGCAGCAGCATACTAAATTTAAGTTCAGTCTAAATCCTAAAACTCCTTTCTGTTTTCAACTCTGAGATAACAATTCTGAATTGTTTATGAGGAATAAAGGTGAAAAAAAGATTAGAAAAAATTCTGAAAAAGAGGAGAATAAAAGGTTTGAGGGGAAATTTGTCTCAGTGGCAGTTATTGGGAAAGCATAATTAAAAACAGAAACCTCCCAACTCAGAAAATCTCTCCCGAAAGGCAGTAGAGAAGGAAGCCACATAAGCATGAAGGCAGCTGCAGGCCGGGTGAGGCGCAGAGAGCCGAGGAGGGAGAAGCAGCCGCCGGGCCCTGCTCAGCCCCGGGCGGTCCTGCCTCCGGAGCCCGCCCGGGCCTCGGGCCTCTGGCAGCTGGGTCTCGGCCAGCGGCCCGGCAGCCCGCCTCTGGCGCGTGTGCTGCTCGGGAGGGGGCTTTCGGGGGTGGCGTCCTTAGCAGCCGTCTGGAAGGACAGCGGTCTTGGCGCGAGGATCGTCAGGCAGGTCGCGGAATGCAGTGGAGAGAGCGCCCGAAAGCAACCGTGCGGGTGGAGTGGAGTTTCACATAAAGAGATTCTGACCGCTTAGTAAATGCGCCTGGCGTGGTGGTGTAGCCGTGAAGCTAAGGCTTGAAAGGAAGCAAGAGCAGAAGGGAGAGTGGAGGAAGGAAGCCAGATCACACCTCATTCCTCGCACCAGGTCACTCAGCTCAGTTCAGCTCGGTCGCTCAGTCGCGTCCGACTCTTTGCGACCCCATGGACTGCCCCAGGCCAGGCCTCCCTGTCCATCACCAGCTCCCGGAGCTTACACTCATGTCCGTTGAGTCCGTGATGCCATCCATCCATCTCATCCTCTGTCGTCCCCTTCTCCTCCTGCCTTCAGTCTTCCCCAGCATCAGGGTCTTTTCCAATGAGTCAGTTCTTCTCATCAGGTGACCAAAGTATTGGAGTTTCAGCTTAGCACCAAGTTATTAATATTATTTAAATATTAAAAGCAATATCTTAAAAGTATAATAAATATACATATTGGGTTTAAAAGATAATTTTCAGTAGGACATTGTAAAGCATGTGATTATTACATAGAATTAATATGTAATTTCATCCATATGAAATTTTTATACAAAATATCAAAACATTTAAATATTAAAAATCAAAATTCCGGGCTTCCCTGGTGGCTCAGTGGTAAAAGAATCCACTGAGGATTGAACCAAGGCAGGGGACATGGGGTCGATCCCTGCTCCGGGAAGATCCCACATGCCTAGGAGCAGCTAAGCCTGGGCACCAGCGCTCCGAGCCTGTTCTAGAGCCGGAGCCGCGGCTCCTGGAGCCCGTGCTACCCAGCGAGAGAAGCCTCCGCAGTGAGCAGCGCGTGCTCCGCAGCTAGAGAAAGGCCGGTGCAGCGACCAAGACCCCGCGCAGTCAGCATAAAATCGGCCAATAAACAGGAATTATTTTACAAAATCACACTTTCCACTGAAATGGATCAAAGGTGAATTGAGGTAGGAAGAACAATTTTTCAAATAGGAAAAGGAGGCCCGCTGGTGGGGCTTGCGTGCTGTGGTGTGGGGGTGGGGGGTCTAAGGCAGAGGAGGTTGTGGGGAACCCCCTCCCCCTGGTCTAACTGTATGGTGTTTTTACGGAATGCACACCAACTGATGTTATCAGATCGAGATCTGTCATTTACTTTCTGGATAACTGTGCATAAACTGCTTAAGATTCCTAAATCCTTGGTTTCCACATATCTATAATGAGAATCATAGTAAAACTATTTTCGCTGGTTGTTGTGATTGTTAAATCACAAAGTTCACAGAGTAGGTCCCACTTCTCTAGGTCAGGTTACCACCGTTGATGTCCTTTCAGTGCTTTGAAGGTCCCCGAGTCATCTCACACTCTCCCTTCAACCCGCAGTGTTCCCCCAGACCTGCCAAAATTCATCTCTCAGAGCGGAGCCCAAGCAGTGGTTCTTCAGGAAAATCTCCCCAACTGTCTTCATATCCTCCACACACTCCTTCCCGTGTTTCCTTCTCACAGATGCAATTTTGCATTATTTCCATGGTGGTTTGGTTCACTTTGTCCCAAGAAGATGTGTATAAGAGACAGGTATATATATGTATATAATCCAGAAATTGTACAGAGATGATTTAAGATTGATGAATTTTCTTTTACCATTTTCTTCTATCTTTTGGCTTGACACACAAATAGGATTCCCTTGATAATGGATGAGATTTAAATGTAGAAATTTGTTTCTTGTATTCAAAATATAACTTAAGATTGTTAACAGTTAATCTTTTCATCATTGCAAATAAAATGCACTTAGAATAATGTGGGAATTAATTATTCTTTTCAAGTTTACTTGTTCAGACTTATTTGCTCAAATGCGATATTAACACATAAACATGAAATGTACTGTGTGCTGCGCTGTGTTAAGTCGCTCAGTCTTGTCTGACTCTTTGGCAGCCCCGTGGACTGTAGCCCACCAGGCTCCGTCCCTGGGACTCTCCAGGTGAGAACACTGGAGCGGGGTGCCATGCCCTCCTCCAGGGGATCGTCTCAGCCCAGGGATCAAACAAGTAAATGCCAGATATTTCCCATACAAGCAAAAGGTTTACTTTCAATTTGACAGATAAAAATGGGGATTATTCTTTGCACAGTTTGTGTAACCTTCTGACTGGTTCTGGAAAAGATGTTCCTCCTTTTGGCAAGAAGACAACTGTTCGTAATGTTCAACAAATCCAGGTGAAACTTTTAAGAACCTCACGTGTCTGTCATAGGCCACACATGACGAGAAATAATTCTCAAAGTTCTTTCCAAACAAGAAAAGTTGGGATTTCTGCTGGAAAATAAACTGATACACTGCCCTGACAGAAGCATGTTTCTTTTGCTATTAAAAAGGAAGATTCTGCGAGTTCAAGAGGCATGAAATCCATGACTTCCCTTTTGTGACGACATCGTCGTGCCGGAGGCTCCCCTGTGGTCGAGCTGGAGCCTCAGGCCTGACTGTGCCCTGTCAGCTGAGGAGTTAATGGGTGAATCTGCGTTTTTTTCTTTTTTTTTTTTGGTACCACAGTCTTGTAAATATTCTCCAGGCAACATCTGACTGAACAACCATCTAATGCTTTCTCGCAGCCATAACATGTGACAGTGACGGGCAAAGCAGAGACGCGGTATGAACGCGGCAGCCGAGGCTTGCAGCGGGCACCGGAGCTGCAGAGGCCAGCTGCTGTCCCCGTGAGGATATACGGCCCTGCGGAGACGGCCTGTTAGCATCCTGGCAGCCACAGCAAATCAACGATGTGTACGGAACGGCCAACCTGGGGGCCGCTGATTCAGGGCTTCCGCAGCCAGGCTGATCCATTAGCAATGTGTTTCCAGTGTGGGCAAGTTCTTTTTAATGTCTTCCCTGATGGCTCAGATGGTAAAGAATCGGCCTGCAATATGGGAGACCCGGCTTTGATCCTTGGGTCCAGCAGAGTTCTTTTTAATATCACTGATATTAAATGAAAGTAATAATAGAAGCTCATCCATAGCACTATGCCAGATCAAATGGGAGGAATTTTGTGATGCGTTTAGCTTGGGGCTTTGCATAAATGAAAGTGAAATTGAAGTCGCCCAGTCGTGTCTGACTCTTTGCGACCCCGTGGACTGTAGCCTACCAGGCTCCTCCGTCCATGGGATTCTCCCAGCAAGAATACTGGAGTGGGTTGCCATTCCCTTCTCCAAGGGATCTTCCCTTCCCAGGGATTGAACCCAGGGATGGAACCCAGGTCTCCTGCATTGGAGGCAGATGCTTTAACCTCTGAGCCACCAGGGAAGCCTTTGTATAAATAAATCTCCTTTAAGCATTAAGCTATTATTACTCTTGCCGCTGCTTCCGCGAAAACTGAGGTTCACCTGGGAAACTACCCTTTAAGTGTGTGCAAACCTGGACCTTGTGGCGTGTCTGTCTCTGTCACTTGGGGTTACATCTCATTTGGCTGTGAAGCTGTGAGTTGGACAGATTCTAATAATTTGTGGATTGTCAGGTTTTTTTGAAAGCGCAAATGAGATCATGTCAGTGGCTTCCCGTTATTCTTAAGATAAAATAGCAAAGAGGGGTAGACCTTTGCCAGCCTCGCCGGCCTCCGCTCCAGCTGCTCTCCTCCACACCACTGTCTGCACACACACATACACTCCCCTTCACACGTCCACATGTACCCCTGACCCCGAGACTGCCGAGGTGTCCCAGGGAGCTTCTTGTCCACGTTCAGTTCTTTTTTGCCCAGATNTAGACCTTTGCCAGCCTCGCTGGCCTCCGCTCCAGCTGCTCTCCTCCACACCACTGTCTGCACACACACATACACTCCCCTTCACACGTCCACATGTACCCCTGACCCCGAGACTGCCGAGGTGTCCCAGGGAGCTTCTTGTCCACGTTCAGTTCTTTTTTGCCCAGATCTTCTCCCAGGCCATCCCTGCTGGTCTCTTTTTACCTAGCTGGCTGTTCTCATCGTTTAAAAGCAGCTTCTGGAAAGCTACCCTGAGGTCCACCCCGCCTCAGGGCAGGACCTAGCCTAAGGCGGTCATGTGGGGACTGGTGTGGGGAGCGAGGGTGGGCACGCAGAGCTCATCTTAAGCGGTCCGTAATCCCAGCTAGTCTCCCTTTCTTTTGATCCCCTAATGTCCTGCCCATCTTGCTGGCTCTCATCATCCTCATGATCACTTGGCCAGTGACTGCCTTCCTGCTTTGGTGAAGGATGCTGACTGGCGGGCCAGTGGCCACTTTCCACTGGTCCATCTGCAGGGCCTCACACAGCACTTGACCTACAGTCAGAGCTGAACGCCTGAATGTCTGAGTGAGGGGTAAACCCATGAGTTCAAGTCACCTTCACGTTTTTGTATTTTACCTGCAGCCTGTGGGCCAGATTACAACAAAGTGTTTGTCATGAGCCCTGCAAAAGAGGAAAACCCACCAACCTTCCTTAAATGTCTTTACATTTCTTTGAATTTCGTAACCTTTCCAGCAATCCCTTGCTGTGAAACTTCAGTCCAACCATCCCTAAGGGCTAAAAAGCTGAGATATAATTTTACTGTTAGAGGAAATATATTTCTTGCACATTCTAAAAATGTAGCCTTCCAGTAGTCATATACAGACATGAGAATTGGACCATAAAAAAGGCTGAGCACTGAAACTAATGCTTTCGAACTGTGGTGTTGGAGAAGACTCTTGAGAGTCCCTTGGACTGCATGGAGATCAAACCAGTCAATGCTAAAGGAAATCAACCCTAAATATGGACCGGAAGGACTGATGCTGGAACTGAAGCTCCAATATTTTGGCCACTTGATGCGAAGAGCCAGTTCAGTGTCAAAGACCCTGATCCTAGGAAAGTTTGAGGGCAGGAGGCGAAGAGGGCGACAGCGGATGAGATGTTTGGATGGCATCACTGACTCAATGGACATGAGTTTGAGCAAACTCTGGGAGACTGTGAAGAACAGGGAAGCCTGGTGTGCTGCAGTCCATGGGGTCTCAAAGAGTCAGACACAACTTATCGACTGATCAACAGTAAAGCCTAAACAAATCGGATGCCCGATTTCAAGCATATCCATTGGTGGTTTTTTGACTCCGTTTTTTGTGCAGCTTCGCACCTCCAAATCTTATTATAGGTGAAAATCTGATCACTTTGGGTTCCATTGGCTTAGGTGTTTTAAAGTCTCTTCCAGAGCAAATGCCTTATACTGGGTGGGAATTGTGGCTCTACACAGATATTTTTCAGGATATTTGCAGAGTGGCTATGATTTGCCCCGTGTCTTTTACTCTCCTCCCTCTTTATAATTTTGAATAAGAAATATTGGACACAGCTGAAGTATATACTCTGAAACTGACTGACATAAAATCAGGTTGTCTATACTCAAGTGTCATATAGTCTCATTTACTGTCTCTTCTGAGACACAGTCTTTCTCCCTACTCTCAAAGAAAACATTTCGCATGTTTTAGCAGCTTTAATTGTTACTTATTTTTGTGTGTGTGTTTTGATTCCTTGGTCGTTTCCTACTTTGGAAACAGGTACAGGTCCAGGTCCTCATAAATGGCCATTCGTGGCAGTGGGACATTGCCTGTTTCTCCGGAATAGACCTTTTCAGTCCCAGTTTGACTCACATTTGTCAGGTGATTCCTTTAGTAGATTTTATTCAGATGTCTTTTCCGTTTTCCACTTGTACTTTGGGGAAGGAAAGAGCCGATGATGCTGGCAATCAGAAAAGTAACTACAGGAAAGTCTACATATTTAGCAATGCTGCTGCTGCTGCTAAGTCGTGTCAGTCATGTCTGACTCTGTGCGACCCCATAGACAGAAGCCCACCAGGCTCCTCTGTCCCTGGGATTCTCCAGGTAAAAGCACTGGAGTGGGTTGCCATTTCCTTCTCTAATGCATGAAAGTGAAAAGTGAAAGTGAAGTTGCTCAGTCGTGTCTGACTCCCAGCGACCCCATGGACTGCAGCCCACGAGGCTCCTCCATCCATGGGATTTCCCAGGCAAGAGGACTGGAGTGGGGTGCCATTGCCTTCTCCGTTAGCAATGCTAATACTGAAAATATGTCATTAAAAATGAGACTTTTTGAATATTGTGCTGGTTGCTTATTAGACATGGTGATCATTAAATTAGTATCATTCCTCACTCCTGAGTGCTGTAATCTGCCTTTCCTGGTCCACTATCATTTTGGGCTTACCCCACTTCTTTTCTCTGTGTGAAAACAACACCGAATATCCCAGCTTTCTGAATCCCTTTCTTCTCTCAACTTTTAACTAAACTTTTTACATTTAATTATAAATTGTTTCTCATATATTTTTTCACTAGTTCCAGTTTGTGTCTAATCTTCCTGACTCCGGGATAAACTATACGTCAGCTTTTGCAGTCAGGACTGAACTGAAATGTATCCATTCAGCCCGTGAATATTTACTGAGCACATGTCGTGCTCTAGACAGCCGGGCACAGCAGTGACTTAAACGCACACAATCTCCCGTCTAAGAGGGCTGACATTCTGCTGGCTGGAGACATCGAAGCAAATCAATACTGTCACATCAGGTCTGGATGCAGACACGAGGGGAAAACACCGAAAGGAACAGGAGAGAAGCAGGGAGCTGCTGCCGCTTTACCCAGTGTGGGTGGCAAAGGCCTCTGACGGAAGAGGAGCCGTGCCGGGATCCGTGGAGAGGAGAGATGCGGGCACGTGCGAAGCCCCAAGGACAGGAGGGAGCCTGGTGGGCTCCCGGGCAGCAGAGCAGCTGGTGAGCCTAGAGCTGAGGGCTGTGCCAGGGCAGAGAGTGTACCAGGGGCCCCGGGGGGAGGCGCTCTGAGTCCTGGCGGGGGAAGCCCTGGCGCGCAGACAGAACAGTGACACACTCGCACTTGCCTTATAGAAGGGTTCCTCTGTCCTCGTGTGGATGTTAGATTGTACATTTCTCAGTGCTTTGACCATTAACCACCTTAGTAGACGCATTTTTAAAAGATTGATTGATTGATTTGGCTGCGTCCGGTTTTAGTTTGCAGCACGAGGAATCTTTGCAGCATGCAGGCTTAACTGCTCCACCGCTTGCGGGATCTTAGTTCCCTGACCGGGGATCCAGCCCGCGTCCCCTGCGTTGCAAGGGGAATTCTTAACTGCTGGTCCTTGAGGGAAGTCTCGTAAACTCGTTTTACATTGTGACCTAGAATAATATGTGTATGTGCGCCGTGGGTTTATATCAGGAATAATAGTTCCATGAACTAATCATTTACAAAGCATGATGCACTTTATATCAGTAAGTCCACTCCAGCGTTTCTTTTCCTCTTGCTTTGTGAAGTGACCAGAACACAGTAACGCACTAAGTACATCCCCCCCACCCCCGCCCCCGGTGTGAAACATCCCACCGCAGAGTTCAGGGAGGAGGCTGAGAGGAGAGCTGATATTTTCAAGGCTCACCAGCCAAAAGCCATTGCCTTGCATGAGACCACAGTGTGAGCCCGTGAGCATAGGGAAGAGAAAAGGTCCAGGGTGTTTAGAGATACTGACCCCCCCACACCCTGAGTAGGAAGATGAGGAGACCGGCAGGGAGACCGAGGAAATGAGGAAACCAGCAGAAGATGACATCCTGGAAGTCAGCTGAAAAAGATGCTTAGTGCATGGGAATCACCTGCCATAGGGGACTCAGTAAGCTGAACTGATCTTCATGGTCCAGTAACTTAACTAAAAATAAAACGCTTTGAACCATTTATATCTTAAGCATTTGCTACCTCTTGGGAAACACCAAGTGTTATTACCTAACATATGTAGGAATAGAGTATTTTCACACATTTGACATGAAACTGTGTTCTAGAAAACTCATGATATACCTTCCCGTACCAGTAGTTTGGAATTTATAGAAATTAATGTGTATACCTTCATTATGGCATATACTTCTATTAAATCCTCTCTCCTCATCTGCTGTTATAGTGTCTCATTGCCAGCATCTAAGAATGCAAACTAAGATGTTACTGAAATATGGAATCACCAATAGATAGGAAAAGGAGGCCCGCTGGTGGGGCTTGCGTGCTGTGGTGTGGGGGTGGGGGGTCTAAGGCAGAGGAGGTTGTGGGGAACCCCCTCCCCCTGGTCTAACTGTATGGTGTTTTTACGGAATGCACACCAACTGATGTTATCAGATCGAGATCTGTCATTTACTTTCTGGATAACTGTGCATAAACTGCTTAAGATTCCTAAATCCTTGGTTTCCACATATCTATAATGAGAATCATAGTAAAACTATTTTCGCTGGTTGTTGTGATTGTTAAATCACAAAGTTCACAGAGTAGGTCCCACTTCTCTAGGTCAGGTTACCACCGTTGATGTCCTTTCAGTGCTTTGAAGGTCCCCGAGTCATCTCACACTCTCCCTTCAACCCGCAGTGTTCCCCCAGACCTGCCAAAATTCATCTCTCAGAGCGGAGCCCAAGCAGTGGTTCTTCAGGAAAATCTCCCCAACTGTCTTCATATCCTCCACACACTCCTTCCCATGTTTCCTTCTCACAGATGCAATTTTGCATTATTTCCATGGTGGTTTGGTTAACTTTGTCCCAAGACCACAAGCGTGAAGAAGGTTTGTTCCGGTTCTGTGTATCGCTGTGTCTCCACGGCGTCTAGTCCAGAGCCTGATGTTCCATGGGTGTTTGTTGAATAAATATGACCGTGATTTTACTGTGCTGCTGGTTGGGTGATGGGTCCTTTAAGAGGCTATTAAATTGAGTTGAGATCTGACTGACATCCTCCACGTGGGGTCCAGGCAGTAGCCACACATCCTGTATGTAAACATTCTTTTCCACTTAAAGCTCCCAGCCTGTTCGTGTTGGGTTTTGTTTTCTGACTCATCTCTTTAAATTCCTCCTGATGACTTTATTCAATACTTTTTGCTATTTTTCATGGCACCCACGAGACTCCTTTTGTAGTAAACTGGTAATTCCTACTGAGGTGTACATGGGGCACAGTCATGGAATATTTGTTGACTTTACAACAGCATCTCTGACATCCTTGTTTATTATTTAGTGCTGAAATCATTCCTAAACTTCTCACAGTGACTGTTTATTGCATGCTTTTTAAATAATTGCCCTCTTAGGGACTGAGTTGTTTAGTTTTCAGAATTTGCTTTCTGTTGATCCACCGTAAAATGTGTCAGTGCTTTACTTGACTATATAAGAATGGATAAAATATTTATTTTTCTTTTTAGAAAGTAAACCAAATTCTCCAAAGCATCTTTAATTCAGAGAAGTTATCAAGGTGCTTCTGAGAGCGCTGCGATGCCATTTACTTTAAAATTGCCCTTCCTATGGAATGGTTAGTACAAGCCTCAGGAGTTGTTTTTACCTGCTAATTACAAGCTGCACACTGACAGAATCTGTTACATAATTTGTAAGAATTAAATCTTAGGGGGAAAATGTTCCAGTTCCATCGTGAGGTGAGGTAAGGGGTGGGAGGACTGTTTTGATTTTACGTCTCTCTCAAAAAGGTGGACTTTCAGGTGGATTTAGGTGGAATTTAGGGTGGATTTAAGATGATCTTTATTATGACAATGAGATTCCTTCATATCAATGTCTTACAGAAAGATTTGTGAAGAAACGTTTTTAAAGTTTTTGATGATTTCACATTGATGCTTGAAAATCCAAATAAAAACACTGGCGAATCTTCAGCCTTATGTGATGTTATCCAAATCAAAAGGTTAGGCACCTCTCCACCTTTAATCTTTCCAAGGACCAAAACAAATCTTATGACCACTTCTCAATAGTATAAGACTGTGGTTCCCAGGTGGCTCAGTGGTAAAGAATCCACCTGCCAATGCAAGAGACCTGGTTTCCATCTCTGGGTCAGGAAGATCCCCTGGAAAAGGAAATGGCAACCCATCCCAATATTCTTGCCTGGGGAATCCCATGGACAGAGGAGCCTAAGGGGGCTACAGTCCATGCGGTCACAAAAGAGTCAGATGTGACTTAGTGACTAAACAACAGTTCAGTTCAGTCCCTCAGTCATGTCTGACTCTTTACGACCCCATGAACTGCAGCACGCCAGGCCTCCCTGTCCATCACCAACTGCCAGAGTCTACCCAGACCCATGTCCATTGAGTCGGTGATGCCATCCAGCCATCTCATCCTCTGTCATCCCCTTCTCCTCCTGCCCTCAATCTTTCCCAGCATCAGGGTCTTTTCCAATGAGTCAGCTCTCCCCATCAGGTGGCCAAAGGATTGGAGTTTCAGCTTCAACATCAGTCCCTCCAATGAACACCCAGGACTGGTCTCCTTTCGGACGGACTGGTTGAATCTCCTTGCAGTCCAAGGGACTCTCAAGAGTCTTCTCCAACACCACAGTTCAAAAGCATCAATTCTTCCACACAGTTTTCTTTATAGTCCAACTCTCACATCCATACATGACTACTGGAAAAGCTATAGCCTTGACTAGACGGACCTTTGTTGGCAAAGTAATGTCTCTGCTTTTGAATATGCTGTCTAGGTTGCTCATAACTTTCCTTCCAAGGAGCAAGCATCTTTTAATTTCATGGCTGCAATCACCATCTGCAGTGATTTTGGAGCCCAGAAAAATAAAATCAGCCACCGTTTCCACTTTTTCCCCATCTATTTGCCATGAAGTGATGCCATAGTCTTAGTTTTCTGAATGTTGAGCTTTAACCCAACTTTTTCACTCCCCTCTTTCACTTTCATCAAGAAGCTCTTAGTTCTTCTTCACTTTCTGGCATAAGGGTGGTGTCATCTGCATATCTGAGGTTATTGATATTTCTCCCGGCAATCTTGATTCCAGCTTGTGTTTCTTCCAGTCCAGCGTTTCTCATGATGTACTCTGCATATAAATTAAATAAGCAGGGTGACAATATACAGCCTTGATGTACTCCTTTTCCTATTTGGAACCAGTCTGTTGTTCCATGTCCAGTTCTAACTGTTGCTTCCTGACCTGCATACAGATTTCTCAAGAGGCAGGTCAGGTGGTCTGGGATTCCCATCTCTTTCAGAATTTTCCACAATTTATTGTGATCCACACAGTCAAAAGCTTGGCATAGTCAATAAAGCAGAAATAGATGCTTTTCTGGAACTCTCTTGCTTTTTCCTTGATCCAACGGATGTCAGGAATTTGATCTCTGGTTCCTCTACCTTTTCTAAAACCAGCTCGGACATCTGGAAGTTCACAGTTCACGTATTGCTGAAGCCTGGCTTGGAGAATTTTGAGGATTACTTTACTAGCTTGTGAGATGAGTGCAATTGTGCAGTAGTTTGAGCATTCTTTGGCATTGCCTTTCTTTGGGATTGGAATGAAAACTGACCTTTTCCAGTCCTGTGGCCACTGCTGAGTTTTCCAAATTTGCTGACATATTGAGTGCAGCACTTTCACAGCATCATCTTTTATAATTTGAAACAGCTCAACTGGAATTCCATCACCTCCACTAGCTTTGTTCACAGTGATGTTTTCTAAGGCCCACTTGACTTCACATTCCAGGATGTCTGGCTCTAGGTGAGTGATCACACCATCGTGATTATCTGGGTCGTGAAAAGCTTTTTTGTACAGTTCTTCTGTGTATTCTTGCCACCTCTTCTTAATATCTTCTGCTTCTGTTAGGTCCATATCATTTCTGTCCTTTATTGAGCCCATCTTTGCATAAACAATATCAATATAAATCTGTAGTATCCTTTAAAAAAAAAGGATAAGATCTGAGGCCAGAGTTTATTTTTAAAGTATATTCCCTGGCAGCCTACCGTCCACAGGGTTACGAGAAGTCAGACTCGACCAAACAACTCAACAAGCACAATGTGACAATGTGATGTCTGTATGAAGTGAAAAGAAGGTCCTGTTAGTTCAGATAAAAAAATGAAAAAAGGCTCAAAAGGTGTATAAATACATTCAATCATTAATATGATGTTCCTGAAGGAGACGAGTCGCTGTTTCTCTCTGATCTTTGTGGGGAGAGAAGGTATTGGATTTCCTCCAGGAGGACCTTGCCAGCAGAAGTTGCTTAGCTTTTATTAAAACTATTGACCACTTTCTACCCCTGCTTCACAGGACTGATGTAGCAATTTGCTTAACTATTCCACTGGGTATGCCATATAAGCTATGTATGAAAAATGTGTTCTTTTTTCATCTTCTGAGTACATTGAAAATGTTGAACTACACATTTTAAAGACCAAATCACCAGAATGATGGAGTGCACTGAACATTTAATCCCTTCTGACATATGACTTTCTCCCAGCTCTGATTTGTCTGCAGAGCAACTCTTTAGCTGGTCATCTCCCACCAGTCGCATATGTGTTTGGGTACAGCAACCGCATTCATTACATGGGTAGCGGAAGTGTGGGTAAGAGAATTTTAAGCAAAAGCATTAGAAACTTTACTCCTTTCTGGGATCACACTTGTCTGCTTCCAAACCATAAAGGATTATGGGAACAGGGTGCACAGCCAGAGCGGAATAAAGAAGCAAAGGTGGGAAGAGCTGTAATCAGTCAACTCAGAGATTAAATCATCCATCTTGCAGGCATCCAAACCTGGACGTCTTGTCTGTGAAAAGACTCTGACATTTGGTAGGACAAAAATTACATCTTTGCTGAGACCCAACAGCTGGGGCAGTAGACCGAGCTGAAAAGGGGAAGAGTTGTCGAGGTAGAATGGCAGAGTGCCCAGAAATAAGGGGGGAAAAATCCCCAAAGTTATAGATTATAGTGTTTTCTTTAAAATTTTAATAGTTGTAACTCCAGTTGACCTGGTAAGAGAACACACTTCTTATACACCCGACAACCCTCTGAAGTAAGAATACTATTGGGGTAGCCCAAAAGTTCATTCAGGATTTTCCATACAATATTACAGAAACATGTAATATTGTATGGAAAAGCCAAATGAACTCTTTAGCCCAATATAACCCCTCTTAGAGGTGAGAAAACCAAGGCGGGAGTTTAAGTACTTTGCATAAACGCGCCGATTACACATGCAGCTCCATCTGACTTCAAAGCCCGTGCCCTTCTGTGTCTCTCAGTGAAGAGTGTGGCTGTGGCGTAGTACTGCTAGTTGACATATTTATAAGTAAAGACCATTAATAATTTATATAACCCAAATACAGTATCAAGTATTAGTTATCCATTGCTATATATGAATTATCACATATTTGGAAGCTTACAGCAACACTCATTTTTGATCTCACAGGGTGTATGGATCAGGAGTCCAGGCATAGCTTAGCTGGCTCCGCTAGTGGTCAAGAACCCGCCTGCCAATGCAGGAGACTTAAGAGATGCAGGTTCGATCCCTGGGTCAGGAAGATCCCTTGGAGGAGGGCACAGCAACCCACTCCAGTCTTCTTGCCTGGAGAATCCTATCCACAGACGAAGCCTATAGGGCTTACAGTCCATAGGGTCGCAAAGAGTGGGACATGACTGAAGTGACTTAGCATCACTACTTGAGCCAGAGGGTAGGAGAGGGGTCTCTCCGGGAGTGAATTCAAGGTCTTGGGCAGGGCTGAGGTCTCATCTGACGCCTTGACTGTGGAAGGGTCCATCTCCAAGCTTCTGTGGCTGTTGACAGGTTGTCTACAGGTCCCGAGAGTTGTTAGCCTGAAGACTGCAGCTTTCTGCTCTCTGCTGGCTGGGGGCCCTGCTCCATTTCTGATTACACGGGCCTCTCCAGCTTCATCAAGGTCAGCAACGAAGAGTCTGAAAGGGTGACATCAGTGCCTTGTGGAACCTTGGTGTTGAAGGGACAGGCTGCCAGCTTTGCTTGGTCACCGTGCCCTTGGGAGGAGGGGATTACATGTGAGCATGAATACCCGGAGGTGGGAAATGAGGGCCAGCTGAGAGTCTGCCCTCCACAGGAATGGAGGCCTAAAGGACTTGCATAAGAAATGCTAAGGTTGTGATCTTGCTCTTCAGCTGAACGTTAAAATAAGTGAATAAGTAAATTAAATAATTCAGAAACAACTGAAAAGGCAAATCGCTGGTGTAAAGACGGTTTTGGTTCTGACTTTGTCCTAATGTGAATGTAGTCACATATCTCCGGTCACATGTCGTTACAGCAGACTGGCAATTATTACAGCGGGAAGAGAAGCTCCGCATGGTTTTTTAAACTGACAGTTCTCTCAGTTGGGTGAGGATAATTTTTAAATAGTCTGTTTATATTAGAGATGCACAATATTTTTTTCCCTTTGACATGGAAATGAGCAACTCCAGAGAAAAGCCCATCATACAAAAAACAGTCAACGAAATAATAATTTGCTTTAATTTATCTCCAGTGTTTTTGGTGATGAAGATATCTTAGATCTGATCTTAAAGGAGACAGCATAGTCACTAGCAGACCAACTACTGGACTAGAAAACAAAATCCCTTTACTGGTTGCAGATTGGACTTTAGATCTCCCATGTTCAACAAGGATTTATATATTCACCAAGTCAAAATATACACATCGTTAAGACTTCATTAATTCTTAATGATGGGCTCTCAATTAATCCCATTGAGAGCCCATCTCAATGGGACTGAGTGAACCAGGTATCTGGAGAACTTCATTAGGGAAGGAGTACCTATGTGAGGTCTTGTCTCAACTGGTCCATTCAAGTCCTTCCAAGCACACGCATACATATAGCTCAGTTGGTGAAGAATCCGCCTGTAATGCAGGAGACCCCAGTTGGATTTCCTGGGTAAGGAAGATCTGCTGGAGAGGAGGTAGGCTACCCACTCCAGTATTCTTGGGCTTCCCTAGTGGTTCAGCTGGTAAATAATCCACCTGCAATGCAGGAGGCCTGGGTTCAATCCCTGGGTTGGGAAGATCCCCTGGAGAAGGGAAAGGCTACCCACTGAGAATTCCATGTACTGTATGGTTCATGGGGTTACAAAGAGTCAGATACAACTGGGCGACTTTCACTTTCACTTCACTTTCATACATATCAAGGCTTGCTTTTATAAACTAGATAATTACAAAAGATTCTAAGAGATTCTTAAAGACAAAAGAGTAAAATTGAAATGTTAGGACATGTTAATGAAAACAGATTTAGATTTGTCTGTGTTCTTTTTTACTAAGAATTCTAAGGGAAGACAATGAAACATATTATTTTTAACATGGAAGAGGAGGTAAAACACAGAAAAATAAAAAGTGAAATTTGATCAACCATGTAATAGACATGGAAATGAGCAACTCCAGAGAAAAGCCCATCATACAAAAAACAGTCAACGAAATAATAATTTCCTTTAATTTATCTCCAGTGTTTTTGGTGATGAAGATATCTTAGATCTGATCTTAAAGGAGACAGCATAGTCACTAGCAGACCAACTACTGGACTAGAAAACAAAATCCCTTTACTGGTTGCAGATTGGACTTTAGATCTCCCATGTTCAACAAGGATTTATATATTCACCAAGTCAAAATATACACATCGTTAAGACTTCATTAATTCTTAATGATGGGCTCTCAATTAATCCCATTGAGAGCCCATCTCAATGGGACTGAGTGAACCAGGTATCTGGAGAACTTCATTAGGGAAGGAGTACCTATGTGAGGTCTTGTCTCAACTGGTCCATTCAAGTCCTTCCAAGCACACGCATACATATAGCTCAGTTGGTGAAGAATCCGCCTGTAATGCAGGAGACCCCAGTTGGATTTCCTGGGTAAGGAAGATCTGCTGGAGAGGAGGTAGGCTACCCACTCCAGTATTCTTGGGCTTCCCTAGTGGTTCAGCTGGTAAATAATCCACCTGCAATGCAGGAGGCCTGGGTTCAATCCCTGGGTTGGGAAGATCCCCTGGAGAAGGGAAAGGCTACCCACTGAGAATTCCATGTACTGTATGGTTCATGGGGTTACAAAGAGTCAGATACAACTGGGCGACTTTCACTTTCACTTCACTTTCATACATATCAAGGCTTGCTTTTATAAACTAGATAATTACAAAAGATTCTAAGAGATTCTTAAAGACAAAAGAGTAAAATTGAAATGTTAGGACATGTTAATGAAAACAGATTTAGATTTGTCTGTGTTCTTTTTTACTAAGAATTCTAAGGGAAGACAATGAAACATATTATTTTTAACATGGAAGAGGAGGTAAAACACAGAAAAATAAAAAGTGAAATTTGATCAACCATGTAATCTGTTCTCAATTGGAGACAGTTTTGAGAATGAAAGAGGATGTTTGAAATGTGTAATGTTTAAAAGTACATATTAAGCAATAAAAAGTTCTATTACATTGGTGAACTTATAAAAAGTTATATATATAAATCATTTTTAATGAAAATTCTTTTCAAAAATAAAATATATCAAACTATATGCATGTTAACTCCCCCACAAAAATATATGAATTATTTGAACATTAAATATGAACACACATGGAATGATTATTCTTGATACATGTTAGATACTTTTAATTGGCACATTTGCTACATTTCTCCCAAATATTTTACAGACTCTAGTGTTTTCCTGAAGGATGCCTCTCAAAATATCTTAATTTTTTAAAAATATAATCTTGTAATCTTCATCAAAGATACATTTTATATTTTCTTGCTTTATGTTCACAGAATAACAGCATGTTCAGTTAACTCTGACCACGCTGTACTATTTTTAATTGAGGATAAGCTGTCTTTACTGTTGCTAAAATATCTGGAAAAGTCAGAGCAAATTTTAGTAATTGGAGGTTATTCTCGCTATAACTTTGTTTATATTTTAATGGATAAATATTTGAATGAAAACATCACGTTTATTTGGTTGAAGTCATTCTACTTTTGTTTGATAAGTATTTTTGTGACAAAACTGAACAGTTTGTTTCATTTACTGTTATTTGAAGTATTTTGTCACTTTTAGATACTTCAAAACTGCTGGCCTTGCAGATGTCATGCAATTCTGGCATAGTTTATAAATTTATCTAATTAAACACAAGTTCCTTCCAAAGGCACTACCTTGGATGGAGGTGATTCAAGGCTCATCACTAGACCAGATGAAAATGAATCTTGGGCATGGTTTAAAGTTTTACCACATTACTGTGTTTAGGTTAATTTAGTCTGTTCCTTCCTTGCTTTTATATAGATATAGTTCTATTTTCTGGCACACAGTTGTCAATTGCTAAAATAATTTAAAAAACACTGAAAAATTGAAAGCTGAAGTGTTTTGATGCTTTAACAAATATTTTTATTTAAAATATCCACTTTATTTTGAACAAATACAGCAAAAATTTACAGATTTTATTTTCAAAACAGTTCAAAAATAGTACTATACTTGGAATAATTTTACAGAGTAGTTCTTCAGAAGTTAAAACATTCCTAAGATACTGTCTTTAGATAACTTTTCACAAAGTACCGTAAACTTGGAATTAAAAATGAGTGTGTAGTTAATCTAAAAGAGCAACTGATACTTCACTTTTAACAAAATTAATCTCCAAAAGCTCTTCTGTGATTTCATGAATTGGCTGAGAAACTTTGAACTGTTACTGGAATTAAGTGATTTTTAATCTGAAACATCTGATGATGCTGGTTATCAACATTTACCAGTGTTAACTGCTGATGCTCTTTACCTTGAAATTTCAGCAATAGCAATTACCTTGAGTTTAAACTTGTTCTAAAGCAGTTCTCAAAGTGTGGATACCAGACCATCCGTGTCAGTATCAACCAGAAACTTTTTAGGAAATAGTTTCTCAAACTACTGCCCCTGGCGTCTGAGTCAGAAGTCTTGCAATTGTGTTATTACAAGCCTTCCAGATGCTTCTTATGTTTGGGTGTCACTACCTGAAAGCATGGGCTTCCCAGGTGGTGCTAGTGGTAAGGAACCCATCTGCCGATGCAGGAGACGTAGAGACATGGGTTGGATCCCTGGGTCAGGAAGACCCCCTGGGGGAGGGCACAGCAACCCACTGCAGTATTCTTGCCTGGAGAATCCCATGGACAGAGGAGCCTGGTGGGCTACAATCCCTGGGGTCACAGAGTCGGACATGAATGAGCTACTTCGAATGCACACATGCCAAAAGTATGGTTGGAGGCCGTCTTCTGTCTGTTGATATTTTAAGTGTACCTAAGGACAGGGAGGCCTGGAGTGCTGTGATTCATGGGGTTGCAAAGAGTCGGACACGACTGAGCGGCTGAACTGAACTGAACTGAAGGTAAGCATAATTATATACATTAAAAGACTGAGTAAGTCGTTTATTATTAATAAACTTAACTACTCTAAGTTGGATAAATTGAATAATCCATGCCTCAATTTGCATAACTGATAAAAGGCTAAATTTGCATATGTTAATATGCCTAATTATGTTTGAAAAGCTAGAAAATTAGATGACTTGTGCATCATTTATTGAACAATTACATGCATGAAACCAAATATGCAGTTCTGAAGTAGAGGTATAAAGTAATCGTGGTATTAAGTGAATGTCATTGCAGACAATTAGCAAAATTCTAATTCTACTATCATTTCTTACTATACATCACCGTCTGGCAAAACTGTTTAAAATGAAACATTACAGTCTTTTAAAAGGAGGATCATTCTGCAATGACTTTACTTAACAGATCATTTTATATAATAATTCACCTTTGCAACAGAATAATACACAGAATATTATTCTTTTCACAGAATAATACAATTATTATTACAATATATTTTTACAATATATACAATATATTATTTACAATATTACAATATATTATTACAATATATACAATACAATAATGCAATATTATTATTACAATATATTCTTTACACAGAATAATACAATTATTGCATACCTTATTGTTCTTTTCCACTTTCCAGATTTGCTTTTATTTGGTCTTTTTATGACAGGTTTGCAAAGGAAAATCACAGCAGTTACATAAACATTTTAATAGAAATTGGAGTTGAGATTTAGGGCATTTTGCTACTTCTTTTCTTGGTAAAGCAGCTCGGGATGTCATATCCCTTTAAACTCTGAGGTTGTCAGCGTGCCATGCATGAAGAGGGTCTGAACTCACAGGAAATGGGAAGCCAGGGGATTGGATTAAGTAGGTTCTGCAGGCCACGACTCGGGGTGGGTGCATTATGATGGTGACGTGGCAGGGGCCACAGCTGCAAGGAGCACTGGAGCTGAGCAGGCAGGAGAGGCGGGCTTTTCTCTTTCATCAGCTGGACTGATCTCTTTTCTGCTAGACACTCTGTGTGTGTGTCCAGTGTTGTTTTAAATAATTTATTTTAAGGAAAGAAAGTGCAGGTTAGGTGATTATGAATGTTGGACATCTCCCTAGATTGTGGGCATTCTGTTTGAGTGCCAAAGAAACACCCAGTTATATGAAGACACACACACACCCCTCCTTGCACACACAAATGCACAAACACACATATGCACACAGTCATTCATGTTCACACATACACTTGCAAACACACACTCGTGTAAATTTTATGTATGTGTATCTCCATACAAATGAGCACTTATATATAAGAATATATGGTTATATTATATAGTAAAATAGATAATATATACAATTATATATAAGTTTATGTAAAAGATTCAACATATTTCTCATCTTCCTTGAGTATAGTATAATTTATATCCCTCTTAAGTCTAGAATTGATGCTTTTGAACTGGTATTGGAGAAGACTCTTGAGAGTCCCTTGGACAGTGAGGAGATCAAACCAGTCCTTCCTAAAGGAAATCAATCCTGAATATTCATTGGAAGAACTGATGCTGAAGCTGAAACTCCAATACTTTGGCCACCTGATGTGAAGAACTGACTCATTGGAAAAGACCCTGATGCTGGGAAAGATTGAAGGCAGGAAGAGAAGGGGACGACAGAGGACTAAATGGTTGGATGCCATCACGGACTCAATGGACATGAGTTTGAGCAAGCTCCAGGAATTGGTGATAGACAGGGAGGCCTGGCATGCTGCAGTCCATGGGGCCACAAAGAGTCGGACATGACTGAGTGACTGAACTGAACTAAGTCTATACATGTTGTATATAACCCTCCACATACATTTTTACCATTAAGCAAATAATCAGAAAGCAGCTTCTGAAGTTTTTATTGTGAGCCCCATCACTGAAGAACACCAGCGTGAAATATGAATTCCCCATTATTTCTGTGCCTCTGGAACATTGTCACGTGGCTGGAAGGGAGAGTGAATAAATATCAGTCAAGTTCCTCTGTAACGGGATCAATTATGTAACAGAGTATTAGCCACTCCAATTGTAACTGCTTTTCAGAATGGCCATCATTTATATGGTAAGCCTTGCATGCCAGTCTCTAGGTTATTTTTAGAAAGCTGGAATTTTCTATATATAGGAAGACATATTAATATTAAACATCAAAGTAGCTTTTTGATTGCTCTCTTTTTTGCAGTCACTAACTTAAATAGACTGGAGCCAGGCATTAGCTTCCTAGAGTCTAAAACTGGCCACTGTCATAGATTATTCTGTCTGACATATATGGAGCAAAGGAATGAGCCCGCAGCCGTGTCTTTGGAGAACTCTCAACATCAGATGTGGGGCTTTGCAGGTGCCTCGGTGGTAAAGAATCTGCCTCCAATGCAGGAGATGCAGGTTCGATCCCTGGGTCGGGAAGATCCCCTGGAGAAGGAAGTGGCAACCCACTCCAGTGTCCTTGCTGGGAAATCCCATGGACAGAGGAGCGTGGCAGGGTACAGTCCACAGGGGGGCAGAAGAGTCAGATACGACTCAGCGACTAAACCACAATAAACATCAAATATAGGGCACCAAATGTTTATACCAAGGAATGCTTAGACACAAGCAGAAACCAGCGCTCTGCACTGAGCTGCCGACTCGCCCCGTCTTCCTGGGCAGCGCCGAGTAATTCCCGCGAGGCGTTGCATGGCCTTGAGTCCACGGCCGTCATGAGGTTGGTACCGACTCCAGGGCTGACCCGGCGAGCCTGGTCATTGGGCAGTTCCCTACCACCACAGAAGCTGAAGGTGCAGCCCCGTGGGATGTCCTCATTTCGGGCGGTCAGCAGATCATCTCAGCTCTAAAAATGACTTCATCTGCCGGCTTCCATGAACACAAGGCAACCAACCTATTTCGACTAGCTTTTTTCTTGTCATGTAAAAGCTGGCCTTCTCTGAGAACATTCTCCGCTTCTCATAGACCTTCTCAGTAACTCATTAACGTACTTACCAGGGGCAGGGCAGTGGAATCTATGCTTTTACATTTTTGTATCTTTCTTAACACCTGGCACTTGTGGGAACTCGAAAATACATCGTTTAATTTAGTGAAGCAGCGCATCATTGGGTGCCCCTTGGAATGTCCCACTTGGACCACGTCTGCACTGTGCGGGCCCCCTCCTGGGGCCTCTGTCGGGGGTTCTCGTCTGCCCGCTCCGGCTGGGTCCTTCTTGGAGCAGTGCTCTGGGAGGATGTCTGAATGGAGTGGCTCACCCGGGAGTCTGCTCAGGCCTCAGACAGTAGATGTCACCTTCCAAACTGACACCTAGACCGGAGGCGCATAGAGGAACACTGCGGTCTGCTCCCTCTGGTGAGTCTGGACTCTGAGAGCCTGCCGGGCCACTGACAGAAGCAGAGCCAAGAAAACAATCGCTGCATGGGGGGCTCCTTCTGATGTTCGTCCTCTTAATTATGATGGCTCGACAGGAAAACGGATGCACAAATATTTAGCGTAGGGGCTTGTGCAGAGGACAGCAAGCAAGGGATTGCTTTAAAGCCCGTCAGATGGACCAGCTGAAGGGACAGCAGGGACGTGCAGGGGAGCTGGAGATCCTGCCAGAGGCCTGGATGGAGGGAAGACCGCAGCCACCCAGCTGGATGAGTGAGGCGCTGGCACGCATGTGGGGCACTCCGGGGTGAAGTCACTCCAGGGAGTTGGAAGGGAGAGATTCTGAATTCTGAAGTCTCTGAAGATTCCACAAAAGCAAGAGTTAACAAGAAGGGAGGATGGGAAACAGGACAGGGAGAGGCTGCCACTGATGGCAGCCAAGGTTGCTGCAGACTTCAAACAAAGCTTGCGACTTCCCCGGTGGCTCAGACGGTAGAGAATCTGCCTGCAGTGCAGCAGACCTGGCTTCATTCCCTGGTCGGGAAGATCCCCTGGAGAAGGGAAGGGCAGCGCACTCCAGTATTCAAGCCTGGAGAATTCCATGGACAGAGGATGCTGGTGGACTATCATCTAAGGGGTCACCAAGAGTCGAACATGACTGAGCAACTAATGGTTTGATCGTTTTGAGTATTACGCTGAGCTGGTACTTTAGTTCCTCATCTGAGACCATGACTTGAAGTAACCAAGTGTCTCAGCCGCTTTGTTACCGTCTGAGAGCCAGGAGCCACTTCCTGGAACCTGTGCTGATCTCATCCACAGAGGCGGGAGGGGACTGCCCGCGTGGAGGAGGGTGAAAAGGACCCCGAAGGGAAGGAACAAGCCAACACCCCCACGCATCCTACCTGCATGGGGTAGTGGCTTCCCAGCTTCAGCCTTCCTTCCTCCTCCTCCTGCACCCAGGAACGGCTGTGTTTCTGACGCTTGGCACACATTCAATGCTAAGTAATTTCTTAAAAAATAAACATTGAATGCAGTGAGCAATCTGTCTTTCACTCTTTTTAAAAAGAACCTCTGTTACTACTGCTACTACTTATTACTGTATTTTTGCTTTTTCTGCCCCATTCTACCTGGCTGAAGGTATATCTTGGCTTCTGAACTTTGGATTTACAGAAAGAATGGTATAGCAAGGCCCTATTGCTGCTTTAGCTTCCTGCAATCCCCTGGAAGTCCAGCGGCCATCTTCCCATGAAATCTGACCCTTTATTGAATTTCTCTATGCCTTCCCTCTCTAATCTGTAAAGTAATAGCATTGCCCAAGTCGGTCTTGGATAGCCAATGATGTAACAACCTTTTCTCAAGTTAATTCTAAAACACTGGGCTTTAAATATTGTTGCTTCTTCACAACTGTTCTAATGGGATTTTTTGCTCCTTATTTATGCTCCAAGACGTTTAATTGATTCAGGAAGCTTGTAAGCTCTCCAGGGTCGAATTAAGTTTCTGGTCAAAAGGAAAGAGTTATTTTGAATCTTCTACTAAGAGATATATTTTGCCTACCAAAATGGTCCAGCCAAAACTGCACCCCAAAAATCATGAGATAAGTAGAGATATGATTAGAAAAAAATCAAACCTTGCAAGTTTTACTTTCATGTTAAACACTTGACAAGGCACATTTTATAGGCTATATTAAGTAACTACTGAGCTATTAAGTCCAAGGTCCTTTCCTTAACTTTTAGCCCTGATTGTCACATGAAATTACCTATGAATATGATAGAGTTGGTTCCTTGAAATGATTTATTTATTCAGTAAGTATTCATTGAACAATGCTGAATGTCAGGTGCTGTTCTGAGCAATTATGATGCTTAGATTAATGGACAGAGTGGATGAAACTTGACTCAGTGAGCTTACAGGCTGGGGCCTGTGTGTGTGTGTGGGCATTCAGTACATCAGGAGGTGATGATGGGTCACTGAGCAAGGTAGACGCTGTGTGTGTTGGTTTCACGGGCCACCACCATGAAGTACCACCATCTGAGTGGTTAACAGTGAAAATGTATCATCTCACAGCCTGGAAGCTGCAGGTCTAAACTCCAGGTGTCGGCAGAAGCGGGTTCCTTCTGAGGCCGTGACGGAGGGTCTGCTCCAGGCCCCTCTCCCTGGCTTATAGACGGCCGTCTTCTCCATGTCTCTTCACATGGTTCTCCCCTCTTTGCATGTGTCCAAATACTCCCCCCCTTTTTTTTGTAAGGGCACCTACTATGCTGTGTTATGCCTGCTAAGTTGTGTCTGACTTTTGTGATCCCATGGACTGTAGCCTGCCAGGGTCCTCTGTCCGTGGGATTCTCCAGGCAAGAATACTGCAATGGGTGGCCGTTTCTTTCTCCAGATACTGAATTAGGGTCCACCCTAATGACCTCGTTTTAAACTGACCCCCTCTGTAAAGATGGTCTCTAAGTAAGGTCTGTTCTGAGGTCAGACCAGTTGGGACCTCGTCTTCTCTGGGAACACAGTTCACCCTCTGCCTGTGGTAAAAGTGTTAGAAGAGGTGTTAGTGGGTGAGAATCACTTTGGAGGAGCGCCTGTTCTGAGGATGAGGATGTGAGCCCCTTGGACATCTGCGGAGGAAGCAGCCTTGTAATGTGGGGACTGCGAGGCATCTTCAGATCTCCCCCTGGGCATGTAGCCTGTGTCTGAATATTAGACACTCAAGTGGTGGGGATAGGGGAGGCAGACGGGGAAAACACGAGCTTCCACAGGAGGACAGGAGGATCTGAGGTGCCCAGGGCTCAGCTGAATCCTAAAGGAGATCAGTCCTGAATATTCACTGGAAGGACTGATGCTGAAGCTGAAGCTCCAATACTTTGGCCACCTGATGGGAAGAGCCAACTCATTGGAAAGATTGATGGGAAAGATTGAGGGCAGGAGGAGAAGGGGACAACAGAGGATGAGATGGCTGGATGGCATCACCAACTAGATGGACATGAGTTTGAGCAAGCTCCAGGAGTTGGTGATGGTCAGGGAGGCCTGGCGTGCTGCAGTCTGTGGGGTTGCAAAGAGTCAGACACGACTGAGCGACTGAACTGAACTGAACTCAGGGCTCCGCTAGGGAACCGCTCCACCCCCTGCAGCTGGAGGGCACTGCGCTGATGCGTGGCTGTGGTACCTGGGAGCCACGCAGGTTGAAAGAGATTTGCAGTAGTGAGGAGCTCGGAAGAGGTCACATGACTGTGTCACGCGATGCGTTCCTGTACTCTCTGCTACTCGCCGTTCCTGAGGCATCCTCTCCCATGGACAGGGGGGTCTGGCCGCCCTGGCACCGGGGTTTGCTGGTGGCAGCACTTCGTGGGCTCTGATACCTGGGCTCCTCTCTTTCCTCCACAGCCGCTGAATGCACTAGGAACTAGGCCCAGACTAGAAGGCACCGTTCTCTCCTAATATGTTTTACTTGGTGGAGGGCTTTCATTTAAAGGGAGCTCGCCGTAAAACCTACAGGGTTTCCAACCAGGGCAAGAGTTTCTCCCTTAAGACTGTAAAGTCTTGTATCAAACCGCACCTGGTTTGTTTTGCGTGGCGCTGAGGTCTTGTTTCTTTTGACTTCCTCAGATTAGAGAGCCATTCTTTCCAATGTCTTTAAGTATTTGGAAAGAGGTAGTGTTCAGACAGACGTGCTGATAAGAGCATAATAGATTTTATACATGAGCCCAGGGCCTGAGTCCCCTGTAGGTCTCAGTTTTCAGAGTATTTGAGAATAGAGCCTTTAGCATAGAACTTTCGAAAAAGAGAGATATCTGTGCTTTCATATCTTGGTACAGTACCCTAGACAAAGTATGCTGGGTAATAAACTATCAATGAGGGTTTTTCTGTTGCCTGAAGTGAAAAGCCTATTTTCAGTAGATTTCAAACAGTCTGTGTTATGGATGATTAAGCACTGTAAGAGAAATTCCAGGAACATTCCATTATTCCTTTGACTTTTTAATTACTAGGCCAAAGATTGCTGTTGTTGTTCAGTCAATAAGTTTTGTCTGACTCTTTGCACCCTCATGGACTGCAACATGCCAGGCTTTCCTATGCTCCATTCTCTTCCAGATTTGCTCAAGTTCGTGTCCATTGAGTCAGTGATGCCATCCAACCATCTCATCCTCTGTCGTCCCCTTCTCCTCCCGCCCTCAATCTTTCCCAGCATCAGAGTCTTTTTCAATGGGTCAGCTCTTCACATCAGGTGGCCAAAGTATTGGAGCTTCAGCTTTAACATCAGTCCCTCCAATGACCAAAGATTAGCCCCCTGTTTACTTCTAAGACTAGGCAGGTGGGCCAGTGAGAGGACATGGCGTGAGCGTTAGTGGAAAGGGCCAGTGAGAGGAAGGGCATGCTGAGGGATGCTCCACAGGCCTGCCGCAGATGCCGTTTAAACATGGAGAGGAGAGGGAAAGCAGGAGCAGAGGAGAAGCGCTCTGGAGAGAAGACGAGTGAGGCCCCCCACCGTGAGTTAGGGGCGTCAAGACATCCGCTGTGACCGTGCACAGAGTAACGTAGCTTTAGAAGAAGTGCAGATACGCATGAATTTCAACCAGCTTTATTCAGGATTTTGGTTGCCTCCTAACCAATGGTTAACGTTCCAGAGTTGCAATTGTGGCACCTTTTTTGCTGCGCAAATTCTGAGTCTACCATTCTGCTGTCAGTCTGGGGCAAGGCGTGACCTCTTCCCGACCCTGCAGTTAGGAAAATCTCGTGTCAGATAGGAACTGGTCTCTGGAATTGGATCACATTCAGGTGGCGGTTGTGGGGGGTGGCTTCATTTTCCTGACACCGGGCAGATCCAGCGTCTGATCATACATGCTTTCCTTCCTGAAAGAAGGAAACTTGCTTTCAGTCTAAGAGTGTGCTTGCAGCTGAACCAGACGGCAGTAGACAGGCAAGCACAGACCCCAGTCGGCCAGGGTTGACAGTAGCTCATTAAAACTGTGCAGATAAGTCTTGTCTCACTCAGAGACTTCAGCTCCCTGAAGTCAGAGAAGGATTGCATGCTCAGGGCCGCCTGGCGGGGGCTGGACCTGGGACAGAAACTCTCTGTCACAAATCATCCCACCCATGTTCTCAGAACTGGACAGATTAAACTGCAAGAAGGAATACAGCTATCTGAAATGTCCCTGAGTTTTGAAATTTCACATTTGGATCATTTCCAGAAAACAACTTAATTTCTGTCAGAGTTGTCTGAATTTCTAAGATGGTCTAAACAGACAAATGCCCTTGATCAAGGTTTTTCTCATGTCTACCCAAGTGAAGTGAAAGTCACTCAGTCGTGTCTGACTCTTTGCAACCCCGTAGACTATATAGTCCGTGAAATTCTCCAAGCCAGAATATTGGAGTGGGTTGCCTTTCCCTTCTCCAGGGAATCTTCCTGACCCAGGGGTTGAACCCAGGTCTCCCGCATTGCAGGCGGATTCTTTACCCGCTGAGCCACAAGGGAAGCCCTCTCTCCGCCATGGAGGGATTCTCTATTCACCAGTGTCCTCTTTATTTTAAAGCAGCTGCCTTTGCTGTGGTCGTGCATATTCTGGGGGAGGAGAGGGTCTAATACATGAACTACGGCCTTTCCAGATTCAGAAAATATGTCATTGTTTGGTCTGTACGCCAGCTGTGACCCGAAGAGCCTGTCTGAGGCTCTTTTTAATGTGTCACTTTTACCTAAAAGGTAACATAGCTCTTATCCCTTCCTTGGAATATCCATCATCTTATATTACCTCCTCTTGGCCTCTAAACTGTCTGCACAGAAGCTTCAGTGTTCTCTGGGGAATGAGTGACAGCCCTTGGACGGAACATCTCTGATATGTCAGTGGCCAGTGAAGAATATGTGGCCATATTTGGAATTTCACTGGAATAGTAAAACTTTGAGGTCAGCAAGCCCTTTTGCCCTTTTCATAGGATTCACATGATTGTCAAGGGTCATGCAGTTAGCCACTACGATGTAAGCAGGTTGAGGATTGGAGCACTTACCTCAAAATCCAGTTAGAGCTGGGGATTCAGGAAAATCTCCCCAGCTGTTGTTCAGTCACTCAGTCGTGTCTGACTCTTTGCGACCCCATGGACTGCAGCACGCCAGGCTTCCCTGTCCTTCACCTCTCCCAGAGCTTGCTCAAACTCGTGTCCACTGAGTTGGTGATGCCATCCAACCATCTTGTCTTCTGTTGTCCCTTTCTCCAGTGATCTATAGCCAGCGATCAAGATAAAATCCAGAGTGAATGTCTGTGTTCCCCATGTTGGAGATCTGTGTGTTAGGAGGTGGGGCCTTTGGGAAGTGATTAGGTCATGAGGGTGGAGCCCTGGTGAGTGGGGTTAGTGCCCTAGTAAAAGGGACCTCTAAGAGATCCCTCATCCCTTCAGCGTGTGAGCACAACCTTGTGAGTTCACCTTCTATCACCAGGCAGGGAGCACTCACCGGAACCTGTCCGTCCCAGCGCCCTGTCTCAGACCTGTATCTTCCAGAGCAGTGAGGAGTAATCATCTTCTGTGTATAAACCCGCCAGACTGTGGCACTTTTTTCTAGCAGCCACAATAAGCTATGACATTGAAAAGTGACAGTGAAAGTGTTAGTCACATCCAACTCTTTGCAATCCCGCGGACTGTAGCCCATCAGTCTCTGTCTGTGGGATTCTCAAGGCAGGAATATGGAGTGGGTCGCCATTCCCATCTCCAGGGGATCTTCCCAGCCCAGGGACTGAACTCAGGTCTCCTGCATTGCAGGTGGATCCTTTACTGTCTGAGTCACCAGGGAAGCCCCGAGATGATGAAGGCACATGCAGAGACCTCCCAAGCAGTGCAACAGCAGGGGGAAAGCCCAGTTAGGAGACAGCAGCTTGCTCACACACTAAGAAGTATCATGGACACAGTCATTTCACTCTCGGGTCAGAAGTGATCGATTTGACTTACAGAGAGCCAACCAAGGAGGTTTTGTCTACAAATGTTGCCTGTAGATACTTTATTTTGTCAATAATCTAGAGATTACATTGCTGTTATTTTGAAGAAAACCTATCTTCAGTGTCGATATCCATCTTTGAATTGTTATTTCCCCATCCTCCTCAATGCCAGATTTCCCAAGCCAGTTTGCACTGAGAAGACAGAATAAAGACATAACAATCTCATGTTCAATACTGTTTAATAAAGAATGTGATTTTGTATCATGTAAGGTGAAAGCTGTTCTCTATTTCAAAGTTAAAATTGTTCTTTGTTTCAAAGTTAAAAATTGATTCTGCAGTTGTGAGCTAGTGGACTGTTTATATTCCAGGAGGTTTTATTTCTTTCTAATTCTGTATCTGGATTCAAGTGAGAAAAGTCCTTTCTGTTTAACTTAAATATCATTAATGAGTGAGAACAAAATTTTGCAGTACACTATGAAATACCATTTTCTATAAATAGGGCTAGAGTGTGAAAATGTGTAATTTGCTCCTTTGACATTATTTTCTAACAATCAGCATGTACAGTTTGCAAGTTATTGAAGAAAACAGTATCTTGTCCTCCAAGTAGCATGAAAACCTGTTAAGATACTTGTAGTGCAGTTAATTTTCAAGAACTTAAAAACATTGGCTTTACCTCTCCTCCTCACAGGGTTAAATAAAGGAATTCCTTATTTAGAAAAGAAAGCAAGGGAAGGGGAGACACTCTTTATATCAAATGCACATGGGGGAAAAATGGTATTCTTGTTAAATTTAGAGTTTTTCAAAATAATAATGATGGAAATACACCAACATTTAATTACCCCTTACTATGTGCCAGAACTCTGCTCACCATGTTACTTTGATTATATCATTTAATTTCTATGACCCTGGAAGGTAGGTGTGGAAATTATCGTCTGCTTTCTGCAGATGAGGAAGCAGACTTACCGGGAGCACTTTGCTGCTGAAGCCCCACAGCCGGGCACAGGACCGAGAGTCAGACCCGGGCGTCCACTCCTCTTCTTAAAGATGTCTTAACTGGGAGAGAAGCTACCTGTTCCATAAGACTTTGAAAGCAAAATTAACATATTTTCCATATGAAATTTGGAGAGGAAATAGCAACCCACTCCAGTATTCTTGCCTGGGAAATCCCATGGACAGGGGAGCCTGGCTGGCTACAGTTGATAGGGTCGCAAAGAGTCGACACAACTTAGCGAATAAACCACCACCGCCACCACCATATTAAATTATTTACTAAGTTATTCGATTTTCTTGTTCATATCATACAGATAAAGATGGGTCTTTCTTAACCTTCCCTTTCACCACTCTGATTAAGCTGGTTTGATTTTAACATGCTGACCCTCAAAGAAGGGAAAGTTAATTGGAAAGTCAAGCTATAAGCTTATATAGCTATAAGCTATAAGCACTAAGCTATAAGTTTGTTGACAAAGTGCCTTTTATTATCTGTGTCTGATTTTTTTTAAAAATATGCCTTGCTTGGTTTCACGTATTTAAATGATAATCGACTCACTTCTCATCTGGGAGAAATACTGTTTCATTTTTGTCACAGTGTATGTGCAGGGGCTTCCCTGGTGGCTCGTGGGGAAGCAATCACCCAACGCCAGAGACTCAGGATGGACTCGTTCTCATTTGGAGAGAAATATTGCTTCATTTTACTCCCTGTGAAGGGATATAAATTATAGAAAACATTTTCTCCCACTCAAAATAAAATTTCAGAAGGGTAACTTGCTGCTCCGAAATTAAGTACTTATATAAGAGTTCTGGTACTAAATCCCTAGGCTTCTTGTAAAGTAAAATGAGAGGCCAAAGCTAGTCTTCTGCAGAGACACAGAGGCATTGGAGTTATAGATACACTTGGCTTAATACACTGTGTTAAATTTTAATTGCACCTAACTTGAATTTATAAGGGAAATGATACCTACCCGAACTAAGACAGGGCATTAAAAACGAATCAACCAATTTATCATTCAGGTAACTAAATTATTTATTTGCAGTTTTAAAAATTTCATTTCAATTTTCTGAGTTACTTACTTTTCAGTCTTTTGTTTTCTTCTTTTTCAACTTGATTTCAATTCTCTATCATACGTTTGTCGCTGTTGTTTCAGGATAAAAGAGCAAATGTTATTTCCTGGTGGCTCAGCTGGTAAAGAATCTGCCTGCAGTGCGGGAGACCTGGGTTCAGTCCCTGAGTGGGGAAGTTCCCCTGGAGGAGGGCATGAAAACCCACTCTAGTATTCTTGCCTAGGGAATCCCGAGGACAGAGGAGCCTGGCGAGCTGCAGCCCGTGGGGTCTCAAGAGTGCAACACAGCTGAGTGACTAACACTTTGCCAGGTGCTCTGTTTTTCTAGAGCAATGGGAATTATCCCCCAAGTATAATTTTTATTCCCTCAAAATACTAATAAGCATAACAGTGGGATAAACATCAATTATTACCTACAAAGAAACAAAAACTTTTTTTTTTTAATGCATAGAGCTTTTCAGTATATGGAATTTCAAAATTTGATAGTTTTAGAATTTTTTTAAAAGATCAAAATCTTTTACATTAATCTTACACACTAAAATCTTTTATATTAATCTACACATAAAATACACACAGTGAATATGTACACAGAGACTGGTGTTTATGTCGTTTGAATAACCATGTCAAATTCTAACCAGGTTAGTAGACCACCACCAGATGGAGTTTTCATTTGCAAATGAGGTGAAATTGTATAATAGGTGCTATTAATAGGCTAAATTTGACTAGTTCAATTATGTGTTAATAAAAGCAATGACTATATTTTCAGAGGACGAGATGGTTGGATAGCATCACTGACTCAATAGGAATGAATCTGAGCAAACTCCGGGGAAAAGTGGAGGACAGAGGAGCCCGGCACACTGCAGAGTTGCGTGGGGTTGCAGAGTTGGACAGGACTTAGGGACTGAACCACAACGAAACGCTTTCCAAAGAGAAAGATGGCAGAGTTATTTTGCCATTTGATTCCTAAAGTTGTGTGATATGCCAGGAATTACGTAATATCCTCAACAGGTTCTGCATATTGAAGTAGATTCTTTTTTTCTCTGAAGATGCAGACATCTTACAGGGACATACTGAAAAGAATCTTTATAATTTAATTAGGTCACAGAATGTTCAAATATACCCAACTACGAAGCTGTGGTATTCAAACTCTTGGGAGATGCACAGAGCCTACATGTCCCATGTACAGTCCTGATGTTTGTTACCTCTTGCCTCTCCTGCAGCTCGGAGTTCCTGGGCGTTATTATTTCATAACACTCACATATTTACTAATCTTTTAGCACCCCGACCACCCAACCTTGCTAAATTAGTTTATGGATGTGATTGTTAAGTTACAGTTTTATTCATTCAATTATTTTTAATTACTGTATAATTCCAATTATGTATAATTCTTACGACAGAGTTCCATTTTTTAAATGCCTAATTATTCAGATAGACTTTGAATTCAGATTAGCTGTTTGAATAGTTATACAATTTTTTTCACATTTTCCAATAGATTTTATTTATTTTAAAATTAACTTATTTATTTTAATTGGAGGCTAATTTCTTTACAGTATTGTAGTTGTTTTTGCCATACACTGACATGAATCAGCCATGGGTGTACATGTGTCCCCCATCCTGAAACCTCCACCCACCTCCCTCCCCACCCCATCCCTCAGGGTCATCCCAGTGCACCAGCCCTGAGCGCCCTGTCTCATGCATCAGACCTGGACTGGCGATCTATTTCACAGATGACAATATACATGTTTCAGTGCTATTCTCTCAGATCATCCCACCCTCGCCTTCTCCCACAGAGTCCAAAAGTCTGTTCTTTATCTCTGTGTCTCTTTTGCTGTCTTGCATACAGGGTTATCATTACCATCTTTCTAAATTCCATACATAGGTGTTAGTATACGGTATTGGTGTTTTTCTTTCTGGCTTACTTCAATCTGTATAATAGGCTCCAGTTTCATCCATCTCATTAGAACTGATTCAAATGTATTCTTTTTAATGGCTGAGTAATACTCCATTGTGTATATGTACCACAGCTTTCTTATCCTTTTATCTGCTGATGGACATCTAGGTTGCTTCCATGTCCTGGCTATTATAAACAGTGCTGTGATGAACACTGGGGTACACATGTCTATTTCAATTCTGGTTTCCTCGGTGTGTATGCCCAGCAGTGGGATTGCTGAGTCATAAGACAGTTCTATTTCCAGCTTTTTAAGGAACCTCCACACTGTTCTCCATAGTGGCTGTACTAGTTTGCATTCCCACCAACAGTGTAAGAGGGTTGCCTTTTCTCCACTTCCTCTCCAGCATTTATTGTTTGTAGACTTTTTGATAGCAGCCATTCTGACTGGAGTGAGATGGTACCTCATTGTGGTCTTGATTTGCATTTCTCTGATAATGACTGATGTTGAGGATCTTTTCATGTGTTTGTTAGCCATCTGTATGTCTTCTTTGGAGAAATGTCTGTTTAGTTCTTTGGCCCATTTTTTGATGGGGTCATTTATTTCTCTGGTATTGAGCTGCATGAGCTGCTTGTATATTTTTGAGATTAATTCTTTGTCAGTTGCTTCATTTGCTATTATTTTCTCCCATTCTGAAGGCTGTCTTTTCACCTTGCTTATAGTTTCCTTAGTTGTGCAAAAGCTTTTAAGTTTAACTGGGTCTCATTTGTTTATTTTTGGTTTATTTCCATTACTCTGGGAGGTGGGTCATAGAGGATCCTGCTGTGATTTATGTCAGATTGTGTTGTGCTTATGTTTTCCTCTAGGAGTTTTATAGTTTCTGGTCTTACATTTAGATCTTTAATTGATTTTGAGTTTATTTTTGTGTATGGTATTAGAAAGTGCTCTAGTTTCATTCTTTTACAAGTGGTTGACCAGTTTTCCCAGCACCACTTGATAAACAGATTTTCTTTTCTCCATTGTATATTCTTGCCTCCTTTGCCAAGGATAAGTTGTCCATAGATAGGTGGATTTACCTCTGGACTTTCTATTTTGTTCCATTGATCTATATTTCTGGACAGTTATTCAGTTTATTTTTGCATCATGAACAGTGACTGGCCAGATAGAAAATGTTTCATTTTGGGCGGCGGGCGGGGGGGGGCTGGCAGGAGAGGATCAAAAGCTCTGCTCACACCCAGAAGCATCACATTGTTTTTTTATTCTTCCACCTCCCTACACCGCCCCCCCACCCCCAATAACTATTTGTGACAGTCCTACTGTGTTCTGGGCACTGTTCTAAATGCTGAGTATATACTTGGAAAAAAGATACAGTTTCTGCCGTTTTTGTTCTTTTGTTTCTATAGGAGAAACAGGCAATGAATAAGTAAATGAATATATGTTCTTCTTGCTATTGTTCTAGTCACTCAGTGGTGTCCAGCTCTTTCCCCACCAGGCTACCAGCTCCATTATTGTTGCCTGGGGGATCTCATGGAGAGAGGAGCTTGGTGGGATACAGTCTATGGGGCCGCAAAGCGTTAGACCTGACTGAAGTGACTTAGCAGGCCTGCACACGTGTTTCTTTGCTATAGAAATCTGCACCTAAATTGTGATTCAGTGGTTAAAGCTAGCAGTTCAAACTCTTAATTACTCCATCTCCATATAAGATTTTTCCTTATGACAATTTGTTTATATAACTTTACATTTTCTTGTTTTTGTAATTAATCACTTACAAAAATAATGAGAGTGTTTTCAAAAAAATAAAAGAAACAGCATTCAAATATTCAAAGATCTGGTAAAGGTTGGAATATTTGGAATTTTTCAGGCTATGCTGATTAAAATTGAAGAACCGGGAACATTAAACATACTAATGCTTTTTTTAAATTGTTATTTTAGTAGACATATTCAGTTACTGACTCAGAAATACAAGTAATGATAACAAATTGTAACTGAATAATAACCGTGAAAGAATCTGTTACTTTCTAGTATCATAGAAGGAAAAAAGGCCATATCTGTCATTAAAAACATTCTTGACATGTGTATAACTTTATTTTCTTGAAGCATAAAAGGAATTTATAGTAAATTCCCAAGTGAGTGTGGGACTTTGTAATCAAGCACGTATTCACTCAGATCTGTCTTAGCGTTTTTGACATCTCCAAGTGTTCCAGATTTAACAGAGAGATTGCACCTCAGCCTTGAGTCTAAATCCCAGATGACCCACCCAGTTGCTCATTTCTCTCTAAATAGAAGCTAATTCTCTGATAGGTTGTCTGAAGGCGTGCCATTTGTCTGAAGCTTAATTAGTTCTGAGCAGGTGTTGTTGAATGAAGTGCTCAGGCTGGGATGCGGTTAATCAGATGAGGTTTCTTGAATGCGGGGTGGTGAAGAGGCAGACAAGAATTCTCCAGGTGGGTTACAGCAAGTCTGGAGTGAGACTGACTCACAGAGGGCTAGGCTGCCCTGGTGGTGGCCCTCCTCCTAGAAAGGGCAGGTGTTCTGACGGTCCCTTGTGGGCAGGCAGCAACCCTCCCTTCTGATCAGAGACCCTTTGCTTTTCCCCAGAGGGACTGCAGACCTGAAATCTTAGCATCCTGGAACTCTGAAATGCACTTGGAGTAGGCAACGTCGTATCAGTAAATGATCATTTAAGTTGTGTGGAAACAGTTCTGAGAAACTCTACTGGAGAGTTACTATAGCAATAACAGAATCCAGCCTGGCTTGGGACTAGGACATGTAAAGTCACTGTGACTTGTTTTCGCTGTTTCCTTGGTGATAAGGGAAGCTATAACTAATTAACAGCCCACTACTCTGGTTATTTCTGGGTTATCACTGAGCAGAACATAAAGTGAATTTTTTTTTCTAGCTACTTAAGAAATGGAACATTTCATTTCTATTTAAAATGATGTCTAACTCGCAAGGTGGTCTATGAAGATAAAATAATTTCCTCTTGGAACAGGTCCTGTAAGTTAGCTAGGGAAAGCAATTATTTTTTTTCATGATACAATAAGGAGTCGTGGTCGCAATGACTTATCCACCTACAGTGGTGATCGTTACTTTGGTCAGAATGCTGCTGAGAATAAAAGCATTCTAAATGCTTGGTTGTATTTTTCATTTAAAATATCAAGTCCTGATTTTCCTGTGTTTCAAGATAATCAATACATCATTTGTTTTTCTGTCCAAATAGCTGCATTATTAAAAAAAAAAAAAAAGAGTAAATGCCTGTATATTTTATTTTTCAGCAATAATATTAAAAATTTTGGGGAAAAATCTGTTGTATTACCTAATATTTCTTGCAAGATTAGCTATATGTTTTCTATTTCTTTCTCACCTATAGTTTCAACAAGAGTGCTGACAATAATTCAGATGAATTTTCAGATTTTCAGAGACTCAGCTACATGTTTTATCACTTGGAACCAGAATTTGTAGTAATTTCTCATTGTATTTAAGGCTAGAAAAAGTAAAACAATTCTCAGAGGAAATGTATTCTCAGAGTAAGTTTATAAATGACTGTTTCCTTCAGAATATTCAAAAGCACCATCTGCATGTGTTTCCAGCCTGAACATCTCGCTAACCATCAAAACTGGCCACACTGCAAGTATATGTATTATGTATCTCCAAATTATTAGCTGCTGAAGAGCAGTAACACGGTAATGACCGTACACTGCTTGTATGGATCTCAAATGTACAGACACAATTTGTCTGCCTTATTCAAATATGTAAGCACTGCCTGATTTACTCAGGAGAAAAATCATTTTCATTTTCCTTGTAGCGTTTTACAGAACGTGTACAACAAAGACTGTTCTAACGTGGGCCTTTCAGGCAGCTCTTGTGCACAGCAGTTCAGGATTTACTGGGTGCTTTTTCCAATGAGTAGGCTCTTCCCATCACGTGGCCAAAGTACTGGAGCTTCAGCCTCAGCATCAGTCCTTCTGATGAATATTCAGGGTTGATTTCCTTTAGGATTGACGGGTTTGCTCTCCTTGCAGTCCAAGGGACTCTCAAGAGTCTCCTCCAAGGTTGTTACAGAGCCCCAGTTTGAGTTCCCTGAGTCATAGAGAGAATCTCCATTGGCTATCCCTTTTACAGGCAACAAGTGCTGGAGATGCATTTTAAGTAAAGAAATGATAGCTGATAAAAGCTGGAACAGGAAGGAGAACAAGGAGAAAGAAGAAAAGGTTGTTTTAGGAAAGGAATGTTAACACTTAAATTGTCATGTAAGTTTGAGACAAAGTAGAGTAAGGGCTGATGCTGGGAAAGATTGAAGGCAGGAGGAGAAGGTGATGACAGAGGATGAGATGGTTGGATGGCATCACTGACTCCATGGACATGAGTTTGAGGAAACTCCGGGAGTTGGTGATGGACAGAGAGGCCTGGTGTGCTGCGGTCCATGGGGTCACAAAGAGTCGGACAAGACTGAGTGACTGAACCGAACTGAACTGAGAGTAAGGGCAGGGCCCAGGGCCCTGAGTCAGGGAAATAAATGACCTTGGCATTCTCCCCTTCTCTTTCTGTCTCCTCCTTTCCTGTCTCTGTGAACCTCTGAAATCCGTTTGATTTCTGTGACCCACTGAGGAGACCCCGCCGTGCGTTCCTTCAGATTCTCCACCACCCGCGTTGGGATGCAGGGGTCAGGCTTCCCACGCCAGACCCAGAGCTGTCTCCTGTGCTCTTAGAATCTACGACTGCCCTCCCGCGCTGGCTCCAGGGCTCGCTAAGCCTTCCTGGGAGGTGGACTCTGCAGGAGGGCGAGTTGCCTTCTGGGATTTCTCTCTCCCTCTACTAAACAGGCTTCCCTGGGAGCTCAGATGGTAAAGGATCCACCTGCAATGCGGGAGACCTGGGTTCAGTCCCTGGGTTGAGAAGATCCCCTGGAAAAGGGAACGGCTACCCACTCCAGTGTTCTTGCCTGGAGAATTCCATGGACAATGGAGCTTGGCCGATCAGGAGCCAAAGTGACCTCCTTGTCTTGGGGAGGGGAAGGTGGGGACAGAGAGACCGGCTGATATTTGGCTGGGAGAGTACAGAAGGTTTTACAACCATCCTGTGCTGAACAGGAGGGGGTTTGACAGGGAAACGCAGCGATTCCTTGGCATTTGGAGGGCCTAGCTGAGGTCAGAGACCATGAATTCCCAGAGCAATCAATCTTCCTTGCGGTACAGTTCTCTCCGCTTTTGTCTAGACCATCTGTGATGAAGCAGGTGAGTGTTCATCCTCCTTTCCACAGTGGCACGTGGGGCTTTCAGTGCTGTCATTGGTCAGCAACTCAACCTTTTCAGGGTTTTGAAACATTTGATGTATTTGTAGCCCATTTTATTGCAGACGGAAGGTAAGGTATTTTTGAAATATTAGGCACAATTTGTGGTCTCTGTTACATGACAGTCTTTGGCAACTCCCTGAGAAAGAAGGCGGCTGCCTGGTTGCATTTGCAGGGTCTTCTGGTCATTTTCATATTGGACCGGGAGCATACTTTTAATAGAAGATGTTGAATTTATTCAACAAACATTTATTAAGAGCCTAGTGTGCACCAGCTACTTCGCTCGGCATAGGGAGAATCAGGATGGGGGAAGGCGCTGCTCTGGGGATGCTTGTATGAATCCATGCTAATTGTCTAGATAAATAGAAAATGCTAAGAGGAAGTGGAAGTTCCCGTGTGTGTTTGTGGAAGGGTCTCATGAGTGTTGAATATTTATAAGAGAGAGGATCACTGGGGCCATTTTGGAGCCTGGCCACCACACCAGTTTCCCACTTCGCCAAGTTCACTCCCTACGCCAGTTTGGTATATCTTTTCTGAACTTTCTTTAAGAAGAATGTTCTAGAACATTCTTCATTTTTTCAAACCTGGAGCTACTTTGTCACTTTGTTCTTTCTGTTCTTTATAGAGTTCTTACATTATTTTAAAAAATCATTAAAATATTAAACTTTTAAAAATTCAAAATTGAAGCTTAAATCACTTTGCATGTATTTCTGTTCTATATTTTTTTCTCAACTGAACTGATGATGAAACTATGCAATATGAAGCCATCAATCACTGAAATTGGACAAAGCACAGAGATGAGATGTTTCCTGTTTATCTACGTGATAGATACTTTCTGGAATGCTTTTTCTTCTTTAATATACATTTTCATAAATAGGTGAGAACATAAGAAATAGTCAAAGAATTTCCATTTCTTTGTTGGCTTAGTTGAATAGAGAATGTCAAGAGCAGCTTTCACATGTTAAATAGAACCTGATTAGGTAGGAAGAATGTTCTTTGAAACTATATACTTGAAAGCTAAATACACATACCCATGCCTAGATACATGGGATCACAGCCCATTCTGTTCATATAGTTTACTCACCTGTATGCCTTGAATCGTAATTGTTAAGATTCTAAAAGTGCTACATTTATCCTATCAAAATTAATGCAGTTGAGTATATGCGCATATTAACACTTTTCCCCTGTAAAACTAGAGAAAATCTAATTGAGCCATTTATGTCTTTAGAAAGAATGTGAAGGCAAATTTTTAAAAACCAATACGTGTGTACTGTCGTGTCCAAATCTTTTTGACCCTACAGACTGCAGCCCGCCAGACTCCTCTGTCCATGAGATTCCCCAGGCAAGAATTCTGGAGTGAGTAGCTATTTCCTTCTCCAGGAGATCTTCCTGATCCACAGATCAAACCCTCATTTCCTGCTGCTGCTGCTTCTAAGTCGCTTCAGTCGTGTCCGACTCTGTGCGACCCCATAGACGGCAGCCCACCAGGCTCCCCCATCCCTGGGATTCTCCAGGCAAGAACACTGGAGTGGGTTGCCATTTCCTTCTCCAATGCAGGAAAGTGAAAAGGGAAAGTGAAGTCGCTCAGTCGTGTCTGACTCCCAGCGGCCCCATGGACTGCAGCCCACCAGGCCCCTCCGTCCACGGGACTTTGCAGGCGAGAGTGCTGGAGTCTCCTGCATTGGCAGGTGCATTCTCTACCACTGAGCCGCCTGGGAAGCCCTATAAAGGTGGATGGGACCACTTCAAGTTACAGAAGTATACCTCTGTGCCAAGCCTGAATGAAAAATAATCAGATGATGTTTCTCATCTCATAGACATGTGTCATCAAATTATCTAAGGAAATAAATTAGCAGAAACTTTCAGTTCAGTCGCTCAGTCGTGTCCGACTCTTTGCGACCCCATGAATCGCAGCACGCCAGGCCTCCCTGTTCATCACCATCTCTCGGAGTTCACTCAGACTCACATCCATTGAG
>SJYT01004962.1:1028337-1111229 GCA_006410635.1 Cephalophus harveyi
TAGCAGAAACTTTAGACCATGAATTCTCTTTCTTGATTTGTTCTTGGCCTGAGACTGGGGCAGCCTCAGCTTCTGTCTTGCCTTGATGATTGAGGTAATCCTTAGCATCTCACTCAGCATTTCTTCAAGCAATTCCGTGATGATTACAAGATATTTTTCTCAAGTGAAAGCTACTTAATGATATTTAAGTTGTCATTTTTAAGTACAGTTTAGCCTGTAATACCAAACCTGAAACAATAAGAAATAAGTTGTATTCCAGAATTGGTGAGGCAATCTACTTGTTAATCTTCTATTGAATTGAAAACTAGCCCAGTAAAGATGCTCTGGGCTTCCCAGGTGGTGCTCGTGGTAAAGAATCCACCTGCCAGTGCAAGAGACGTAGGGATTCGGGTTCGCTCCTTGAGTCGGGAAGATCCCCTGGAGAAGGGTATGGCAACCCACTCCCGTATGCTTGCGTGGAGAACCCCATGGACGGAGGAGACGTGCAGGCTATAGTCCATGGATCGCAAAGAGTCGGACACGATTGAAGCCACTTAGCATGCGTGCAAAGATGCTCTGATGTAGTCACGTGCTGAATCAAGAGTAGAAAAAAATTTCTCGGAAAATAATTCCATGTTCTTGATAGTGCTCTGTTCCATACAGAAGGTATGAATGGAATGAAGTCTCGATTCAAGCAGAAACATGTAGGGGAATTAGCTTGCATTTATGGAATAGTAACTGCTCTAGAGTGACTAAAGCAGAGAAGAATTTGCACAGGAAACAGGAAGAAACAGGACATCAGAGGCCTCCATAATATACATTCTTTATAATTGTAAGTAGCGTGGAAAACAAGGGAACATCGGAAAGGACAGAAACATCCCAAATGCATTTTTTCCTAAAAATGCTTCATTTTTAAGGAATATTAAGTCTGATGTTAAAATTATTATGTACAGAGGATTTTTCATAAATGTTTTTAAAGGCATGACATTCCCTATAAATAAGGTAGATTGCTTTGATAGATAATCCTAACCTTCTACCATGCTCAGCCAGATTTCCTTCAGTTTTATCATCTGAAACTGTGAAATTTATTTTGAGATTTTGAACCTGAGAATCATCCTAAATCTCAGGTTCAATAAAAAAGGAAAAAAAAATCACAGCATTGCCCTCTTGTGGCATTTTGAAAGACCCAATTGATGCTTAGAGAGAGCAGATCTGAGGAGCATCTGTCGCAGATAGATGAGGTAGCCCTGGAATCCAGAGAGCTCCTTTTTCTTTGGTCTGGTTTAGGAATGTGGCTGGACCAGTGTTAGGATCCTGGTGAGGCCCCACCTCCCCACAGCTACAGCTGTGTGTTTGCATGCTAAATCGCTTCAGTTGTGTCCGACTCTTTGCAAACTCATGGACTGTATGTAGCCCGCCAGGCTCCTCTGTCCATGGGATTCTGCAGGCAAGAATACTGGAGTGGATTGCTATGCCCTCCTCCAAGGGATCTTCCCAACTCAGGGATCGAACCAGCATCCCTTGAGTCTCCTGCATTGGCAAGGCAGGTTCGTTACCACTAGCACCACGAGGGACGTGCAGGGTAACACAGTGTGAGCCGAGGAGATCAGATCAGGGTCTCAGCGCTCTCTGTCATGTTGAGCACATCACTAACAGTCTCTCCTGTTGAAACCATTAAAAATAGGGATTTTCCTTCATTTACTCACATCCATCCTATTGGGCATCTTCAGTCCATCCCCGGATCTTCGCTTCTCAGCACATCCTCATCAGCCGTTGCTCAGAGTGAAATCGAGGACCCTGAACCAGCTGTCAGGAGAGGCGGGTACTGGTCTCAGGGCCGCATTTCACTTACGATCTGTACAAAGGTACTTTCCTCTTCAGCCTCATTCCTCTTTAATGAAGACCGAAGGAAGAGAGAATGAGAGCCCGCAGTTGCTGAGCTCCCAGCTAGAACCTTGCTCTCTGATCGGGGCTACTCCTGCCTCATGGGAAGGCGTTTATTGATTATGTAACTCAGACAGCTACAGGGACTCACCCCCAAAGGAGTCAGAATGTACTTATTATCCTCAGTTTTCAGATAAAGGAAGTGAGGTTCTGAGAGGTTAGATAACTTCGTTGGTGCTTCCCTGGTGGCTCAGACAGTAAAGAATCTGCTTGCAATACAGGAGACCCTGCTTCAACCCCTGAAAGTTGGCAAGATCCCCTGGAGACAGAAATGGCTACCCACTCCAGTACTCTTGTCTCGAGAATCCCATGGAAGGAGACTCGTGGGCTACAGTCCATGGGGTCATGAAGAATCCGACAGGACTGAGCTGCTAACAGACAAGTTCACAGAGGCTAGCAGAGAAGGAGTTAGGATCCAATCCGGATGTTTCTGATATTACAGTAGCACCTTTACTGACGGTGAACGAGTGGTTAATAGATTAGTGGCCATGTATTTTTGAGAAATCCTGCACTGAACAAAATTGATAGAGTTTTCTTCCGAGTTCCCAAGGCCTTTAAGATCTAAACGTCCACAGCCGTGCCTGTGGCTCCTTCCAGATGCCTCCGCTCTGCAGACCTCTGGGATCTGCCCACTGATTGTTTTCCCTTACTCATCTAATCAAAAATCTTCCCTGGTCATTCAGTCCATCTCGAAGAGCTTTTGGTCCTCATTTGTGTTTTTTCCCATGGTTGTCTTTAATGATATCTGCTGCTGCTGCTGCTAAGTCACTTCAGTTGTGTCTGACTGTGCAACCCCATAGACGGCAGCCCACCAGGCTCCCCCTGGGATTCTCCAGGCAAGAACGCTGGAGTAGGTTGCCATTTCCTTCTCCAATGCATGAAAGTGAAAAGTGAAAGTGAAGTCACTCAGTCGTGTCCGACTCTTTGCAGCCCCATGGACTGCAGCCCACCAGGCTCCTCTGTCCATGGGAGTTTCCAGGCAAGAGTCCTGGAGTGGGTGCCATTGTAATGATGTCTGCCTTATGATTTATTTTAGTGATGTGGCTTCATTGGGCTGCTCTGGTAAAGAATCTGCCTGCCATGCAGGAGACCCCAGTTTGATTCCTGGGTCGGGAAGATCCCCTGGAATAGGGCTTGGTGACCCTCTCCAGTATTTTTGCTTGGAGAATCTTCATGGACAGAGGAGCCTGGCAGGCTACAGTCCATGGGGTCGCACAGAGTCAGACATGACCAAGCGCAGCACACAGTTTCATTAAATATTTCTTCTCTGCTAAATTTCAAATTCCTAGAGGGCAGAAATTAGCTCAGAGATAACTATAGAGCCTTTCAAACAAACAGACACTCTACAAATAACTGTGAAATATGAGAGTAAGATGATGTGGTTATGCCAATCGCATTTATATTTAAGTTTGCTTGGGATGTTCATGGCTGGGATGTCATATGTCCCTAACGAGTTGTTTCAGCAGAGGCCTGGCATAGGCTGCCCAGAAGGTTTTCTAAAATAGAACCCGCAGGCATCCTGACACTGTCAGAGAAGGATTTGATCGAAAGGAGATTTCAAGGTCCTTTAAATCACATTCACGTTGTTAAAACCTCTGCATTAGAGGGGATTATGTGAGTCTGCAAGATGAAAGAAATTGAGACTGTAGTTCATCTGTAACGATTTATAATCCCAGCATCTCGCCTTCTCAGGCTGCGTACATAGCTGAGACTTCCCCAAGCTCTGCAGAGCCTCGGAGCAGTTCAGCCAGCAGCTTCTTACTCAGCTCAAAGAGCAGATGCACAGTCACTGACTTTGGGGGCTGGAGGGACTCTTAGAGGCCATCTTGACAGGTAATTTTCAAACTGTGTAGCGTACTGGGAAAAGGGAAGGGTTGGGAACATTTGATTACATTTTTATTCCACAAGACATGTTTACATATTTCTAAAATGCAATAAAATTTTAACACATCAGATGTTTCCTTTTTGACTGCTGCTGCCAGCTTTTATTTTCAGCTTTCTCCATGATTAAAGATTATCCTAGATTGAGGTTAAATACTATTTTTTTAAATCATCATTTCTCAGGGTTTGTACAATCACAAGAAAATAAAGTGGATATTAAGACCAATTATAAAATCTATAAAGTTATATAAAATTGTAGCTCTCAGTCATAGCTACTAGTTTCAAAATATCATTTTTGTTCTGGCTGATGGATCTGATCATAATAAAAGGTTGAAGGACAAGTTTATGAAATGCACTTATTCTAACTCCGCAAGTTGGTGATGGACAGGGAGGCCTGGCGTGCTGTGGTCCATGGGGTCACAAAGAGTCAGACACGACTCAGCGACTGAACTGAACTAATGAAGCACCTTTGCCGTTTTGTATCTTGGATTTTTCCTTGTTTCAGAGCTTTCCGATATATTTGCAGCAGAGGAAGCTGAGGGCCAGAGAACAGCTAACATTCTCTGGGTCCCTTAATTCCACATGTGACCCTTTGCTTCCCAGAGTCCTCTGCCATACCTCCTTTCAAAGCCAGCCCTACACAGGGGACCAGGAGGAAGTCTGCCTTTAATGGGTGAGAAATTTAAAATGATAGAGCTTTCACTTTCTCCCTTCCCATGAAGTTCCTTTTAGATCAACCTGTAGAACAGCCCAAGTCTGACTGATGTCTATGCTAACCTGAGTTCATTGCTATCGCCAGGGCGTAGGTTTTGGCTCTCCAGTGGCCCACTCTCTACGGGTTTGGTCTTTGTACATCTTTGAGACTTCCCATTTTGAGAACACAGGATAAAAAGCAGGCCTTTGTGAGAGTGTGTTGGAATTCTCCTTAGGAACTCAGCAAACTCCAGTGTCTTCCAGAGTCAGAAGAAGTCTGTTCTGGGAGGAGGCTGTGTACCTCCTGGCCAGAGCAGACTCATCTCCCTGAGCATGGGGAACACCTGGCAGGGGTTAGTGTTTGCCCCCTGAGGAGGTCTGCTGGAGAGCTGACCTCCCGCCCAACTAAAACATGGAAGGAAGAATTGGGGGGGTTTATTCTTTGTCAAGTTCACAGACTTGTACTGCCTGTGCCTCAGGCTAATAGACATTTAACTTTTGGGAAACAGATTTGTATGCTTCAGAAGGATGGACTTCTATTTACAAGTTTTCTCTGATCACTTTTGCTCCTGCAGGGAAGTTGATGTTAACTTGAATTCATAAAAGGTAAAAACTCATGAAAGCTTGTTTATTTTCTGTTCTGTCTTTGGTTTATTGAATGAATGAACTAGATGTTTCTCACGAGGCCCCAGTTATTCATACTCTCTTTCCACATTTGCTCATCTTTGGAAAGACAGTGAAGTCGAGAGGGTGGAGAAAACATATCTTTTGTTATATTTTAGATCATTGTGAAGAAGAGACAACTTCAAGAATGAATTACTTAGAAGGATAAACTATCTTCACTATGTGGAAGAATTCTTTTATTTCTACTCCTAAAATCTGTGTATGACTTTGATAGTAAGTAAACACCTTTTGATAAGATCTTACAAATAAGTCTTTAGGAACCCCAGCTGAGACTTATGTTTGGGCCAAAGTAATGACTTCTTTGAATCTTTTATTCTGTGACCATTGTAGCTATCATTAAGTGGCAAATTTTTAATTCTTTGATTTATTAATTTATTCAACAAACATTTATTAAGTGTATACTGTGTCTTGGAAGGACAAAATATATTTACAGATTGAGTTTAGTAACTTTTTATATACCCACAAGTATGAACATACAATGAAATAAACATAAATATAGGGAGGATCTACGTGAATTAAATGTTTCCTGTTTTTAACTTTTGATGGTAGTAAAGTGTTAGTTGCTCAGTCGTGTCTGACTCTTTGTGACCCCATGGACTGTAGCCCACCAGGCTCCTCTGTCCATGGGATTCTCCAGGCAAGAATACAAGAGTGGGGAGCCATGCCGTTCTCTAGGGAATCTTCCTGACCTAGGAATCAAACCCAGGTCTCCTGCATTGCAGGCAGATTCTTTACCATCTGAGCCACCAGAGAAGCCCTTTGATGTTCGGGTTTCAGCCAATCTATATTTTTTTCCTTTTATACTTATTTAAATAATTTCAGTTTACTTGTGATATGTGAACTTGTTATTCAAAACATCAAAGAGCACTGGGATATTGAAACAAACACAAAGTGAGTTTTTGCAATCTGTGGGGAAGGAACCACAGTCAGATGAGGCTTCTGTGGAAAACATCAGGAAGCCTCCTGACAGGGGCTCCAGCGTATGTGCGCTCCGTGCTCTGCGGGTTAGAGGGAGAGCCCCAGCTCCCCTTGGAAGAAGGCGCGTGGAGGCAGCAAGGGGAAATCTGGGGCAGACGACGAGTAGGAGGTCACAGGTTGCACAAGAAAGAAAACGACGTTTCTTGCAGTGGGAAGATGCAACGCAGTGTGATCAACCCATGTGTTTGATAAGGGTGACAGGTAGGTCAGTATACAGGGCGTTGCAGGAGATGACATTAAAGTGAACCCAGTGAGCTGCACCGTCAAGGGGGTAGTGGGTCCCCCAAAGATATATCCCCACCCAACCCCCAGAACCTGTTGGTGCTGCTTATTTGGAAAAGGAAACTTTATCAGTATCATTAAGCATCTGTAGATGAAGAGGTCATTCTGGATTGTCTGGATGAGCCCTATATCCAGTCTCGTGTCCTGTCGAGGGGACCCATGAACAGAAGAGAGGACACAGAAGAGGCCATGTGATGATGGGGGCGGAGATTGGGGTGAAGTGGCTACAAGCCAAGGAAGGACCAGCGTTTCCTTCAACCCCCAGACATCCCAAGAGTCAAGGAGCGAAGTCTCTCTCAGAGCCGCTGGAAGGAGCACGGCCCTCCCAGCACCTCCAGAGCCGGGGGAGACTACATTCCTGCTGATGTAGGCCGCTGAGTGTGTGACAACGGCCACAGGAAATTAACACAAAAGGCACTGCATGCCATATAATGAGGAGGTTCATATGGATTTTAGTTGGGAGTAAAAGCATCATATTTGTGTTACAAATATGAGTAGAGGAAAATAATCTTTTCCGCTCTTAGATGCAAGGACTTGTAAATTTTTCCAAGAATTATGAGACATCAAAGAAGGCAATTTATGTCTGTTTATGAATGTACCTAGGTACACAGAACCCTGTATTTTATATACAGAGAATTACACGCTGAACGATTTAGCTCTGTGCGTAGGCAGCCAGGTGCATGGTGTGAACATGCTCGTTCGTGTCCAGCTCTTTGCAACCCCATGGACTGTACCCTGCCAGACACTTGGAAATCTATGGGACTTTCCAGTCAAGAAAACTGGAGTGAGTTGCCAATTCCTTCTCCAGGGGATCTTCCTGACCCAAGGATCGAACCCACATCTTCTGCATTAGCAAGCAGATTCTTTACCACTGAGCCTCAAGGGAAGCCCATGGAACCAGAGTATAATGGCTGTACTGAAATCAAAGTCAGCAGCTTCAGAAAGACATCCCTTTTGCAATAAAGATTTTCTCTGTGAATGCATCTTTTTTCTTTCCGCGGTGAAGTTGTCTACCTGAGTTCCTTAAGTCCAGCCCTGATTTGGGTGTCCAAATCATAGCCTGTCCAAATGTTTGATTAGCAATTTGTCAGTGGACGGTGCCATTTCCCTCTCTGCCTCTCAGAATAGTGATGAATGTGAACACGAAATACTGTATGCTTTGGCACAAGGAGATGTGTAACTGGGTTTTTGGCTGTGTAGCTGTGGGTACCCTCAGGCCCACGATGATTAGGTGTCGAATGGAAACATATCAGGTGGCTCGTCCTGCAGGCCAGGAGGCTCCTGGTGAAGCCGTGGGCTCTGTGTGTCTTCTCCTCCTGGTGGGGCAAAATATAGGCCACCTTCATAATTAATTTCTTCCCACATTGGGTTTTCTTCCATCAGCAAGAGGAGATGCTAATCAGATAGGAACCTCATGATCAATGTATCCAGGCAGGAAATGAGGGTGAGACTTTGTCCTCTATCTTCTGATCAATATATCCAGACAGGAAATGAGGGTGAGCTGTGTCCTCCGTCTTCTCAGCCGGAAAGAAGACGTTAGGACACTGTGAATTCCAGACACCGTTCAGGACTGAGTGACCTGTGCAGACCTAGCGGGAGCACCAGTGGGTGGGGCTCAGACCCGCGTGACGGCAGAGAGTGACCCGTGGTTCCATCAAAGAGCTTTGTCTTTCCACGCAGTGTTTTCTCATCATAATTCCTTCCCAAATCCCTTTTTAACATTGGCAGTAATTGAATGTGTGGTAAGAGGAATTATCCCTCCGTTTAAAAAAAAATTATTTTCCTTATTTAAGCACGTGCATCTTAATTGTAGTGTTTCTTTCGCTGCCTTAACTTTCACTTTCCCTCTTGCCTTTTCACATCCGTCCTTGACTTAAAGATTAGCTATCCCCAGTAATCCTCCTCTTCCCCTGGAGGTTATTTGGGCCCAGAGACAATGCGGTTCTGGTGGTAAAGAACCTGCCTGCCAATGTAGGGGACTCAAGAGACACCGGTTTGATCCCTGGATCAGAAAGATCCCTTGGAGAAGGGCATGGCAACCCACTCCAGTATTCTTGTCTGGAGAATCCCATGGACAGAGGAGTCTGGCGGGCTATTATCTATAGGTTCACAAAGAGTTGGACACAACTGAAGTGACTTAGCATGCACCCATAATCAGAATAAAGACTTCATTTCCCAAGTCACAGAGTTCTGGACAGCAGGATGTCAATAGGAGGGATTTACGGAATATGCAGGAGGTATCTTAAAGGGAGGTCCAAGTATTGGTTCATGTCGCAGGCTTAAGTATTGACATGATGCCTTGATGGTGAAAAGATATTGTGGGGGTAACAGAGGGGCCAGGGAGACAGAGCTGGGGTCCCCAAGGATGTGGGGTCTCTGACCAACCCTGGATTGCTTACAATTAACTGACAGAGATATAAACGTCTACACTGTTCAAGCCACTGTCAGTTTGGAACTTCTGTGCCACAGTTCAACGTGTCTTCCAAGGCCAAGGTCTCCTGGCAGAGTTGAAGCTGTGATCCAAATTAGCCACACTGGCAAGGTGTGGTTGAAAGAGTAACATAAAGAGGGGATATGGCTACATGAGAATCTCTTGCCTCAAAAATACATTGACCTGAGACCTTTTGTTGCTATATGTATTGTGAACGGACTCATTCCATATATATAAACGTCCTTGATTACAGGTTTAGAGCAAGCATTGCATTGCAGAACTTAATAGCAGAAAGAGACTAACAGAGAAAGGCAGGGGGATATTGCAGAGTCAAAATGATTGTAATTCCCACTTCAAGTTGAGACATTCAAAAGCTTTTCTCATAAGCGGCAGTGGATCTCTGTGTATAACCTAACTCTTTTTGTCATTACAATCATAGCACAGTAAGCACTTTCTGCTTTGCTCTCCTGTAGATAGGAATCTAGTTTTCATAGAAGTCATTTGTCCTAGAGAAGTTCTTCATCAGCGAGGCTCGTTCACTGCCTCCCTTTCTGGACCACTCCTCTGCATCTGCTCGGGGTAACTGTTGTTTCCATCAGAATAAACCGTGAAGAATCATCACTCTGGGTATCTCCACGTGTTTTAGAATGATTTCTCTGCTTGTTGTGTGACTTACTTTGTTGCCTTCTGCAGGGAACTTAGAGCAGGCCCACAATAGACTTCGCAATCTCGTTGTTGCTTGGTAATTGAACTTCCACATTTATTGCATTAGAGCAAAATAAGACTGTACCCTGCCAGACACTTGGAAATCTATGGGACTTTCCAGTCAAGAAAACTGGAGTGAGTTGCCAATTCCTTCTCCAGGGGATCTTCCTGACCCAAGGATCGAACCCACATCTTCTGCATTAGCAAGCAGATTCTTTACCACTGAGCCTCAAGGGAAGCCCATGGAACCAGAGTATAATGGCTGTACTGAAATCAAAGTCAGCAGCTTCAGAAAGACATCCCTTTTGCAATAAAGATTTTCTCTGTGAATGCATCTTTTTTCTTTCCGCGGTGAAGTTGTCTACCTGAGTTCCTTAAGTCCAGCCCTGATTTGGGTGTCCAAATCATAGCCTGTCCAAATGTTTGATTAGCAATTTGTCAGTGGACGGTGCCATTTCCCTCTCTGCCTCTCAGAATAGTGATGAATGTGAACACGAAATTCTGTATGCTTTGGCACAAGGAGATGTGTAACTGGGTTTTTGGCTGTGTAGCTGTGGGTACCCTCAGGCCCACGATGATTCGGTGTCGAATGGAAACATATCAGGTGGCTCGTCCTGCAGGCCAGGAGGCTCCTGGTGAAGCCGTGGGCTCTGTGTGTCTTCTCCTCCTGGTGGGGCAAAATATAGGCCACCTTCATAATTAATTTCTTCCCACATTGGGTTTTCTTCCATCAGCAAGAGGAGATGCTAATCAGATAGGAACCTCATGATCAATGTATCCAGGCAGGAAATGAGGGTGAGACTTTGTCCTCTATCTTCTGATCAATATATCCAGACAGGAAATGAGGGTGAGCTGTGTCCTCCGTCTTCTCAGCCGGAAAGAAGACGTTAGGACACTGTGAATTCCAGACACCGTTCAGGACTGAGTGACCTGTGCAGACCTAGCGGGAGCACCAGTGGGTGGGGCTCAGACCCGCGTGACGGCAGAGAGTGACCCGTGGTTCCATCAAAGAGCTTTGTCTTTCCACGCAGTGTTTTCTCATCATAATTCCTTCCCAAATCCCTTTTTAACATTGGCAGTAATTGAATGTGTGGTAAGAGGAATTATCCCTCCGTTTAAAAAAAAATTATTTTCCTTATTTAAGCACGTGCATCTTAATTGTAGTGTTTCTTTCGCTGCCTTAACTTTCACTTTCCCTCTTGCCTTTTCACATCCGTCCTTGACTTAAAGATTAGCTATCCCCAGTAATCCTCCTCTTCCCCTGGAGGTTATTTGGGCCCAGAGACAATGCGGTTCTGGTGGTAAAGAACCTGCCTGCCAATGTAGGGGACTCAAGAGACACCGGTTTGATCCCTGGATCAGAAAGATCCCTTGGAGAAGGGCATGGCAACCCACTCCAGTATTCTTGTCTGGAGAATCCCATGGACAGAGGAGTCTGGCAGGCTATATCTATAGGTTGGACAAAGAGTTGGACACAACTGAAGCGACTTAGCATGCGCCCACAATCAGAATAAAGACTTCATTTCCCAAGTCACAGAGTTCTGGCCATTAGGATGTCAATAGGAGGGATTTACGGAATATGCAGGAGGTGTCTTAAAGGGAGGTCCAAGTATTGGTTCATGTTACAGGCTTAAGTATTGACATGATGCCTTGATGGTGAATGGTACTGTGGGGGTAACAGAGGGGCCAGGGAGACAGAGCTGGGGTCCCCAAGGATGTGGGGTCTCTGATCAACCCTGGATTGCTTACAATTAACTGACAGAGATATAAACGTCTACCTTGCTCAAGCCACTGTCAGTTTGGAACTTCTGTGCCACAGTTCAACGTGTCTTCCAAGGCCAAGGTCTGGACCGTCTCAACTTCGACACTAGGTTTAATCGGTGTGACCGTTCCACACCAACTTTCTCATTGTATTTCTCCCCTATACGCTACATGAGAATCTCTTGCCTCAAAAATACATTGACCTGAGACCTTTTGTTGCTATATGTATTGTGAACGGACTCATTCCATATATATAAACGTCCTTGATTACAGGTTTAGAGCAAGCATTGCATTGCAGAACTTAATAGCAGAAAGAGACTAACAGAGAAAGGCAGGGGGATATTGCAGAGTCAAAATGATTGTAATTCCCACTTCAAGTTGAGACATTCAAAAGCTTTTCTCATAAGCGGCAGTGGATCTCTGTGTATAACCTAACTCTTTTTGTCATTACAATCATAGCACAGTAAGCACTTTCTGCTTTGCTCTCCTGTAGATAGGAATCTAGTTTTCATAGAAGTCATTTGTCCTAGAGAAGTTCTTCATCAGCGAGGCTCGTTCACTGCCTCCCTTTCTGGACCACTCCTCTGCATCTGCTCGGGGTAACTGTTGTTTCCATCAGAATAAACCGTGAAGAATCATCACTCTGGGTATCTCCACGTGTTTTAGAATGATTTCTCTGCTTGTTGTGTGACTTACTTTGTTGCCTTCTGCAGGGAACTTAGAGCAGGCCCACAATAGACTTCGCAATCTCGTTGTTGCTTGGTAATTGAACTTCCACATTTATTGCATTAGAGCAAAATAGCAAGCGCCTGACATGTAAGGAGCTGGTTGGTACACTGTCTGGAGGGACTAGTCGTGCTGAATAATGAGCAAGTAGGAAATATATATATATATATATATATATATATGCGCACATAGCTTGGGCAGTTATTCTCTAAACCAAGGAGATTGTTGCTCTGGGAAGCGATACAGTTAGTGATATTTTAGAGGATGATCTCTCTGCTTGGATTTAAACACTGAGTTTACCTTCCAATTCAGTCCACAAATGAGGCCACGAGACAGCTTCATCCTCTTTCTTAGGCAAGATGCCTCTGCAGAAGGAAGTTAACTTCTTCAGCAGCCCAGCCACGGCCCAAGGCACCCATGTACACAGCAGATGGCAGAAGACTGTACGTATGGCATCCATGCATCCACCGTTTCTCGCTGCATCTCCGTCTTTGCCACTTTTCCTCAGGTCAGAAACTCTAGAGAAGACGTTCTAAAGTGGAAGACTGAGCTGAGAGATGTGTGTTGGTGGTGTGAAGTTCCTCTGTACCACCTCCAGAGGAAAGGCTCAGACCGAAGAGAGATTTGCAAGAATGATTTTGAACTTCGGAGCATCATTAAAGTCCTTGGGAAACAGCAAAGCAGCAGAATGTTCACTCACCGTTTGCTCTCACAGCTGGTCAAGTATTCACAGCTTGCAATGAGGTATTTTCTGCAGTTCTGATTCTTCTGCACCTTTTCAAACCTGATCTGGTCCCTTCCCAATAAAACTATCTCCATCACAACATACGGTGAGGAGCGTCCTCAAGTGAATATGCTGCTGTTCTTTTTTTGAGGGAAAGATATGAAGAAAAAATTACAGACCCGTCACATATTCAGTAACCGACCGGACTCATGAAAAGCCCCATCTTTTTATCTCAGTGTCAAAAGTCACGTCATTCTGAGTCTGTGTGTCTGGCTTTCAGGGACAGGTGCTCGTGAACTTGGGACTGAAGCTTGGGTCTGGCCCTGTTTCCAGATTTGTGTTAAGGTCCTGGTGTGTGTGTGCTCAGGCGCTCATTCGGGTCTGACCTTTGTGACTCCTTGGACTGCAGCCCTCCAAGCTCCTCGATCCATGGAATTCTTCAGGCAAGAATACTGGCGTGGGTTGCCATGCCCTTCTCCAGGGAATATTCCCAACCCAGGGATCGAGCCCAGGTCTCCTTCATTGCAGGTGGATTCATTACTGTCTGAGCCACCCGGGAAGCCCTGTTGAGGTCCTCAACCACCTGTAAGATGAAGTGGAAGGAGAGCGCTGACTCCTTTGCTTAAACCTTAGCTCATTTGGTCAACAGCATCGAGTACTGAACCTGCACGAGAGGCGCCGTGCTGGTGCTGAGAACTGAGCAGCCTGGCATTCCCATCCTTAAGGAGCAGAAGGGCTGAGCCAGACCGTCTGGGCTGGATGCACGGACTCCAGAGTGAGGCTGGGTGCAGGAGAGTCCACGTGAGGCCTGCTGGGCGCGTCTGCACTGCTAACCAAGCTAGTACCGCGTTCCCCTGGTAAGCCCTGGCGTGTGCGTTACACCTGCAGACAGGCTTAGATTTGATAGACAGCCGCACGCCCTGCATCTCACATCCACACACTATGGCCGCCCAGCCTCTGTGCTTTCTGAAGATTCTGCAAAAATAAAATAGTTGGCACTTCTTTTTCGAGATGAATAACAAATTCTTCTATCAAAGACAAATTTGACCTCTCTGTGTCAACATTACTTTAAATACCTGAAGAGACCCACCGTACAACTTTTTAAGTGTTGTGAGCTATAGCAATTGTTTAACAAACCAAGATACCTGAGCATCTAGTCAAGGCTATGGTTTTTCCAGTGGTCATGTATGGATGTGAGAGTTGGACCATAAAGAAAGCTAAGCACTGAAAATGCGATGCTTTTAAACTGTGGTGTTGGAGAAGACTCTTGAGAATCTCTTGAATTGCAAAGAGATCCAACCAGTCAATCCTAAAGGAAATCAGTCCTGAATATTCATTGGAAGGATTGTTGCTGAAGCTGAAACTGCAATACTTTGGCCAATGATGTGAAGAACTGACTCACTGGAAAAGACTGTGATGCTGGGAAAGATCGAAGGCAGGAGGAGAAGGGGATGACAGAGGATGAGATGGTTGGATGGCATCACCAACTCAATGGACATGAGCTTGAGCAAGCTCTGGGAGTTTTTGGTGGACAGGGAGGCCTGGCGTGCTCAAATCCATGGGGTCACAAAGAGTCAGACATGATGACTGAGCAACTGAACTGAACTGAACTGAAGCAGCTTTTGTTTCTCAGCAAAAAGAGAAATATTCCAAATATGATGCTATGCTGCTGCTAAGTCGCTTCAGTCGTGTCCGAGTGTGTGACCCCATAGATGGCAGCCCATTAGGCTCCCCTGTCCCTGGGATTCTCCAAGCAAGAACACTGGAGTGGGTTGCCATTTCCTTCTCCAGTGCATAAAAGTGAAAAGTGAAAGTGAAGTCGCTCAGTCCTGTCCGACTCTTCGCGACCCCATGGATTGCGGTCCACCAGGCTCCTTCATCCATGGGATTTTCCAGGCAAGAGTACTGGAGTGGGGTGCCATTTTATGAATGGTATTCAAAACATAGCTTATTGTTTACTCATTAGAATGTCCAGAAAGTATCATGAGGAAAGTTTTTATAGCTCAGTCCTGTCCGACTCTTCGCGACCCCATGGATTGCGGTCCACCAGGCTCCTTCATCCATGGGATTTTCCAGGCAAGAGTACTGGAGTGGGGTGCCATTTTATGAATGGTATTCAAAACATAGCTTATTGTTTACTCATTAGAATGTCCAGAAAGTATCATGAGGAAAGTTTTTATTTCTGGCCATTATGCCTGTTTTATTTCATTTATGCCTATTTTTTCTCAAGGACACTTTCACTAAAAGAAGCCACTTGTCATTGGATTTCCAGGTTACTTTTATTACCCCAAGAAGACAGGAAAATGCAACATAAAATTTATTTCACTGCACCCTGTCTTTGAAATAAAAGTAAATGTTTTACAATTTTATTTATAAACACTATTGAGGAATTTCTGATCCAAGAAGTATTTAGACCCAACTTATTCATAATCCTGAGGCCAATTTTAGAACAAATCAAAAATTATCTCATTTATTGTGGATCTTAAATGTAAGCAAGTCCTGAGTAAAACCAGATATTTATTCTGAATGAATCAGATAAACTATATTTATCAACCTCATCTAGGATAAACAGTGTTCCGTATAAGACTGTATAGAATCCTCTTTGACCATTAGTAAACTACTGAAGTTAGTACTTGGTAGGAATACTAAGATTTTTAGAGGAATATCTGACTATCTGATGGTTTAGATAGGAATGGACAAAACAAATACAAATGCTTGACTTGAGGATTTTAAGCATATGCAGTATTAAATGGCTTAATTTATTCTAGTATAAGTTCAACATTTAGGCATGTGATCTGTTGTTTTCCAAATAACATTTATTTTTCACTTTATGATTCCAATTGATGTATTGATAAGACTTTGAATTTTGGGACCGTCATGATTCTATGAAAGAGAATATAAGATATTGTATCAGTCTGAATAACGAGCATAAAGTCATGTTTAGAGAACAAAACACCTCACCAACTGCAAGTATACCAGTCTTGCATCACCCATGGCTGTGCTGTGTGTGTGCCCGCGTGGACACATGCATGAAGACTCAGCATCGCGTGGGTGCCTGCAGGGACACACATGTGAGCATTCAGTGTCGCCTGGGTGCCCGCGTGGACATGTGCGTGAACACTCAGCGTTGCGTGGGTGCATGCGGGGACATACATGTGAACATTCAGCGTCGTGTGGGTGCCCACGGGGACGTGCGCGTAAAGACTCAGCATCGCGTGGGTGCCCATGTGGACACGCACATTGAACACTCAGCATTGCGTGGGTGCCTGTGTGGACATGCCCTTGAACGTTCAGCATCATGTGGGTGCCCACATGGAAACACACGTCAACACTCATGGGTAATTCATGTCAGAACACATGGTGCTTTGCAGGAATGTAGGATCTCCATCTCCCTCCAAAAGCTCTTATTTTGGCTTGAATTGTGTTCCCCAAACAAGATATTTTGAAATCCCAACCCCAGAACCTGTGAAAGTGACCTTATCTGCAAATATTAATTCCTTCCTTTTTTACCTTATTCCTGTATCTTTTTAAAACTAACCTTCTGCCATGCCATCCTCTGATTGCAACATTTTCCTCCAGTCTTATTTCTTCTTCTTCTAATTCACCTGTTCCCACTCTCAGCTCACATCTTTTTTCTTGACTCATCTTCCTCTTCCATATTCCTAAATCCTGGGTCTTTCAAGTGTCTTCTTTTTCCCCGCTGTGCTTTCTCCTGGGATGTTCTCCTTGTCTGTTGCCACACTGACTATTTTTATGTTCATGTGTCTGGTCTTCAGCTTTCCCTGAGCAATAGATTCCAACTATCTGATACTCACTTCCTGAACCAATTACATTCTTGGCTCTTCTGTGAGCTTTCTGCAACAGCCTTCATCAGAAGCCTTCAAAGTTATCATCCAAAGTCACTTCCTTTTGTCAGCGTTCCCTGAACCCCTCAAGCCTAGCTCTGCATGATCTGTAAGTAATTAGTATTTTTGTTTGTCTGTCCAAGTACACACTCATGATAGAGGAGGGCTGGACCATCAATTGGTAAGGAAAGGAAGTTCTTGGTTGTTGGTCTACAAAGTAAAATATTTCTATGTATGTAAGATTTGACTGGAAAAAAAGGGAACCTGAAACTGATGAAGCCTATAGATTTAATTACTGATTTCCAGGAAATATGGGAGAAAGAACTATTAAATAACACCCTTGATATGCAGTCAGTGAACTGAGACTATAGGAAATCCTACAGGAAAAAAAGACATGGATTATTAACCAAAAGTATTGAACAGAAAAAAAAGAGAGAAAGACAGCAGGAGAAGACAGAGAGAGAGAGAAGGGTAGCTGTAAGATTAGAAAAAAGCTTTAAAAAATCAGCCTATTACAATCTTTACATTATGATTTGACCATACTATTAAAAAATTATGAATAAGAAATTTGATTACAGTAAGCAATTTACTATAAGTTCTAGGTATGATAATTGATGATGCTGATGTATTTTTTAATGTTTAAAATATGTTTTTTAAATAAAATATATCAATATAATGTCTAACATTTATGTCAGAATAATCCCGAGTATGAAAAAGTAGGTGGGAATACAGATCAATTACAATTTTCTGTGAGTTAAAACCAGTTGATAGGATGTGAAGGTTCATTTATTCTCTTTTCTTTGTATTTGAAAACTTTCATAATAAAAAAAAAAAAGTTGGTTGAATTTGCCAAATAACAACTAAGCCTCCAATTTTCATGATGTGTAAAGGGCGAGATATTTCATTAGCAGTTCAACTCCGTGTGGATTTGATGATCCCAGTGGGGTTTCGATCTGAAAGTGAAGAGGAAAGACTACTCGGGCCTGAATTCTTCTGGGATCTGGCCACCACAGACTGGTGGAGGCTGTGTTAACAGTTTGAATCAAGATTAGGCTGTAATATACTATTGAGTCCAAGATAATTAGAACTCTACCCAAACTTCCTTTGGCTCTGATTCATTTTATTCCCCATGCCATTTTTGTTGACTTGTGGATGCATACAAGTGCCTACTTTTATTGTCTTTTTATTAGTGCCCTAGCAGGCATCATCAGAGTAATTATTTCCATTGCCATGCATTTAATTTTACCTTGTCTTCCACATGTTGCTACAAGTCATTTGGAAATTCTCACATCTATGCAATAGCATAACCACATTTGTGATCATCAGCTTCAAAAATCAATTTCTCCCTTGTGCCCCTAGTAAAAATAATTACAGGTTATATAAATGCGAGCCTTATCATGACAGTAGAGCAGAACGGATGTGGCATACTAATTTATTCATTAAAGTGCAGATGAGCGAGTGACAGCCGAAGGGGGCTGCCTGGTTTCCTTCTGCCTCTGTTGTCCGGAAACGCACACTCCGCGCAGATGGGAGGCCGACAAAGATGGAATCTTTGGAGCCCTTGAGGGCACTTGGATTTCAACCCCACTTAGAAAGTGATTAAAATGCCACACTCTAGAGGCAGCAATATCTCTTATATGGGTCCTTAAGTGGAGAGATACTGATCCTGTGGAGAAAGGAAGGAAAGAAGGGGGAAAATAACCTTTTCGGGAGTAGAACTTAAAAACTTGTACCAACATGCCACTCAATGCGTCTTTAATATTTATAGGATTGGCTGCTTGTAAAGGCGTATCGTTTATGTCTTTGATAAAGTGACACCATAGCAGCTGTTCTAAGTGGATCACGAATTCCATTCTAAACAGGGGATGCGAGGGCAAAGACCAGACTAGCTGANATTTATAGGATTGGCTGCTTGTAAAGGCGTATCGTTTATGTCTTTGATAAAGTGACACCATAGCAGCTGTTCTAAGTGGATCACGAATTCCATTCTAAACAGGGGATGCGAGGGCAAAGACCAGACTAGCTGAGACCCTGAAGTCCAGTGGAAGAGGAGGCCAGTCACCAATATATCCATGAGCAAAGCCCATCAACAGGACAATATAGTCGCGTTCAGGCGGGAGATGTTCACTGTAGAACTGGGGTCCAGGGGGAATCCCAGCAAGAGAGAGAGACTGAGAGAAAAGCGGGCTCCATCTGATGTGGAGGAAGAAAGAAGAAGGAATTCCCAACATGAGAGGGCAGTGGACAGAGTCCCGGGCAGGGCGTGTCCGAGCGTGTCCGGAGGAGTCCCGGGACCAGCCCGGCTAGGGCAGAGAAGGTGCGATTAAAGGAGAGTCAGTGACATCGTTCAGGGTCCCCAGGATGCCCAGGACTGGAAGCAGTTTTCAAAGCCCGGAATTAACACCAAGTGGGGCTGTAAGGGCTAAGTGCTCTTGTGGTTGACAGGCCGCAGTGGGGAGCTCTCTCTCCAGGCGGTCTGTCTGCACATCCGGGACCGAAGAAGCCCCTACATAAACAGAGAAAGACATGTTGCTCATCAGAACCAACGTTTCAATTATGTACATTGTCATGGTTTCCAGCTCGCACATTAGCATGGATCTCTCTTTGGGGATGTTGACTAAATTCACTTGCTAATACATTGTGTTCAGTGGTGCAGGAGCCAGACATGGTTTATTCTCCCGGCAGTGGCAAAGGACATTGTATTTTTAATTTCGACGCTGTGCTTCTTTGTGTGTTTTCAAGAGACATGTTTCTGGGAGTATCTTCTTCAGGCTTCATATGAGGAGGCCTGGTATTTCAAACAGCTGAATTAGCTTTCCTTATCTCGTGGTGTGTGGTTGACATAACTTCACAGCTAATGCTGCTGCTGCTGCTAAGTCACTTCAGTCATGTCTGATAGGTGTGGGTTAAAAATGCTGCAGAGGTTTGGTTCCCAGCATTTACCAAGTGCCATGAGCTGCAAAGCGTTTCTTGACTTGACTGCTCAAATGCTTTGTGTGGCAGTTTCCACTATCCACTTCTTTTGGCAGTAGGGGAAACTGCCAAAATGTACCATCAGGAAAGTTAGGTAACTTCTGATGGTAAAACAGCAAAAGAAATGATGACATCAGGAATCAAATTACACCAATTTTATTATTATTACATTAATAATAATTTTATTAACTTATTAATAAATTTATTGTGTATGCACGCTAAGTTGCTTCAGTTGTGTTTGACTCTTTGTGACCCCTTGGATTGTGTAGCCCGCCAGGCTCCTTTGTCCATGGGATTCTCCAGGCAAGAATATTGGAGTGTGTTGCCATGCCCTCCTCCAGAATATTAAACCATTACTAAATGTGATTGAATTATATGATATATATAAGATATATTTTTATATAAAATATTTTCAGATTTGATTACTATTTATTTCATATTTTTAAATAATTAAAAATTTCACATTTTACATAAAATAGGTATATAGGTAGAAAGACGTGCTTATGTGTATCAGTTCAGTCACTCAGTCGTGTCCGACTCTTTGCGACCCCATGAATTGCAGCACGCCAGGCCTCCCTGTTCATCACCATCTCCCAGAGTTCACTCAGACTCACGTCCATCGAGTCAGTGATGCCATCCAGCCATCTCATCCTCGGTCGTCCCCTTCTCCTCCTGCCCCCAATCACTCCCAGCATCAGAGTCTTTTCCAATGAGTCAACTCTTCGCATGAGGTGGCCAANATTTAAGTCGTCTTGGTCGATAGATACTGATCTGAAAGAATCTAAAGTCTGGGGGAACCATTTTGCACTGAGCTCACTCGAGACCTAAATTCTGGTTTTGTTGTAGACCCTTGACAGTTTGGAAAACTTAATTAACTGAGTGTCCCTATGGTGTCGTAGAGTTCATATTTTCATTAAATCCCCCCCTGCCTAATATGGCTAATGGAGACTCTCTTGGAGGACTGAATTGCAGATGTGAGCCAGTACTCAAATGTGGTTACTGGTGGATCAGAGGACACGTCTACAGAGCTTCACGAAAGATCCACAAAGCTTCTGAGGTTTTAGATTCTGCTGCTGTACCTACCCCAGGAGCATCACATCAGACTGTGTGTTTGTTAGAGGAGGGCGCATGTGGGACCCTGTGTCACAGGCGTTCAGAAAGGCAGTACTGGTCACAGTAAGGAGGGCCTTTAGTCAGACAAGGGCCATGTAGCAACCAATCCTAGATTTTCACTGAAATGTTTCAGGGCTGGGAGTCTCAGTGATAAAATGCACTAAGGTACCTTGTCCTCTGATGCTATTCTTCACCTTTCTCAATTTCCAGGCAGCACCTTCTGCACAGGCAACTTATTTAGAAAAATACAGAATAAATATATTCTAGGACTTACCATATTTTGCCAAAATTACTGCTCGCCAAGACCAATATTTCTCATACTGAAGTTAGAGACTGATTCCCTCCCATAGCCTTGCTTGGAGCATCATGTAGCCTAATTTATCCCTCTCTCTTTGTTTTCTGCTTTTTAAAAACTATTTGTTTGCTTCTGCTTCAAAACCTCTCTTTTTGTGCCTGAGTATTCTCTGTCCCCTAAGATGACATACTGATGGGTTTGAGGCTGTAAACCTAGTTACAGAGGCACTGTTTGCTGCGAGACCTGCCACCTCAGTGGTAAACCACTGTCTCCAGATCAAACAAGTCAATCCTAAAGGAAACCAACCCTGAATATTCATTGGAAGGACTGATGCTGAAACTGAGGTTTCAATACTTTGGCCGCCTGATGCAGAGCCTACTCACTAGAAGAGACCCTGACGCTGGGAAAGATTGAAGGCAGAAGAAGGGGGTCACAGAGGGTGAAATGGTTGGATGGCATCATCGACTCAGTGGACATGAATTTGAGCAAACTCCAGGGATGGTGAAGGATAGGGAAGCCTGGCATGCTGCTGTCCGTGGGGTCGCAAGGGTCGGACACAACACAGCGATTGAACAACAACAACAGCTTCGTGAGTTATGGTCCCTTTTTCTGTGTGAGTGAAAAGATGATTAACACACAGGTTAGTCAGGGACTGTTCTCCTAACTTTTAAAAATACTGTTGCTTTTCTGTGAACCACTTACGGAATGCCCATCATGGGTTTTCCTAAGCCAATCAGTAGTTTTCGTATATAAAGCTCTATTTTTTCATAGGAAGTCATAGATGATGTATCTTTTCTCTTTTAGGTTTATGAAGATGTATTTGAATTTTAGTTAATGGATCTGTCTTGATGTTACAACTCTCTTTGTGATCCCCAAATGGAGAACATACCAGGGCGACGGAATGCCCATCATGGGTTTTCCTAAGCCAATCAGTAGTTTTCGTATATAAAGCTCTATTTTTTCATAGGAAGTCATAGATGATGTATCTTTTCTCTTTTAGGTTTATGAAGATGTATTTGAATTTTAGTTAATGGATCTGTCTTGATGTTACAACTCTCTTTGTGATCCCCAAATGGAGAACATACCAGGGCGGCACACGCTGACCTCAGATCTCTAGAGGTCAGAGGGTCGGCTTGCGGGTATAAGGCAAGAAAAAGCAATTAGATGGGACTGCTCCGTTTTCTTATCTCCTCTCTCTGGCACAACAGTTACTCTCCTGTGGGCCGTGCAAGGACATTGAGGACAGTCTGATCTGGCAGAGGGCCTCCGGGGCCCCTACTGATGGGCTGCAGAGAGCGGCCACACGGCCGGAGGCCACAAGTGAAGCAGGCAGAACCCGTTCAGTAAGTTTCTGAGTAGCTCAGCAGAGAAAAGTAGCTAGCGGGAGAAAATGAGATTTCGGGCCACTTTATGTCTGACTCATCTTCCTGTCCCTCACTGCGTCTGTGTGACACAGGGCACCTTGGGAGTCACCACACATTTTTGGAAACTGCAGGATTGTAACATAGAAAAGGCTTGAGTTCAGCAGAATCAGTGACTTGGGCATGGTTGGCATTTGTTTTCTCAAATTGGTGTTCTAAGGCAAACTACACATTTTCTCGGTAAGTTCAACAGTTTTCTGGAAATTTGTTTTTGCCCTTGTAGATCTGACAACAGAATGTGTCCCTCTGCAGCATAGATAACAAGAGAACTTAACGGGAGTTGAGCTTATTTTAGCAAGAGTTAGCTTCTCTCTAACAAGAGAATCTCACTTTCAAAAGCTTTATTAACTCTTGTTTAGTGTTTAACCATGAACTTTTAAAAACACAGTTGCCAGCTGTTACTGGGAGTCCTTTAACTTCCAAAGCTTTGCCCTGGAGGCGTCAGTTTCAGGATCCGCATGTTTACAGCCCCTTCCTGATCACAAGTGCTCAGCAGTGAGGCAGGATGGGCGAGAATCGAGAGGTCGGCAGGCTTCGAAACAGAGTCGTACTAGAACAGGGCAAATAGACCCTTCACTTTGAAGTGATACAGGCTACCCACACTGTAGTTTTGCTTCCCAAGCAATTTAAGTCGTCTTGGTCGATAGATACTGATCTGAAAGAATCTAAAGTCTGGGGGAACCATTTTGCACTGAGCTCACTCGAGACCTAAATTCTGGTTTTGTTGTAGACCCTTGACAGTTTGGAAAACTTAATTAACTGAGTGTCCCTATGGTGTCGTAGAGTTCATATTTTCATTAAATCCCCCCCTGCCTAATATGGCTAATGGAGACTCTCTTGGAGGACTGAATTGCAGATGTGAGCCAGTACTCAAATGTGGTTACTGGTGGATCAGAGGACACGTCTACAGAGCTTCACGAAAGATCCACAAAGCTTCTGAGGTTTTAGATTCTGCTGCTGTACCTACCCCAGGAGCATCACATCAGACTGTGTGTTTGTTAGAGGAGGGCGCATGTGGGACCCTGTGTCACAGGCGTTCAGAAAGGCAGTACTGGTCACAGTAAGGAGGGCCTTTAGTCAGACAAGGGCCATGTAGCAACCAATCCTAGATTTTCACTGAAATGTTTCAGGGCTGGGAGTCTCAGTGATAAAATGCACTAAGGTACCTTGTCCTCTGATGCTATTCTTCACCTTTCTCAATTTCCAGGCAGCACCTTCTGCACAGGCAACTTATTTAGAAAAATACAGAATAAATATATTCTAGGACTTACCATATTTTGTCAAAATTACTGCTCGCCAAGACCAATATTTCTCATACTGAAGTTAGAGACTGATTCCCTCCCATAGCCTTGCTTGGAGCATCATGTAGCCTAATTTATCCCTCTCCCTTTGTTTTCTGCTTTTTAAAAACTATTTGTTTGCTTCTGCTTCAAAACCTCTCTTTTTGTGCCTGAGTATTCTCTGTCCCCTAAGATGACATACTGATGGGTTTGAGGCTGTAAACCTAGTTACAGAGGCACTGTTTTCTGCGAGACCTGCCACCTCAGTGGTAAACCACTGTCTCCAGATCAAACAAGTCAATCCTAAAGGAAACCAACCCTGAATATTCATTGGAAGGACTGATGCTGAAACTGAGGCTTCAATACTTTGGCCGCCTGATGCAGAGCCTACTCACTAGAAGAGACCCTGACGCTGGGAAAGATTGAAGGCAGAAGAAGGGGGTCACAGAGGGTGAAATGGTTGGATGGTATCATCGACTCAGTGGGCATGAATTTGAGCAAACTCCAGGGATGGTGAAGGACAGGGAAGCCTGGCATGCTGCTGTCCGTGGGGTCGCAAGGGTCGGACACAACACAGCGATTGAACAACAACAACAGCTTCGTGAGTTATGGTCCCTTTTTCTGTGTGAGTGAAAAGATGATTAACACACAGGTTAGTAAGGGACTGTTCTCCTAACTTTTAAAAATACTGTTGCTTTTCTGTGAACCACTTACGAAATGCCCATCATGGGTTTTCCTAAGCCAATCAGTAGTTTTTGTATATAAAACTCTATTTTTTCATAGGAAGTCATAGATGATGTATCTTTTCTCTTTTAGGTTTATGAAGATGTATTTGAATTTTAGTAAATGGATCTGTCTTGATGTTACAACTCTCTGTGTGATCCCCAAATGGAGAACATACCAGGGCAGCACACGCTGACCTCAGATCTCTAGAGGTCAGAGGGTCGGCTTGCGGGTATAAGGCAAGAAAAAGCAATTAGATGGGACTGCTCCATTTTCTTATCTCCTCTCTCTGGCTTGTCTTGCACAGAACAGTTACTCTCCTGTGGGCTGTGCAAGGACGTTGAGGACGGTCTGATCTGGCAGAGGGCCTCCGGGGCCCCTACTGATGGGCTGCAGAGAGCGGCCACAGGGCCAGAGGCCACAAGTGAAGCAGGCAGAACCCGTTCAGTAAGTTTCTGAGTAGCTCAGCAGAGAAAAGTAGCTAGCGGGAGAAGGGAGAGATGAAGAAGGAAGCCATTTCTCTCTTTTACAAATGCATAGACTAGAAAATATCTGTGTAACAATCAGGCTAAAGGGAACACCCCAGGACTCCGCCTTCACAGTCAGGAGTCACAGATATGTGCCCAGTGTCCACCACTGCGTTCCACAGGTGGTGTTCCGGTGGCCACTTACAGTACTCAACTTGCCATCTCGTTTGGCAAGGAACAGCAAATACATTATTTTTTTTTTTTAATTTTTATTAAAAAAATTTTTTAGGTTTTTATTTTTAATTGAAGTATAGTTGATTTACAATGTTGGGTTAATTTTTGCTGTACAGAAAAGTGATTCAGTTATATGTATATGTACATTCTTTTAAAAACATATTCTTTCCATTGTGGTTTATCATAGGATACCTTTTTTTCCCCTTCCCCAAAATGTGTGTTTTTTTTTTTTTTCCTTTTTAGCAAAAGCATTCTTAAAGAACAGATGGTGTCTGGGTCAGAGCATCTTTGCTCTCTACATCTTACAAAGGAAGACTTAGTGTCTGAGACAAAACAGAGGCTTAGTAAGAAGGAAATGGAAATGAGTGAAATATGAAGGGTTTATTGTAGCTAAGTATATCGATTTTCATCTTATATTTTTAAATGGTCTAAAAATAGCATCCCATACACATCCCTGCCTCGAATCATTAAAAGATTAAATGCCTGCTTCCTTTGAAAATATGACTTGTTGTCAAATGAAATAAATGCACACTTCTCATTAGTGATTAAGAAAAGAATGTTTATTATATGCATTTTAAATTTCCCCTAAATGATTTGACACATTTATTGAAATCTGCTCAAGTGTTAAATTTGCTTCTGAGTAAACTCACCCTTTTAATGCCAATGAAATGCTTCTTTAAAATCCTGATCGCTCATGACTTGGATGAATTAAATTATTTGATCCATGAAGTACACAAGTAGTATTGTTCTTTCTTCTAAAAGTGTCCCTGGCACAGCAGTCAGCGAATCAAATATAGAGAAGCTCCTTTATGTTTTCCACAGAAGTAAAATAAACAGTATTCAAAGCTAGCCTAGTGTACAAACGATTGAGCAATGTTTCTAAGTAATTAAGTGTAGCCAATTGAACCACTGGAATATTCTGAAATAGGTGTGTAGGAAGCACGTCGGTGGTATTCAGGACTTCCTAGAATCAGCAGGGGTGGGGAGACCTCCTTCCCTTCTGCTGTGAGGAGTAGCAGACAAGACCAAACCCTGCCTGGAGAAGAGTAACTGCTGGTTTGGGGGTGTACCCCCCCCACCGCATTTGCGTCATAGAGCCCGTGCATTCTAAAAAGCCTGGAACATTTCATGGACAACCAGCAATTAACTCTCTTTGTGGTGACATGCTCAGAGGACACTGTTGAAGTTGAAGTTTAGACGCTGTTATTAGCATAAGGACAATATTTGTAGTCACAGATAGAGGTGTGGTTAGTAATTAGAAAGTCTTTTTCATTTCATTTGACTCAAACACAGACTTTTTTCTATTTGCACTCTGTGGTACTACAAGGGTCCAGAAACAAGGATGAACTGGGCATTTACTGCTCTTCAGGATTTGACTTGACGAGAGAGTCGGCCCCTGAAGGAGAGATGATGGAATTGTAAAGTAGACTGTTGTAGCTGGATAAACAGAGCCTGTCATGGGCTTGTAATAATTACACAGACTGTTTTGTACACCTTGTATCATAACTCAAAATGTGTTTCCTAACTCCTTCATGAATCCTAGAGCTGCCAAGACGTAGGGCCACACTGAGGCTGGTGCTCTGCTTAGCTGCTCAGTCGTGTCCGGCTCTTTGTGACCCTGTGGACTGTAGCCCGCCAGGCTCCTCTGTCCGTGGGGATTCTCCAGGCAAGAACACTGGAGTGGGTTGCCATACCCTCCTCCGAGGGATCAAACCCAGGTCTCCCACATTGCAGGCGGATTCTTTACCAGCTGAGCCACCAGGGAAGCCCAAGAATACTGGAGTGGGTAGCCTATCTCTTCTTTAGCATATCTTCCTGACCTAGGAATTGAACCAGGGTCTCCTGCACTGCAGGCAGATTCTTTACCAGCTGAGCTACAGGGAAGCCCCTACACTGAGTCTTAAAGCAGCAGAAATCTCTCCTCTCGCAGCAGTGGAAGCCTGAGGTCTCTGTGGCCGTTCCTGCTTGGGGGCTCAGAGGGAGAAGGCATTCCACACCTGCCTTTGTCCCAGTTTCTGGTGCTTGCCTGCGACCCCTGGCACTGGCTGGCCGCACCCCTCCAGTCTCCGCCTCCACTGTTCCATGTCTTCCCTCTGAGTGTCTTTGACTCTATGTCACATATATGTGTATGCAAATATTTATGTATATTTGCAAAATGAAGGACACCATAGTACCCATGGTGAGGATTATAGTGCTCACATTTATTATAGACACGGGAGTGTTGGCTTCCCCCTCTCTCTCTGTATATCTATATACACACACAGAGGCTTCGCCGGTGGCTCGGCTGGTTAAGAGTCTGCCCGCAGTGCGGGAGACCCAGGTTCAGTCTCTGGCTGGGGAAGATCCCCTGGAGAAAGAAATGGCAATCCACTCCAGGATTCTTGCCTGGCGAATCCCCTGGACAGAGGAGCCTGGCGGGCTACAGTCCGTGGTCACAAAGAGTCAGACACGACTGAATGACTAACACATACACACACACAATGTGTATACACACGCCCACACAGACGCACACACTCAGTGTGTTTAGGTCAACTTGCACGCGCTAACTGTGCTCACCACCCCCTCCGTTGCGTGGTGTGTTCCCAGCCGCGCCCAAGAGTGACAAGCATCGTCTACCGAGGAGACCCGCTGCGAATGTTTCAGAGTTGGTACAACAGCAGCTCCCGGGAAGGGTGTTTGCCAGGTGGAAAGACATCTCCTGTGTTGGACAGTGAGGTGGTCCCGGCCTCCTTGTCCGCAGCCCCCGGGTCTGTTAGAAACCTTGCCGTTACCCTGCACGTTGGCAGGAAGAGGGATGTGTGGGCGCTCGGGGAGAGGGGACATTAGGAGAAGGAAAGATGGGGCAATAACAGACTTGTCCTGAGTCCCTGCCTCTCGCTTTCCTTCCATAAATCACGGAGATCCCAGCCTGTCAGAGAGCCCCTTCCCCGGGGGGCCCACACTGAGCCCCGCGTCTCGGTCACGCAGTGTGAGGGCCCCGGAGCCGCCCCGGCAGCCTGTCCTGAGAACTGCTTCACATCGCGGGCGCTGCTGGAGTGAAACTCCGGAGAAAACGAATCCGAAATAGAAAGCATGGAGAGGCTGACCCTGAAAACGGACCACTGTGGCCTCGAGTGGCCGCTGCGGATGTGGAAAGGGACCCCGGGTGCACGAGGCAGAGTGGGCCGCGCACCTGCAGACCTGCCGCGAATTCTCCGGGTTGACACAGAGGCGGCCTCTGATCCGCTCTGAGCCCGTCTGCAGCCTCGGTCAGGGAGGCCGCTGTGTCTGTCGGCTCGCCCAGTCTCTCTCCCATCCTCGCTCTGGCTTCCACCTTCAGCAAAAAGGAGAGAAAAGGAGGCACTTAAGGAGCGCACGGGACAAGACGCTCCCGTGGAGGGGGAGCACGCGGGTGGGGATGGCCGTCCGGGAGGACAGGATCGCTGAGGACGCCTGGGTCTCTGAAGGAGGGAGACGGGGCGCACCTCTCAGCAGTGATCACGTGGTCCATTGGGATTCGTGCTTCAGTGTTGGCTTAGCTGCATGAATCGGAAAGGAAAGCGTTTTTCTTAATTATGGCAAAAAATTGTAGGGGAACACAGAAAATGTTATAGGCTGATACATGCGTGGGCACAGACACACAGACACACGCACACATGGAACAATGAACCAGATCCGTAGAGCAGCTGGTTGAATTGCTTGTACGGGATCAGTTCAGTTTCAGTTCAGTCGCTCAGTCGTGTCTGACTCTCTGCGACCCCATGAACTGCACCACGCCAGGCCTCCCTGTCCATCACCAACTCCCGGAGTCCACCCAAACTCATGTCCATTGAGTCGGTGATGCCATCCAACCGTCTCATCCCCTGTCGTCCCCTTCAGGGGGGGGGGGCAGGAGCCTCTGTTTTGACATACCCTGCAGGTGGCTTGTACGCTCATTACATTTGCGAAGCACTGTCCGCAGAGGTAAATAGGATTGTTGGACCACCCGGCATCTTTGCCTCCCCTCTGAGCACCTGGTTAGAGTTTGCTACGTTTTAAGTAAACCCAGGACATTCATCTCTAAGTCAACAAAAGATCAGCAGAAATAATCAGATCAAAGACTAGTGTGGAAAAACCTGTGAATTATTTCACGATGGTTCTCTGCTAGGCTGTTTCACATGCACATCTCCATGAAAGACGTGGGATCAACACGCCCAACGATGTACACAGCAGACACTTCGACGCAAGCTCTCCTTTAAACATCACAACTGTAGTAGATAGTAAAAATAGTAACTGATCTTAACTAGGGCTTAGTAGGTGATAAGCACTTTTCGAGGAACTCTGCAAATACTAACTTACCTAATTCTGACAACATCCCCATGGCATGCTATTTGATTTTTAGCTCCATTTTACTGAAGGGAAAACCAAGACTCAGAGAGGAGAGGGCAACGGACAACGTCACGTATGTTTTATGTATCAAAGGCAGTAACCAAAGGCCAACAGGCTAGCTCCAGACGCCACGTCTTCACCACTAGGTATGGCGACTTTACTGTAAGCACGTTTATGTGATATCACTGGTGGGAAAGCCAATCTGTTCAATGCTTTCTAACGGTTACAGAGCCACTGACTGGCAACCCAGCTCTGCCTCACTCCTCGGACTGGTCCACATTCTCCAATGCCAGCTCCTCCCTAAGTACCAACCACGTCAATCAAAGGGCTTAGTAGGTGATAAGCACTTTTCGAGGAACTCTGCAAATACTAACTTACCTAATTCTGACAACATCCCCATGGCATGCTATTTGATTTTTAGCTCCATTTTACTGAAGGGAAAACCAAGACTCAGAGAGGAGAGGGCAACGGACAACGTCACGTATGTCTTATGTATCAAAGGCAGTAACCAAAGGCCAACAGGCTAGCTCCAGACGCCACGTCTTCACCACTAGGTATGGCGACTTTATTGTAAGCACGTTTATGTGATATCACTGGTGGGAAAGCCAATCTGTTCAATGCTTTCTAACGGTTACAGAGCCACTGACTGGCAACCCAGCTCTGCCTCACTCCTCGGACTGGTCCACATTCTCCAATGCCAGCTCCTCCCTAAGTACCAACCACGTCAATCAGATTTAACCTTTTGCATAAAGGAATTCTACCCCATAGGAGTTGTTGGAGGAAATAGGCAAAATAATCCATAATCCAGTCCAATAATCCGCTGAACTGACAGAGTTCAATTCTCAGCAAATAGTGAGAGGTCAACTTTAGCAAAGATTATGCGTTGTTATATTAAGTAGACAAAGATTATATTGTATGTCATAGAATTTAAGATGTTATTATGCCTAAGAAACATCCCACCTCGGAGATCCTAAAATATGAGTATGTGCATCTTTATAATAGATGAAATACGGCACTCGATACATTTTAGACTTTAATCAGTGTTGAATGTTGGATTGTCCTGACTCAGCAGTTAAGAATCTGCCCGCAGTGCTGAGATGCTGCCGGGCACGGGTTCCATCCCTGGGTCGAGAGGATCCCCTGGAGGAGGGCATGACAACCCGCGCCAGTATTCTTGCCTGGAGAATCCCATGGACAGCGAGGCCTGGTGGTCTACAGTCCATGGGGTTGCAAATTGTTTAGTTGCAATGACTAAACAACAATTTTTTAAGTTGTTAAGACATGTGTGACAGGGTTGTAGGTAGGTATGTTTTTAAATTTCTCAGCCATCTGCTAAGGGACTATTTTTACTTCTTCTTATTATTCATTGCACACACGAAACAGTTGGGATGTAGAAAAATTAAGCAACTCAGTCACAATCAACCCACGAAATGGTGGGGTCAGGATGGCCATTAGGTGCCTCCGATCCCAAAGTCTCCCTGCTGTGCTGTGATGCATCGACCGTCTCGAATCCACAGCTGCTTTTCTTGATTCTTCTTCATGCTCCTTTTTCAGCTCTGGGATCTTGACTTTTTCACAGAGGAAATAACTGTAACGAAAGACTGAAAGCTTCCGCAGGATTGAGGGAGAGAAAGGACGCGAACACTGAAGGATGGAGTCCCAGGCGGAACGCAGACAAAGGTGCCCCGTCTGCTCCTTCACCAGCTCTGACCTTGCTCAGCAAACGCGTCGCAGGGCGTCAGCCTCCAGCCCTTCACTGAAGAGTCCCGGTGCCCCTCAGCCCCCTCAAGCCTTCAGCCGTGCAGGAAATCGTACAGGAAGGGCTTGCGTGGAAGCAGTACAGGTTCAGGCCTGGGCTCCAGGCTTGAAACAGGGGCCACAGCACGTTTTATTCCACGGCAAAGTAATCACTCTATCATTAAGTTTAAAAAAATAATAGAATTGTGAATCTCCATATCTCACTGTGGTCTGAGAGAGGGACACCCATACCCAGCAGTTTAAAGGACCAGCCCTAGGCTTTCTGACCTAACAGAACAAACTTCTGACCATTCAGATACCTCATTTTCCAAAGGGCGGGCTACCTCGTGAGAGTGGCCTTACTCATCCCTGGCCTTTTCTTCTGATGTGTTTTCATAGTTAACAGAAGGAGATGTTTTATTTCATTTCGAGGATGGCCTACTATTTGGTATAAAAAAGAATGGCGTTGGTTTCCCTAACTGATCATTATGCATGAGTGCATTAATACTGATTAGTAGTAACAGCTGCTCCTGAAGAAGTTCTTGCTTTTCTAAGTTGATTCTCTTGTCACCATCAAACAGAGTCGGGGGAAAGAAAAGGGCTTGTAGGCGTGTCAGTCGCTCAGTCGTGTCCGACTCTTTGCAACCCCGTGGACTGTAGCCTGCCAGGTTCCTCTGTCCATGGGATACTCCAGGCAGGAATACTGGAGTGGGTTGCCTTTTCCTTCTCCAGGGGAATCTTTGTGACTCAAGGAGCGAAGTCGGGTCTCCTACATTGCAGGCAGATTCTTTACCGCCTGAGCCACCAGGGAGGCTTGAAAAGGGCATGGGGACACTCCAACTCAAGCTCAGTTACACACCTAAAATTAGGTTTTCCATTCAGAAGAGTCTTGCTTGAATTAGACTGTTGGGGGAGAATGCAGATCTGTTTCATAGTAGATGTCTTTAGGGAAGTTTCATAATAAGGAAAATAGCGCTGCTGATAACTGAGCTCTACTCACGGCTTTGAGTTCACGGGCATTACAAGGGGCAAGTGAGACTTGGTAGGTCAATAGCGTGTAATGAGTTGCCCCCATCTGACTTCCTGACGCCGCCTTAGGAAGCAGATTGTGTTCTTCTCTATGTGATTTTAACAAATGACTTTACAATGTCAGTGGCTGTTATACTAGTGGCAGCCAGAAAATTAAATATATATATACACATACACACACACATATATATGAGTTCAACTGTTTTAATATTTATGCTGACGAATCTCTAATGCAATTTCACCATCCATGGGTTTATTAGATTTTAATTGCTAATAAGATACAAAGTGTGTAAGAAAGAGGAAGACTGTAAGAAAAATCCGTCCCCCCTGCCAACCTTTCCATTACCTTCCACAGTTTTCTGCCACATTAGCTGACTGGAGATGCATTTTCTAAAGCTGACAAAAAAAGATAGCTAAAATTTGAAGATGTGCTGTTTATAAAACTGAAAACAGGGACTTGTTTTCAGTATATCTTTATTGATTAAGTAGAAACAAGTATATTATAGTTGGTGGGAAGAAAAACAATGAGTGCAACTTGAGGAATCTAAAATGAACTTATCTAGAAATGAACTTATCTATGAAATAGACTCATGGACGTAGACAACAAGATTGCCAAGGGGTAGCGGTATGGGAGGAAGAATGGATTGGGCGTTTGCAATTAGCAGATGCAGTCTAGTATGTACAGGATGGATAAACCGCAAGGTCCTACTGTATAGCACAGGGAACTATATTCAATGTCCTGTGATAAACCATAATGGAAAAGAATATGAAAAAGAATATATATGTATATATCACTTTGCTGCATGTATAGTAGAAATTAGCACAACATAGTAAGTTAACTATAACTTCAATAGAATAAGTTAAAAGATGAGTATAACTTGCTTGAGGTTAAAAGAAATGTAATAAATAATATTTCCAAGCGGCTACAGATTTTGAGATAGCCACGAAGAAGTCACAGACATGCCTTGCGGTTGGGATTTTAAAATGACTTTTAAAGCAGTGGAAAATTAAAAGGAGATGTTCAGTGGTAGATGAAAGATAGGAAAAGGTCATTGCTCTGTGAGATTTAATAGGGAAGTCTTAAACGTGCCTCCTCCAGCACTTTCTGAAGACTTGTGAAGACGGCTTATAGCTCTGAAACACTTGATCAGTTTTATTTGTGGTGCGTATAATACAGGCGATTCAGGAGCCGCTGTTTTAGTGACAGTGCTCACTGGAAGTTGTCAGGTATCACCGAATACAAAAATCTCGAGGAATGGAAATGTCCTCTGATAGCTAAGGTCCCAGGTTTTCATTTCCAGGAGATTTAGGTTGGGATTGTCTTGGCCCCCTCTTATTCTCTCTCTCATTAGCAGAGCAGAGCAGTCTCTCTCTGCTTTCTGTGTGAGCGTGGATGCTGGCTCAGGGGCAGGCTTGTGGGGAGCAGGCTTGTCTCCAAGTCCCTGCTTCCACACCTCATCCCAACTCTGCCGTGGAGGAGATTGATAAAGACTGGGCAAGTGAGCCCTTCAGATTTTCGCATCTCCTCATCTTTAACAGCAGCTCTAAAAATCTCCAAACCAAAACCCTGTAGCATCACCACAGTAGAATAACAAGCAGTGAGCTAAGCCTCCCTCGCAAACCGTGCCTGAGCCTTGGGGCCTTTCATTTCACCCAGCAAAGCCAAACACCAGAGAACTGAGAGGCCCGACAGTGGCTTAGTAAACAAACCAGGGGCTTTGTTCCCAAATCCTGCGTTTAGGTGGCTTCATTGTTTTCCCCCTTAAATTGCTTTCAATTTGTGTAAAGAGCCACTCTAAAAATAAAACACACACACACACACACACACACACACACACACACCCCGCCCTAAAGGAAAACAGAAGCTCCATTTCTAGTAAGAATCGCAAAATTCTAACTGCGGTGTGTTTCCCTGCTTTCACTAAGGTTAAAAACACAACCTTGTGTGTGTGAGTGTGTGAAGTCACTCAGTCGTGTCCGACTCTGCGACCCCGTGGACTGTAGCCCGCCAGGCTCCTCTCTCCATGGGATTCTCCAGGCAGGAGTACTGGAGTGGATTGCCATTTCCTTCTCCAGGGAGGAAACACCACCTCACCTCTAGTCAACTCCTGTGGTCTTTCACGAAGGTGATGGAGCTTCTAGAAGGATGCGTAAATCAAGGGTGCTGTGAAGGGGCGTTTTAGGGAGTCAGAGGCCATTTGTCAGGCAGTTATGTAGGGGGCATTGGACAATGCTCCAGAGGGGTGAGGACGGAGCTGAGGTGCTGAGCGTTCATTCTTGGTTCTACGGGCCTCGTGCTCTCAATAGAAAGATCAAATCAGATGACCAGGTTCACCAAAATCACATATTCATGGGTTTCTATTTTGGGAATCCCTCCCCGGATAATATTGCTATCCTGCTATGCAAATCTCAGAATATTACTGCTATGTGAAATAAAGTATTGTTGAAGTTGGATTCCCTTGAGTTTGATCCGCTATCACCTTCATTTAGATACAACAAGGATATTTCATTAATATTTAGTTTCCTTTCCAATGTGTGTTTTAAAATTTGCTGAGGCATTTCTTACCTTCCAAACATAGCTTCATGAATGAAACAGTGATATGAACGAACAGAATACATTCCCTTTATTTGAAGGAAACTCGGAAGGAAATAAACACACAAAAATAAAGATACATCCTTTTCTCTGAATTATTCATCCATGGGAAATTCTGAAACTTCCAAACCATAGTAAGTTCTTGAGTAGCACGGAAAAAATACAACCTGAATCAACCAGCAGAAGCAGCCCCTTCTTCAGGCTGGAAGCATCCCCTGTCCTCATGGGAAGATAAGGCAGGAGCAGCGGTCATTTCCATTTTCATCTTCACTTGCTCTGCATTTTAGCCCACTGTATATTCGCAAGCCTTGTATGAAAATCTTCCACAACATCTCAGGTATTTGTTTCATGGGCTTTCTCAGGTTCTGCCAATCTTTTTTTCTTTTTAAACTGAAGTATAATTGACATAAAATACCGTATTAGTTTCAGGTGTATATCACAGTGATTCAGTGTTGGTACACATTTTGAAATGGTCACCGTGATATGGCCAGTTACCATCTGTCACCATGGGAAGTTATGACAATAATTTGCTGCACGTAAGCTTCCAGTTCTAAAGTAAGTCACAAGGATGTAATGTACAGATGTAACCATGTTCATTGTCTGCTGATCTTATATTTGCAAATTCACCTACTTGCTAAGATTTATTTCTAACCGCCCCTCCCCCCCAAATCGAATACCTGGGTGCTTTCCTGGACTCTGAGGGACTCACAGAGCAAGTCTGTCACCAAGGGCCACGTTTCCAGCTCAGGTGGTAACTCTGCCTTCCCGTTTCAGCTGTGACACTGCAAGCAGGTACTCTCAGCATGGTCTGTCTCATGCCATGTCCTTTGCATTTTTTTAATACTTTTCTTGGTGATTTCCCTGTTTAAAATGGCCCCCAAGCCGGGCGCTGAACTTGTGCAGGAAGGCTGCGATAGGACTTACAGAGAAGGTCATCCGTTAGAGGGACTTCATTCAGGCACAAGTTCGGTGTCAGGGCACCAACATTAGGTATTAAATGTGGCGTCTTTAAACAGAAGCACACATAAAACCAGGTCGTGTGTTGGTTGGTTGATGAAGATATCATGACCAGAAGCTCGCGGGAATGCAATCTCGTGCTCCCCGCTAGGAGCTTTAGTCAGCACTCACCTCCTCAGTGTCCACAGCATCATCCACAACATAATTGCCACGAATACTTCCCAGGTGGCTCAGATGGTAAAGAATCAGCCTGCAGGGTGGGAGACCTGGGTTCGATCCCCGGGTCGGGAAGATCCCCTGGAGAATGACTACTCACTCCAGCGTTCTTGCCTGGAGAATCCCATGGACAGAGGAGCCTGGTGGGGAGACAGGTGGGCTACAGTCCATAGGGCTGCAAAGAGCTGGACACGACTGAAGCAACTTAGCACGCACACCATGAATAAGGAGCATCTGATTTTTTTTCACTGTTCAAGTTGTTTATCGGACATAGAATTGTCTTCACCTTCCGTTGCTTTAGAATCGTTTTGGAATACTGATAGGAGTTCAGTTTCAGCACCAGGGTTCCGTAGAGCCAGGCTCCCATTTATCTGTTCTTCAGTCTGACCGTGAAGGGAAGATGCCGTTATTTGCATTCTGGGAACCTGGCCCTGGGCTCTGGCGATGAAAGGGCTTTACTTCTCCGTGCAGCTCTGAGGACGGCCATCTGTCACAGCAGGTGAAAGAGAGACCCTCCAGCTGTGTTTTTCCACTCCTGCCGCACCTCTGTAAAAATTTCTTTCACTGTTTAAACAGTTTTGATTTAATTCCCTTCCATGTTTAAATTCCCTATTTGAATGCCAAGTGGCATTATGGCTCAATGGAGGTGTGACTGTCCCTTCTGCAAACTGGGCAATTTGTACAAGGAAGGGAGGGATCATTCCAGACTTGTTACGAAACCAACAAATGAGTATTTTTGAAAGTCAGCTGTTTATTTCCACTTTAAAAGCATCTGTATATTCAAAAGCAGATTGTTTTATATATATAAAGGAACTATTTGCAAAGGTCCACTTCCAGGAACTGAGTATTCATATCCACATTTAAGAATTCTTCTTTTATTGAAATTTAAATTTACTGACAACTTGCTTTGGGAAGGAAATATTTTGCAAGTAATTCTCTTTTTGAAACAGACAACAGAAGTAGGCTACTTTGTGATTTTTACTCTCATTCTTTCAGGGACTGTCTTGATGTCCTGGGAACCATGCATTGTTCTTCATCGCTAAGAGTTAATATTCTAGGACATATAAATTGAAATGTCTTATGAAAGCATTTATAAACGTTTTGATATTCTTTTCTAGGTGTCTGACCCCTTCTGAATCTTTTAAATATACATAGTAATTTCCTCTAAGTATTAGTTGAAAGAAAATTGTATCTGTTATGTAAAAATTGCTTCATGAGTAATTATCTAAAAGTTACTGTTATATTATGCTCAAGTTTAGAGGAAGAACCTGCAGCAGCCATCAGGAAAAGTTTCAGTGCTCACTTTGCTACTAGTTCACTATACAAACTTCTATCAATTGCTTGATTCTTTCTGGGCCTAAATTTCTTCCATTTAAAATAAAGCGTTGAGACTGGGTTTCCTTTGTGACGTATCATCTGGGGGGAAGGTGTGATCATATGTACACGGTAAGCATTCATCTTGCCCCAAGAACTTTGCCTTTATATCTTATATCATTATTATTATTTATGAACAAATCATTTCTCAGAATTCACAAATGATGGAACAATTGTTCTATAGTCTTCAAAATAATACACTGTTGGGAAAGGTTAGGTTTGAAATTCCTCTAAACACTAATAAAAATGAAATCAATATACAGATATTTGTATTCAATATCATAAAACTAAAGTTTCCAGATTACTATTATATTACTATTTTTTGTAAACCAGCTTCAAACAGTTTAGAAAAAGTGAATATTTAAAACTTTAATCTCTTGTTTTCTTCTATAATTTTTCATCTTATTCTATATCATTGCAATTATAACATATTTTTTGTAAGTTCTGGGCCATTTTCTTATTTAGCGATTCAGATTACAGTCAGCCATTGAAAAGATTCATTATGTAAGTAGAGAGGAGAGATGCTGAAGTAGAAAAGGATATGACACAGGGGATAGGCTGATAGAAAGGTTTCCATGTATTTGAAAGAATTTTGTTAGCACAAACCTTCCTTTTTCTTCTTGTTTGGAGCATTCTGTGATGTTCTTCATGACAAGGCTTGAATTTAGACGGATTGCGTTTGCAATTGAAAGGTGCGTTTCAGCTGTTTGTACGCAAATATGAAACAATTATTGCTAGAAGCACATTTATCCCAGTATCCCTGTGTAACCATGGCGACACAGCCCCGGGACTTGAAAGATGGCAGTGGACGTGCATCTATGAACAAGCCTCCCATTCACTATACAAACTTCTATCAATTGCTTGATTCTTTCTGGGCCTAAATTTCTTCCATTTAAAATAAAGCGTTGAGACTGGGTTTCCTTTGTGACGTATCATCTGGGGGGAAGGTGTGATCATATGTACACGGTAAGCATTCATCTTGCCCCAAGAACTTTGCCTTTATATCTTATATCATTATTATTATTTATGAACAAATCATTTCTCAGAATTCACAAATGATGGAACAATTGTTCTATAGTCTTCAAAATAATACACTGTTGGGAAAGGTTAGGTTTGAAATTCCTCTAAACACTAATAAAAATGAAATCAATATACAGATATTTGTATTCAATATCATAAAACTAAAGTTTCCAGATTACTATTATATTACTATTTTTTGTAAACCAGCTTCAAACAGTTTAGAAAAAGTGAATATTTAAAACTTTAATCTCTTGTTTTCTTCTATAATTTTTCATCTTATTCTATATCATTGCAATTATAACATATTTTTTGTAAGTTCTGGGCCATTTTCTTATTTAGCGATTCAGATTACAGTCAGCCATTGAAAAGATTCATTATGTAAGTAGAGAGGAGAGATGCTGAAGTAGAAAAGGATATGACACAGGGGATAGGCTGATAGAAAGGTTTCCATGTATTTGAAAGAATTTTGTTAGCACAAACCTTCCTTTTTCTTCTTGTTTGGAGCATTCTGTGATGTTCTTCATGACAAGGCTTGAATTTAGACGGATTGCGTTTGCAATTGAAAGGTGCGTTTCAGCTGTTTGTACGCAAATATGAAACAATTATTGCTAGAAGCACATTTATCCCAGTATCCCTGTGTAACCATGGCGACACAGCCCCGGGAATTGAAAGATGGCAGTGGACGTGCATCTATGAACAAGCCTCCCGCTGTAGTTCTGGACGTGAAAGAAAGTGGAGAGACATGAGTAGAGGCTGGATGCGCTGAAATCCGAGAATGTGCAGCACCTTTTATTTTAGGATTTCTCATTTGGGGTTTTAAATACAAACTACTCCTCTCATAGGGGCCAGATTCCCAGAATGCAAATACAGCGTCTTCCCTTCACAGTCAGACTGAAGAACAGCTCAATGGGAGCATGGTTCTACAGAAGCCCGGTGCCGGTGGAAGCTTCCTCACCGAGCTTCTCCTTGAGTCTCCAGAACCAAGGGTGCCTCTCAAGTGAAAAGCATGTGCTTCATTCCCCACACTTCCCTTCCCCAAATCCTCGGACCTTGTCTTCATGGGTCCGGGCTGCTATAACAAAATCCCACAGATAGAATGGGTTTGAGCGATAGATGTTTGTTTCCCGCAGTTCTCGAGGGGAGAACTGTGCTGACGTCCAAGCTCATTGTGCTGACGTGGGTTCTGGTGGTTTACAGGGGGCCACCTTCTTGCTTTACCCTCATGTGGAAGAGAGAGCGAAAAAGAAGCCAGCTGTCTGATGTGACCTATTACAAGGGCACTAATCCCGTTTATGAGAAGCACCCCCTCATGACCTCATCTAAACCTGATCACCTCCCAAAGGCCCCACCTCCAAATGCCAACACAAGGGGGTTAGAATCTCAACATATGAATTTGGGGGAGACACATTCAGTTCATAATAAACCTGAAATAAAGATGAGGAGGGAGAAATGGGCTGCTATTTTTAAAGATGAAGTTAGGCATAAAACCTGTGGGGACAGTTTCTTTCAAAAAGTAAATCAAAGACTCAAGCCAGATTTTCTTGAGATAGTCGAAAATTTAGAAAATTTAGATACTCGAAAATTAGGCCTGTTAGAAAACCTACTTACGTAGGTCAGGACGTGATGTTTCCAGGATACTTGACATCAGATTGCACTTGCTAAAAATACTTTTTTCTACTCCATTTGGCTATTAAGCTGCTACATGGATTTCCAGAAAAATGCTTCAGACTTTGTTGCATCAAAAATGTAAATGTTTTATCAAAGCAAACTGTAACATCTACTAAGATTTCATGCTTATATTGTGCTTTCCTAAATTCCTCAAGACATATTACCTGTTCCTAACAAGCATTATGTTTCGAACAATATTTTATAGAAATACAGTCAGTTTGTTTTTATGGCCTTGAATATTTCATAACTAAAGAGCCTCATAATTTGGCTTTGTTGAGACCCCTCTCTTCATTTATAAAAACTTACCTCTTATATTATCATACAGATGAAACATCTCTAATTTTACATTTCTAATTAAAAACCTAGTTAACAATATTTGCTGTAGACTGTTGGCCTGTTGGCCCTGAAACACCTCTTGGTTGGCACTGGAATTCTGTTTGCTTGAGAGTCTGCAAAAGAGGTAAATTTCTGATGATTTAGACAAGCAGTGTGGATGAGCCCCGAAAACATCAGTGTTTTTCATTTATTTCCTCCATGAACAGGAGAGGCTTAGGCTGTGGATTGCAAGTTTATCCCTCGATTTCTCCCTTTAAAAATGAGATTAGAAAATTGTTTTCCCAGAACATGGGTAAAAAGATTTATGAGACATTAAGCTGTTTCTTTAGAAATACATTTTGTTCTTCCAAACCCCCGTGTACCTGTAGAAGCGAGAGAGGCAGCAGAGAAACCAAACAGCATGTCAAAAGCATCCCTCTCAAAAGCCCTGCAAGAGCCGACTGACAGAGGAAAATGCACGAGGCGAGGGTTTGTGATACCCAGCTGGACTCGAGCTGAAGTTGAGATCAATTAGCCAGTTATTTAAAAAAAATCTGAACCAATGTCAGGAAAAGTTTGCCTTAAGCACCTAAAGCATGCTAGGTCCTGGGCTCGAACTGTGACAAGTCTAGGGAGGAAAATTATACATTGCTGGGAGAGAGTAGAGAATACTGCAGTGAGAGCTGAACAAAATGTGTATGTGTGTGTGTGTGTGTGTGTGTGTGTGTGTGTGTCAGAGGGGAGGGAGAGAAAAGTCACTTTGGACTAAGATGTGAAGAATGACCTCGAGTTGGGTAGATGGTACCACACTCTCAGGAAGAAGTGACGGGGACGAAAGTGTGCATCCATTGGCTGGTACAGTCGCTAGTCACATAAAGTTAACCATTGTTATGTATTCGCTTCAGTCGTGTCTGACTCTTTTGTGACCCCGTGGACTGTACCTGCCAGGCTCCTCTGTCCATGGGATACTCCAGGCAAGAATACTGGAGTGGGTTGCCATTTCCTTCTCCAGGGGGTCTTCCTGACCCAGGGATCGAACCTCCCCCATGTCTTCTGCACCGGCAGGTGGATACTTTACCACTGATCCACGAGAGAAGCCCAGAGTTAACCACAGAGCCCTGAATATCTGATGGCTGTTGAGGCTAATTACCAAGTACTTAAGAATGGGCCTCCCAGGTGGCTCAGAAGTTAAAGCGTCTGCCTGCAATGCGAGAGACCTGGGTTCAATCCCTGGGTCAGGAAGATCCCCTGGAGAAGGAAATGGCAGCCCATTCCAGTATTCTTGCCTGGAGAATCCCATGGATGGAAGAGCCTGGTGGGCTATAGTCCACGGGATTATGAAGAGTCGGACACGACTGAGTGACTTCACATAAGAAGAATTAATTGGCCTTTTGGACACTGGTATTGCAACCCCATCTAGTCAAGGCTATGGTTTTTCCTGTGGTCATCTATGGATGTGAGAGTTGGACTATAAAGAAAGCTGAGCAGCGAAGAATTGATGCTTTTGAACTGTGGTGTTGGAGAAGACTCTTGAGAGTCCCTTGGACTGCAAGGAGATCCAATCTGTCCATTCTAAAGGAGATCAGCCCTGGGTGTTCTTTGGAAGGAATGATGCTAAAGCTGAAACTTTGGCCACATCATGCGAAGAGTTGACTCACTGGAAAACACTCTGATGCTGGGAGGGGTTGGGGGCAGGAGGGGAAGGGGACGACAGAGGATGAGATGGCTGGATGGCATCACGGACTCGATGGACGTGAGTCTGAGTGAACTCTGGGAGTTGGTGATGGACAGGGAGGCCTGGCATGCTGCGATTCATGGGGTCGCAAAGAGTCGGACGCGACTGAGCAACTGAACTGAGCTGAACTGAACTGATTGCAACCCCAAATATGGAAAGAGAAGAGCAAGTGAATCCATCACCCACCCTGAGAAGCCTCTGCAGTCTGGTGGGCCAAGTCAGGTAAAGTTTGAAAAGTACAGCTATCATCATGTTTCGTCAACCTGAGTGATATATTACCATATCTAGGACACTCAGTGACATTTGATTAAGTGGTAATTATACCAAAATCTTGATAATAGGAAAGAATGCATTAAGTATGTGAATGACAGCCTATTAGAATATTACCCATTATAGAATAGTTCAGCCATGGTGATCTCATTCATATTGCATTTATTTCATAAAATAATTTCTCTTGAAATAAGTATAGTTCAAGAAAGCTTCAAGTTTCAATGCCTTTTGTTAGAAATATTCTCAGAGACCTGAGATGTTTGATCAGATCAGCTGTGCTTGGCCCATATGGCTTATCTGAAGAATTGGAGAAAGTGTTTTTGGTGGGTAAGCTGGGCCAACCCATCCAAAACTTTGCTTCAGGTGTAGTTGTCAAGAAATGACCGATGCTAATTTTCCCAGATGTTAGATGACTTAGAGAAGACTCAAACCCCAGCTTCCTGATTCCCGCTTCCTAGCTTCTCAGCCTTCAACATTATTTCCACTACCACAAATTTTTAAAAAATATTGTTTGAAAATTTGAATATTCCTTTTTTCTGCTGGTTTGATGCTAGTGAAATGATTTGATGAGAAATAGAGTTGTTTTCTTAAAAAACTAGCAGCTACTGTAGAATGCGATGTTAGAAGTCAGAGGAAAGAAATTGACTTCCCACCTGTGTTTTGCTCTCAGCTCTGAAACTGACAGGTTTTGTACAGGTTGTTATTTTCCATGAATTTCTTTTTCCTGATCAAATCAGGACTATAAAATATGTCTTACAAAATTTTATGGAAGATTAATTAGGAAACAAATGTGAAAAAACTGGAAACATAAACTCTTGGAAAACTTAACTTGTTATTATGCATTATATTATTAGGCCATTATGTTGCATTAAAGTATTTGGATTATTTTATCTGTATGGCATCATATTATGTCATTGTGTATGATAATGATACACACTATGTTTTTCAAATTATATAGTACTTGTTAAGTGCCATGAAAAATTTAGACCATGACAAATAATTCCCATGTTAACAGTGCATGTCCATGTTTTCAAAGAAGTCACTGACAACTTCAAGATAGTATTTGATAGACCAGATTATCTTTGACAGGACGGAGTGATTTTTAGTAGTCATCTTTACAACTGATTTCATTGCTTCAACAAATCCTTTTTGTGACAACAGACAAAATCATTTAAGATGGTTGAGGTGAACAAATCAACTTGTCCAGGTTTTGTTAATATCATAGTGTAGGTACAGTGTTCAGTTCAGTTCAGTCTCTCAGTCGTGTCCGACTCTTTGCACTATCTAGGTTGGACATAACTTTTCTTCCAAGGAGTAAGTGTCTTCTAATTTCATGGCTGCAATCACCATCTGCAGTGATTTTGGAGCCCCCAAAAAATAAAGTCTGACACTGTTTCCACTGTTTCCCCATCTATTTCCAGTGAATTGATGGGACCAGATGCCATGATCTTCGTTTTCTGAATGTTGAGCTTTAAGCCAACTTTTTCACTCTCCTCTTTCACTTTCATCAAGAGGCTTTTTAGCTCCTCTTCACTTTCTGCCATACATGGCATTAAATAATGCACCTTGAGTTATTTGAGAGTAGATTTTTTGGCATAACTGTCCTGTATCCATACCTTTTCTGCAATAAATAATTATTTCTTTAGAAGTGATATAAACTACTGAATATGGGAAATATTTCTGGAAAATCTGGCCCCTGTTTCATGAGATTGCATGTTCATCTACTGCACATACAAACACACATGTCCCAGATTCACACACAATATACCATGAGTTAATGTATATGCATGGTGACGAAATGAAATGCTTTGATCAAGCAATGATTATAACTTTATGCAACAGCATCATCTAGTATAAGGATACTTTCTTGGAATTTAGAGACTTCCTTAAAGAAATTTGTCTCTGAATATGCAGACAGGGCCTTGAAGACTGTTTAAAACAGAAGGATTTTTTAAAATGTATTACTTTAATCTGTTAACTAGAAAGTTAAATACAAGGTCAAGCCTTTTAAAGAGACCTCAGAAATGCAAATTTGAAATAGTTCCTGCTGAGTTTAGGTAAACATATCAATCCTAGAGGAAGGAAAAGTTAAAATGAGCTTTAAAAAGCTATTTATGGATAGAAAAAAACAAAAGGTTTTAAAATGACAAGATATTTTGTAATAAATCTTTGATTAAAAATATAAGATACTATGAGTTAATCACTGCAGATGGTGATTGCAGCCATGAAATTAAAAGACGCTTACTCCTTGGAAGGAAAGTTATGACCAACCTAGATAACATATTAAAAAGCAGAGAATATTACTTTGCCAACAAAGATCCATCTAGCCAAGGCTATGGTTTTTCCAGTGATCATGTATGGATGTAAGAGTTGGACTGTGAAGAAAGCTGAGCCCTAAAAAACTGATGCTTTTGAACTGTGGTGTTGGAGAAGACTCTTGAGAGTCCCTTGGACTGCAAGGAGATCCAACCAGTCCATCCTAAAGGAGATCAGTCCTGGGTGTTCATTGGAAGGACTGATGCTGAGGCTGAAACTCCAATACTTTGTCCACCTCATGCAAAGAGTTGACTCGTTGGAAAAGACCCTGATGCTGGGAGGGACTGGGGGCAGGAGGAAAAGGGGACAACAGAGGATGAGATGGCTGGATGGCATCATGGACTCGATGGACATGAGTTTGAGTGAACTCCGGGAGTTGGTGATGGACAGGGAGGCCTGGCGTGCTGCGATTCATGGGGTCGCAAAGAGTTGGACACGACTGAGCGACTGAACTGAACTGAACTGAAGGGTTAGAAAAATAATAGGCAGTCTTGGAAAATATTTTTCAAAGTGTTTGGGCAATCATAAAAATGAATCTGCTATAAATTAGTTTTATCTCTCCTGCTGCTGACAAAATCTATATAGGGTTGCCATTTCCTTCTCCATTGTGTGAAAGCGAAAAGTGAAAGTGAAGTCGCTCACTCGCGACCGACTCCCAGCGACCCCATGGACTGCAGCCTACCAGGCTCCTCCATCCATGGGATTTTCTAGGCAAGAGTACTGGAGTGGCTTGCCATTGCCTTCTCCTTATCTCTCCTACTGGTGACAAAATCTATATAGAATATAAAGGGCAGATGCATCCTAACAGTCTCTTTGATAAGTTCAAATTTAAAACAAAAAATTAAGGAATAAACTAAGGATGACCAAGGGAAAACATAGCAGTAGGTTTCATAATTCAGTGATTGTGCATTTATTTTATTCAGCAAGTATTTATTGCAGGCCACTTGCAGTACAAGCGCTGTAACAGGCTCCCTGGCAGTGAGGAAAAGCAGAACCTCATCTCTTAAAATATGATGTGAGAGAAACACGTGTCATTAGAAGCCACTGATAGATTTTCAGCAGCGAAAGTAACAATTAAATTTGCATTTTAAAATGCTCCCTCCAAAGACAAAGTAGAGAAAAAATTGGAAGGGGCAAAAGTCAGAAAATAACTCAAGCTGAGTATAAAGTGACCCCTCTCCAACCAGAGTGACCTTTGGAGTGACCTTCCCTCCAAAAAAAATAAAGGACAACAGAAATGTGTGTTAGTCGCTCAGTCGTGTCCGACTCTTTGTGACCCACGGTCTGTAGCCGCCCCCAGGCTCCTCTGTCCATGGGATTCTCCAGGCTAGAATATTGGGGTGGGTTGCCATTCCCTTCTCCAGAACATCTTCCTGACCCAGGGATTGGACCTGGGTCTCCCTCACGGTGCGCAGATTCTTTACTGTCTGAACCAGCAGAGAAGCCCAAATGACAGAAAAACAAGTTTGATGCCATTCATTCAAGGGGATGCAGTCCTTGTACTGGGGAGTAGGGTGGAGCCTTCCTGTGCAGGAGTGAGTTTAGGCGGGGGGACTGTTCAGAGCCTTACCAGAGCACCTTGGAAATGGCACAGGGAGGTCGTGGTCTCCCTGTAAGGCATCAGGCCCTGTTTTCTAGCGTCAGGTGAGCTAGCTAACGCTGATCTGTAGGATCGTGATTGGTCTCTTTGACAGGGAGGACCTTCCAGTGAGTGCAGGCTGACCTGTGAGTCCATTCCTGAGCTGGTCCACGGGGGTGGTCTCCATTTCACGGGCCTGATGCGTGAATTTCCTTTATCAGGCTGAAAATGTGGAAGCAATACAGATGAACCATGGCAAAAATTTTTAAGTGATGATCTGAAGATGAAAGCCCTGAATGAAGCAAGATTTTCTAAGTGTTCTAGCATCAGAGTGGAGCTTCTAAGTCTGCCCAGGAGACACTGGGGATTTACAGATACAGTACTCTTGGGTAGAGCTGTTGTAAAACTGATCAGAAGTTGCGTAGTACAGGGACATCTGCAGCTTTGTGGGAAGATGGTCTTAATCCTGCAGCAGCAAGTTTGGAAAGTAGAGACCACAGTTGAGCTGTCCCCTCTCTTCAGGTCTTTGCTTGTTAGTGCTCCTCTGATGTGTTGATGGAACCCTGAAACAGAGAGACAGCTCACTGAGATGTTAGTTGGAAATTAACTGTGCTTACTGTTAGTGAGTACAGTCAGTGGTGGTAAAACCAGCCTTGGGGTTTATCCGGAAACAAGAGGTTAGGTGGGGCTGCCGCAAAATTAGAGGTAAAATATCTCTCCAAAATTCTCAGCGGCAGAAAAAAGGAAAACAGGTACCATGATAATGATCCATAGTTGATTTCTCATATTAAATGATTGGTCTGTGGTTGTGTAAGATATCAGAAGTCATCACAAGAGTCCACAATTAATTTATCCAGCCTGATGTCATAGATTATCTTACGCCCTAGAAAGTTTTCATTGTCTCCCATGAGGCATGTAACAAGACGCCTTATGACAGTCTTTTAGATACAATATACATACCCCAGTTCCTACATGTAGGTAGGTTTTGTTTTATTCTGGAGAATATTGTTTAAAGGGAAATACCAAGCTGAGAGCAGTGAGGTTCTACATACTAGGCTTACACAGAGGGAGGTTTATCCGGAGGTAAATAGAGAGACTCTGCCAATGTTAAAAAAAAATAAATCTTCACATACACAAGACAAGGAGACCTGTTTTAACACAAACTCTATATTCAGTATACTTGCAAAGAACTGACTCATTGGAAAAGACCCTGATGCTGGGAAAGATTGAAGGCAAAAAGAGAAGGGGCGGCAGAGGATGAGATGGTTAGAGAGCAGCATTGACTCAATGGACATGAATCTGAGCAAACTCCGAAGACAGTGGAGGACCGGGGAGCCTGGCCTGCTGCTGTCCATGGGGACAAAGGAGTCCAACAAACATATCCACCCAATAAATACGGTGGCTGATATGGCTGCTAGAAAATAAGAGTAATAAAGCATAGCCTCCCGTCACAGAGGAAAGGACGTAAAAACCTCACTCAGCCTGAATTGACTGCATACATCAGAAATATGTGGGACTTCCCAGGTGGCTCAGTGGTGAAGAAGCTGCCTGCCAACGCAGGAGACCCAGGAGATACTGGTGGAGAAGGGCATGGCAACCCACCCCAGTGTTCTTACCTGGAAAATTCCGTGGACAGCGGAGCCCGCTGGGCTGCAGTCCCTGGGGTCACAAAGAGTCGGGCACAACTGAGCATGCACAGGCACAGATCAGAAATATCTACATTTCTGAAGTTTGAGAAGTCACATTTTAAACAGTGAGCATGGAAGAAGTCAAATCAAAAAAGTGTTAACTGGTAAAAAGTCTATAGAAACAGCTGAAATGGTGTGTTAATGAGGTCGTGGATGGATTCCGTGTATTTCTAGACTCAGGACCAGGAACAACCCACAGAAATTGCTAGAAACAGAGTTCAGGTCCAAATAAGAACAAGCTCCTCAGCCCTTAGAGAGTCTGAAAGGGTCGTGGACTCCTTTTCCAGAGAGAAAAAGTTGGCGAATGTCCTGATACTCAGAAAGTCATCTCACTCATTATTTCTGAAATCAGCATTTAGACACTTGGAACAAACTAGCTAAGCGTAGCTTTTTCTTCAACTCACAAAGCAGATTTAATGTTTCCAATGGAGTCTGACATAGTCTTCTAGCAGTGAAAATTGCACACACTACAGGGAAAATGATTAATACTCAGTATCCGACACTTGCAATGTTCTCATATTTTTGTCTCGATATTCAGAAAAATAAAATTACTTGTTCTGTTCTTTTAGCCAGACTGTTCCCTTCAACTCACTAATTTATCTCGGAAACTCCACTTTTCAAATTTAAAGACCCATAATTAGAATGCTTAATATTGATGGAAAAAGTAAAATGAATACATTACCAACAAAAATAAAACATTTGCCATCCTTCTAAATAAATGTCTTCTAGATTTGTTTCATTCACTGTAACTTTTGCTTTTTAAAATTCAGTAAGCAGTAATGCTGTAAATTTCTCCAAGTTTTAAACATCCTTAATCTATAAACTCATGTGAAAATTTTTTATAGTTCTTTTCTTTAAACTTTATTTTTAATGGGAGGATAATTGCAATATTGTGTTCGTTTCTGCCATATGTTTCTGCCATACATCATTGTGAATATAGTTGGAAAATATTGATAAATAATATTCCTAAAGATACAATAGTACCTGTTAAGAAAATCCGTTCAATAAAGATTCATATCCAGATCTCACATCCAGAGATCATACCACCTAACCATGTGTTACAATTATAAGATGAAACTTGTAATCAATAAAGCAGGCCCAAGTAAGCCAGCCACACCACCAGTGAAGTGCCCAGGATACAGACCTCAGTAATTGCTCATTAAGTCATTGTTCTTTACTTGAAGGAAGTGAGATTCTTGCAACATTAAACAAGTATTTATTAATAGTGGGAGGCTTGTAGAAATAATTCCTGATTGTCTCAAGGTTTGCTTTGTAGTACTGATTTTTTTTTAATCCATTCCAGGTCCTGCATGATTAACAATTTAATTCTGATTTGGTCCCTTGGCTTCATTCTCTATAACTAAAGAATCAATGTGGAGAAGTAATTCTATTAACTTACGCTATTGGGTTTTGCATGTTTTCTAAACATTTTTCCTTCCAGAAATTCAAATTATTTTATGCCTATTCAACTCTTTTCTTAGCCTTTGCTTCTTTTCTTTTATTAACTGGAAGAATTTCTGTGGCCTTTTTATTATTTTTTAATTCTAACGTTAATATTTTAATACTTTTCTTTAAATTTTATCTGTTTTGTTTTAGTTATCCTAGATTATAGTGTGGCGGTGGTAGTTTAATAATTACTGGTTAAGAGTGAAAGTGTTAGTCACTGAGTCGTGTCTGACTCTTTGTGACCCAATGGACTGTAGCCCACCAGGCTTCTCTGTCCATGGGATTCTCCAGGTAAGAATACTGGAGTGGGTAGCCATTCTCTTCTCCAGGGGATCTTCCCAACCCAGGGATCAAACCCAGGTCTGCTGCATTGCAGGTAGATTCTTTACTATCTGAGCCACCAGGGAAGGCCCCTACCTACTCTACCTACCCCCCTCCCCACAAAATGAAACCCAACGTGAATTTTCACATTGTCTCCTTTGATGCACAAAAAGGGTCCTGAACAAAGGTCAAGTCTGAAGGAAAATGTCATACGTTTAGTTTCTTTCAGGTTGATTTTAAGATGAGAGCAGGGAATTCTTGTTGAAAGTGTCCATTTGGCCATTGGAGAGTTTGCGGCAATCCATGAACCACCACATCAGGTGTCTGGGTTGACACTGTCATGGAAAAATGAAAGTGTACAGAGAAGATATTTTCTGGCTAGATCCCTTACTCCATCAGCTGGCAGCTGTGCTGCTCTGATTCCATTATTTGAATTGCATGAGCTTTCTTTCATTTTTTCGTTTCTTAATTCAACTAACATTTTTGAGTGTTTGCTAAATGTTTTGCATTGTGCAATGCCCTGGACATGTTAATGGAGAAATAAACAGGCTCCTTCCAGGTTGGATAGTCTATTAGGAAATATTAACACATAAAGGGCAACAAAAAATCCATTGGGGTAAGTTCCATATCAAATAAACTGTATACCTAATCCAAACTTGGCAGGGAGGAGGTCTTCAGGAGGAAATGCTGAGATGACCGGGGTAAGACCTGGTACACAGAGAATGCAGGGGACAGTCAAGTTCAAGTTCACACCATATGTGAAAGGATGGGAGGGGCAAAGGAGCACTTGCTCAGAGTGCAACTGAGGAAAGTTCAGTGCTTCTAAGATTGGGTAGAGCTAGAAGGAGAGAGAGGGAGGCTAGAGAGGGGTGCTGAAAAAAAAGCTAGGAAGTGCTAAGTAGGGTCGTATCATGCGGAATCTCATTAAGGAATTAGTACATTATCCTGATGCAGAGAGAAGATGAAAGGCTTTGCCTCTGTAGATTATTCAGACCGTCTGGTGGGGAGTGGACTCTACGCGGCCAGCTGAAAGCGGAAGCCTAATTAGAAGGCAGTCACCATGTTCTTGGACAGGAAGGAGGGTGGGCCTTGTTGGGGTAAAGGCAGTGGGGCTCAAGTGGAAGTTAGTAGATTGAGAGCTATTTACAAGATTGTTGGTTCCCTGATAGCTCAGTTGGTAAAGAATCCACCTGCAATGCAGGAGACCCCGGTTCAATTCCTGGGTTGGGAAGATCCCCTGGAGAAGGGATAGGCTACCCACTCCAATATTCTTGGGCTTCCCTGGTGGTTCAGATGGTAAAGAATATGCCTGCAATATGGGAGACCTGGGTTCAATCCCTGGATGGGGAAGATCCCTTGGAGAAGGGAAAGGCTACCCACTCCAGCATTCTGGCCTGGAGAATTCCATGGACTGTATGGTCCACGGTGTCGCAAAAAGTGGGACACGACTAAGCGACTTTCAATTTCACTTTTTATGTGAGTATATGATTTTCATAGTATTGATATTGTCTTCTGCTGTTTGTATCATGACAGCCTTTCCAAGTTTTCTCTTTTGGTTTATTTTGGTTTCATTTTTGTGGAAATAAGAAACACTCTCAAATATCTTATGATGCTTGCTTCTGTGTGTGTGTGAGTGTGTGTGTGTGTGTGTGTATGTGTGCATGTGTGAGATTAGAAGAGAGACACTTAAAAAGCTGACTGGTTCATTTTTTACTAGTGGACGGGAATTTCAGGATCTGCATTGCGTTCTCTGTGCTAATCCTTCACCATGAGCATCTGAGGGTTATTTTTCTTATTAGGCCAGCAACCAATTCTCCGTTGGCTTTTACTTTTTGTTGGATTGTGGTTCCAGGATTTAGGTGTCTTCAGGTTTCATAAAAGATTATATTACTGTTCGGATTCTCCTTGATGTTATTTTTAAGATTTCCAAGTGCAGAAGGCAGTTTTAGAAGTGTCTGAAATATGCCATCTTCAAATCGGAAGTCTGCTATTTAATTATTTTTAGATTTTTATTGGGCACTCCTTGGGAACTGAATTATGATGAATTTGCTCAGATTATCATATAATTATCATTAATTTAAGGAACAATTAAATAGAGTTTATTCTTAAGAAAGCTCTCTCTTGACTACTGTGCTACAGTGCTTCCTTCTAAACCAGTAACCCTAATGAATGCCACAAAAACAGATGTTTTAATAATTAGAATGCTTATAAGTCCTGAGATATATGTTTGAAGATCTGACAGTTTTCAGATTAGAGAAGCAGCACCAACCATTTTACTTTTCAGATGGCTCTTTTAAAATTGATGTACGACTTCAATTACAGTTAAACTCGGACGGTAAACATGTTTATCTTTAAAAGAAGCCTGCCAGGAGGTAGCAGGAATTATTTTTTGCACTAGACCTCTTTCACCACTTCTTTTTTTTTTCACTTACACTGCAGAGGAAGTACCTCCCAGCAAAAATAATGCACTCGGTACTGAGAGCAGAGATGGTAACAGCTGAAGATTGAGCTCATTTCGTAGGGGAAAAAAAAAAATTGTTAGAGCAGCAGTCAGGATATCTGGCTCCCTCAGAGTTGTTTTCTTATCAGACTGATACCCTGGTTTCCTTCAGACCACATTTTCTAATTTCTCGCCAGTCTTTTCACTCATATGTGGTCTTTAATAATGACGGATGATTTCATTATGTTTTAGGATAAGATGCTTGATAGGGTTACATAACTCAGTAAAGGGAAGATCCTGGGTTTTGCCGTGGTCATTATTTCAGCATTATTTTCATGTCAGGAGAGCTACCTTCTCCTGTAAATGTGATGAGATGACATTCATCCTGATATTTTGGTATGAAGAAGCGTCACCGGTAAAAAGGAAAGAAAGTCTGTTTCCTTTTTCCGTGTTTCAGGAGAAATCACATCTTGATTGATACTCAAGTACCAAAATATTAATGTCAAAAAACAAAACACAACAAAAAAACAGCATGCACACGCAAAGCCGCAAAGAGAACAAAACAAAAACTGTATCCCCGCCTTGGCGTCCCGTGCTGGTAGCTCGTGAAGCAAAGTGCCGTATGGAATTCGCATCTGGGATGTTTGAGATAATCTGCTGGGTGCTCTGCTCTTAAAATGAAGAAATAAAATGGCTGCAAGTGTTTACTTCAGATGAATCCTCTCTACAGTGAAACTCAGAAAATAAATGGATTTGTGAAGGAGGGCCGCTGAGCCACAGTGAGTGAGAAGCTGAAATCGGAGCTGCGTGCTGACCAAATCATTGAATGAGCAGTGCATTTTAAGAGGAGCATGTCAGATGCCCCAGTTATATTATAGTCAGTGTCCTGGTAAGTGAAATGAGACTGAGTTGGGAGTGACCACCCAACAAAGAACCGACCCATTCTACCGCGCACCAGGCTCCACACTGAGTTTGAGCCACGTGGCCTCACACCTGACCTCGATCACCAGAATCCCCTTTCTCGTGCCTCTTCTTGCCGTAGGCTCGCGTGTCGACCTCTTGTCATGGTGACCCCTGTTCCGGGGAAGCCCCCTTCATGTCCTGGGCCCACTGACTTTTGGAAACTCGGAGTCTCTCTGTTTGAAATTCATGGGAAATTATTGGTAATATTTCACATCGTTACAAATATCTCTCTGTTTTTGAAAACTTTGGTCATAATTGCTATGGACACTGCAAAGAATAAAGGCATAGATACGAAGAAGAGGAAATACAGAGGAAAAGTGCTGCAGAAATCTAATGAGGCTCCCTGCGAGTTCTTGGGTAGGAATGCCAGGATGAGCAGCACAAACAGTGTATTTAGTGCCCACCCCCCATCCGGCCCCCAGGCACCTTAGCATTATACTAAGGGTGTGTATTTTGTAATATTAATCGCTCCTTAGAAGATAATCATAACACCATCAATGAGAGTTATAAACTGCATCATGGATTACAGTCTAATATATCACTTCTAAGGAGCTAACTGCCCACGATCATTAATCACAGCGTTTATTACGTCCACTTGAAACATTCGTCTGAATGAATGAAGATTGCTCTTTTCTCAATGTCTCCTGAGCATTCTTTGTGAGATAGACAGAAAGCCCTTCTATCTGTGTTTAAGGATTCCTCATTCCCTCAATTGTTCAAGAGTGAGCAGACCATCCACAATGCTACCGAGAACGATAACGATAAAGAACAGCGGGGGCCCCAAGACTGATTCCCTGTACTGGTTTAATTTTCTGACATCAAATTAAATGTCTGCCTTTATGGCTCCAACGACTTCTTCTTGTATTAAAAAAAAAAAAAAAAAGCCATGAAAATAGTGAATCAATCACACTAATCGGGAAAAATGCTTCTCCCTTGAAGCGACTCTGTTCTGCTTAGTCCGTGTCACTGCCCCGTGGATGGGAGTAAGCCGGGATTTTCCACTTCCTGTCTCTGTCCTCTCCTCCCTGTCCTAAGAAAGAGGCATCTTCTTAATGGAGGTAATTGTTTCATTGTCACCGCAGACAGATCAGAAAACAGAACACCGTTTCCAGCTAGTGAGGGGGAAAGAGGGTACGAAGCACACCCCACTGGTTCTCCAGCTTGGCTGCGGATTGGGTCTTCCTGGAGCTTTAGTGTTCCCGCCCCTGTAGTTCTGATTTAACGGGGCAGCCTGGGCACTGGCTGGCTGAGCTCCCAGGTGATTCTGAAGGCAGAAGTGTGGAGAGCTACTGGTCTGGGGAACCTCACCTCATCACAGGTGTGCACTCCATCCGCTGACGTGACTGAGACCCCAGACGTAGCAAGACTTTGATCAGGGGAGTGGGCACATATGCTTTGGAAGAAAACAGACATACCTATGAAAAACACCTCATTTTATTATGGAAAAATGTCACCAGGGCTTTTAGGTGTCAGCATTTCAAAGACTTGGTATTGTTTTAAATAGAAGTTACTCAATTCATAATTCTCACGGTAAAAATATCAGGTGAGATGGTTTTTCTAATAAATTCTTGACTGAACATGAAATGTCATTCATTTTTATTGTGCAGTGGTAGCGGTGGCTTTGTTGACAGAACGTGATCAGAGCCTCTTCCTTTAGCCCCTCATGAATTATAAATGATAATTCATTCAACATTCAGGGTTTGCACATCATTGGAATACCAGATTTCATCACGGACACTCAATCATCATTGATGCTAAACAGCAAAACCATCACCAGGAATGGCCACGATCAGGGCTGTGGCCGGGGCGGCGGGCCTTAACCCCGACCACACTGTTGCTGTCTGGCGCGCCAGACAGGAGGTGGAGAGCAGCTTTGTGATCCAGCTCATAGTCAAGGTCCCATGTCAATCTTATGTCAGCATGAGAGGTCATACCCTGAGTTTTGTTTGTTTGTTTGTTTTTGGCATGTCCAGTAGCTTTTCTTGACTTTCAAAGAAGTTAATTTTAAAAAGGACTTTGGGATAACAAATAATGACTTTGAGATCACTTATAATTTATCATCTAAATTTTTCATTTAATTTTTTAGTTGTGTAATATGTTATAGTTTTCATTTTTTAATTTATAAATCTGGACAACTTTAAACATGTAAAACGAGAACAAAACCGAACTAATGAATCCCCACGCACATATCACCCAACTTCTGTAGTAATCAACATTCTATCTCATGTCATCTATACCTCCACCCACTCCCCCTACTGCCTCTTGATTTTTTTAATTGCTTCTTCCATTTTTAAAGTAAAAATTACAGACAACAGGATCCATACATCTTAGCGGTATGGTTTTTGACAAACGGATATACCCGTGTAACCTCTCTCGTTTCACAGGGTAGAACGTGTTCTCTTGCAAAAGGCTTCCCTCTCATTACTCCCCAGCCTTCAGTGGCAACCACTTTTCTTATGTTTTTCACCCTAGATTAGTTTTGGCTTTTTCTAGCATTTCAGTGGAGAAGGCAATGGCACCCCACTCCAGTACTCTTGCCTGGAAAATACCATGGACGGAGGAGCCTGGTGGGCTGCAGTCCATGGGGTCGTGAAGAGTCAGTTGGACACAACTGAGCGATGTCACTTTCACTTTTCACTTTCATGCATTGGAGAAGGAAATGGCAACCCACTCCAGTGTTCTTGCCTGGAGAATCCCAGGGATGGGGAAGCTTGCTGGGCTGCCGTCTATGGGGTCGCACAGAGCTGGACATGACTGAAGCGACTTAGCAGCAGCAGCAGCAGCAGCAGCATTTCAGATGTAAGAGAATAGTCAGTATATATTCCTTTGCTCAATGTAAAGTCTATCAGATCCATCCATGTTGCTCTGTGGATCAGAATTTCATTCCTTTTCATGCTGTGGAGTATTTAAGGAGAACGTGTGGGTTGGTTTGGTAGCTCAATGATGTCATAAAAGAGACACCTCCTTCCTGCCAAACTATGTCAGAGTCGTCATTCTTCACGGAGACATGCTTTGTCTGCTCATAATAAGTCTAAAGCAAAAGAAAGGCATAAGTTTAAAACATGTTGAAATTTTTAAACAACCCTCCGAAATATAATTAGCATTTGGATAACAAATAAATGAATCAGTAGTAAATAATATAATAATAAATGTGAATATATTAATGTCATTCGTTTTAGAAATCTATAGGCAACCAGCATTTTAATTTCATTTTTATGCCCTAACAATTGCTACTCTGAATTTTGTTGTAAATAATGAACAGATAAATGTGAGATTTCACGATCTGTTATGTCATTTTTCTTAGTATAATCAACCTAAACACAATAAAGAAAAAAATTATTTATGCTTCTTTTTGGTCCCTAAAACAAATTGCTGGACACACTGCAGACCCAGTCAGTGTTTTTAACTTGACAGTAAGAGATGGTGTGATTTGCTAACATATGAACAGCTAGCTAATTGCTGAGTGTAAGGCTCGGACTTAGAGTAGGGGGCATAGCGTTGCATGAGTGTTGTTTTATTCAACTAACTATTAGTTTGAAAACTCCTGATTGCATTTCTTTTAATAGCTTATTATCTTCCTGTACACTGAAGGACCTCTTTTGAGTTCTTATTATTCTGTATTCAAAAAAGGGCTCCAATGAGACCTTGGAAGACTTCTGCATTTATTTTCCAGGAGTTAGCTTGCACTCATAATTAACTAATGGTCTTTAATGTGTCCATGACACAATAGCCACTGTGGTAAGTGACAGAGAACATTTGCACGGGGTTACTGAGCTGACAGAGCTCAGACCTCCCTCTGGCAATTGACATTCCTATCACTGCCGTCTCTTGACACTGGTCTCCCCTGGTTTGCCAGCATGTCATGGGTCTCCTTTTTCACTCCACTCTGTCTTCTTTAATTGGATTTTCCTCCTGCTCTTAAGTGTAATTATTATTCAAGGTTTTTAAGAAGCAGTAGACTAGACATGAGAAAATAAGAATTCTAGTCTTGGATCCATATTTTAAACATTTATAGTGGACACCATTAAACCTCTCAAGGTGCAGTTTCTTCAGCTATAAAATGGCTGTTTTCATTTTTCCTTTGTTGATCCTGAGGGTTGTTGTCCCCGCCCACTGATAAGTAATGTGTCCAGCTTTCTGAACTCAAAGTCTTTTTTAAATCACCATGCAAATTCGAGGCACTGCACTTGCTGTGCTCTCTGCAGACTCTCAGCAAACAGTCTTCGGTCTTCCCTCTGCTTCTCCGCCCCTTGCACGCATGCACACACATTGTTCTGTCTAAACTCCTGTAAGGTGTCAATAAGTCATTTCCCCTGAAATCTTTTTAGTCCCGGTGAAACTTCATTTCAGTATGAAGCTCACATTAGTTTGTCTGATCTGCTCAATACACCTAAATCTTTCAGGCTCAGTCTGAAACTTCCCTTATGTATTTATCTAGATGTAAAACCCTCTTGGTTCTCAAATACAAACAGCATATTGGGTTGGCCAAAAAGTCCATTTGAGTTTCCTATAAGGTGTTATGGAAAAACCCAAATGAACTTTTTGGCCAACCCACTGCTTATACTAAATAAATTTAATTAATTTAATGTTAACTCAAAGCACAAGTGGTATCTAATTTGAGAGAAATTTTGTTTGACAGCGTTTTGGTAAATGTATTGTTCTTAAATGTAAATTTTCATATTCCCAATTCTTAATTGTAGCCTTTTTCTAAATACCCTTCTCTAAGAACAGGAATTGGGGCTCTTTGGAGAAATGGCTAAGTCATGGTTTGGGGTAGAGAAAATACAGGAGAGTCTGGACCTGTGGGGGTAACATCATTTCTGGGGGCATCTTTTCGACCATCAACCTAAGCATGAGAAAGTTATCAGGCAAGCCCAAAATAAGAGACATTCTACAAAATAATCGAGCAGTGTTCATCAAAAGTGTCAGGCTCATGACAGATGAGAAAGGACAGGAACTGTCACAGGCTGGAGGAGAGGAAGAGACAACAATTAACGTGGGTCCTGAGCTGAATCTTAGAGCAGAAAAAGGGTGAGAAGGAATACATGGGTAAAATTGGAATAAATTCTAATACGCATTTAAGAGCACTCAGTTCAGTTCAGTTCAGTCGCTCAGTCGTGTCCGATTCTTTGCGACCCCATGAATCGCAGCACACCAGGCCTCCCTGTTCATCACCATCTCCCGGAGTTCACTCAGACTCACGTCCATCGAGTCCGTGATGCCATCCAGCCATCTCATCCTCGGTCGTCCCCTTCTCCTCCTGCCCCCAATCCCTCCCAGCATCAGAGTCTTTTCCAATGAGTCAACTCTTCGCATGAGGTGGCCAAAGTACTGGAGTTTCAGCTTTAGCATCATTCCTTCCAAAGAAATCCCAGGGTTGATCTCCTTCAGAATGGACTGGTTGGATCTCCTTGCAGTCCAAGGGACTCTCAGGAGTCTTCTCCAACGCCACAGTTCAAAAGCATCAATTCTACGTAAAGCTAATTATCTGGCTTTGAGAATTGTGTTTGGTTATACAAGGCACTATGATTAAAACTGGATGAATACTATATGAGAAAGCTCTTATGCTATTTTTGTAATTTTTCTATAAGTCTAAGGTTCTTTCAAGGGGAAAAAAATACTTATATATGTTGCGTGTGTGTGTGTGTGTATATATATATATATATATTTATTTATTGATACATTTTAATTCCAACCTGACCTATCAGATTTGCCCAAGTTTCAGCACATAAATATAGAAAGATTTTGATTACAGTTTGGGACGTATTTGGGTGGACAGCAGATGGCTCCTACTGTGATAGGTGTTCCCTTGGATTGTTGAGAATTTTCTCATGGAGTTGGATAACGTTATTTGACCTGTAGGTCCATGGAAATATTTATAAATGTGCCCTGTCTCTCATTTTGCTCCTGATGTATGCACAGTTCACACTCACGTCGTTATATTCTATTCAGCCATAATTCATTAAGTCTGCTCCATGTTGCCATCTGTGCAATAACTTTAAAAGTTTTCATTAAAATATAAAAAATAAGCCTCATTATTGAGGTAAGAAATGCTTCAGTAGATGAGTTCAAGTTAGAAACATATTTGCCAGACTGGACCAGTTCTCACCTTTTCATCAGTTACTCTGACAATCATCCATCCCTTTGGAGAAACGTCTGGGAAGAAGTCTGAGATCCTTTGATTTTCTTCCTTTCCCCCTGTAAGTTACATTTTCTGAAATCTAGCCTTTTGGAAATGACTGGCTCTCTCCTTGAGAAAAATGTCAAGTTCCCCCTTCCCTTTAACATCCTGAGGTCACCTATCTGTCTCCATAAGTTTTCAACACAGTGGTAATTTCAGGGATATACTAAATTTTAGAGGGAAACCAATAAAACTCAGGTAGATGCATTGCATAAGGTCACAGTTTATTTTACTGGCAAATTGAGAAAAATGCTGTTTCTTTTCATTATCGAAGCAGTCATTAATAGATTCAGCAGACATTCTTACTTGGTCCTCAACACCAGAGGTAAAACAATGAAAAGACACCTTTTTCCCCAGAGAGCCTCCCATCTTGTGAGAAGGGAGCAAAGAATAGATTATAATGGAGCTCAGAAGGAGAGTCACAGTAAAAGCTTCATTCAGGAGTGGCCCTTTGTGCCGACTGAGAAGGTCAGGAAAATCCAACACGACTTTCATCTGTTATTTCCTGTCACAGCTTTATTAGTCAATGAAAAGGGAACTCTGCAGCCTACATGCGTCTGAGCGGTGACTGATAATGCTGCCTTCAATTTCTGATCTTTTTCCCGAGGACCTTTGCCTGAAGGCTGACTTCAGGTGGCATCTGCCCGCCCCGTCCGCGGTGGGTGTGGTCCTGCCTGACCCTGGCGCTGAGCCCGGCTGAGGACCCGTCTCAGCCTCCTTCAGAGTCTTGTCTGCACACACTTTCAGTCACATTGCCTTGCTCTGATCACCTCTAGCAGATTGCAGATTACTCACACACACAGACACATTTTCCCCCTGCTTTTTGGTATTTTTCTACTTTGTGGGGGCATTTTTTTTTCTACGTTATGCAGCATGTGGGATCCTACTCCCCTACCAGGGATCAAACCCGTGTCCCCTGCCCATGGAAGTGCAGAGTTTTAACCGCTGGTCCTCCAGCGAAGTGCCCCTAAGATTACCTTTTCATTCACTTTCTACCTGCCAGTGTGCTCTGTCCCCCGTGAGAGCCTCCGCGTCTGTACACTGTGATGACCAGGAAACGGCCTGACTAGACATTCTTTAGTAAATATTTGTTAAAATAATGAAAGCTAGGCATCAGCTGATACCCACTGTTGGTCAGTTTAAGGTGAAAGACTTTCGGTTGAAAACTTCCTCCATGGAGCCGAGACAAGTTGAAGTCAGAGCTCAGTGAAATGATTTTTCCAGTGACACCCGTCTGGAGTCACCCTTCATCCTATTCCGCCCCCTCCTGACCCTCCTGGAGGCAGCGGAGTGTGCTTTCGTAGGCTTTCAGTCTCACTAATATTCACTGGATATTCTCTTAAAAGGTAGTCCTCCAAAAATCAACTGTGAGCAAATTTAACTGTAGCTATTTTTTAATAGTACTAGGTAGCGTATCTTCCAGTTACTTTTCTGATACATTCAAAGCAAGTTTAAAAATAAACACTATAACGAAATTGAACTGGATGCGGTACAAGTACTTCTTTGGCAGAGTTCTTTTGGCAGAGAAAATATAGTTTGTGGGACTGCTATTAATTTGATGATATTATGCACACTTTTTGTTTTCCTGTTAAATTATATCCTATTAAATTAGATAAGGAAATGTACATGCAACTGGAAATATAGTCAAATTGGCAGTGTTTTTTTTTAATGTTTTTGAATATTCCCCTGTATCTTGCTTAACAATTTTCAGCTTTTTCCTTAAGTTTTTTTAAGCTCTTACATTTCAGAGGAATTCAGTCAGTATTTTTTTTTTTTTTTCAGAATTTGCATTGACAGTTGAAAACACCAGCTTTCAAGGGAACTGAGATAACCAGTAGTTTTTGCGAACACTTTAGGGAAACTTAAATAGTCAGATTTTGACAGACAAGGTGAATTTTATGCCCATCGGGTTTGATTCTAAAAATAATAAAATTTAATTTAGAAAATCAATAGTTTAGCAAATCAAAGGAATTTGATGCTTCTGTTTCAAAATCCAGCAGACACCACTCTTAAGCAGCATTGCCTCAGTTTTCACATCTTTAGAGTGGGATGATCATAGTTCCACTCTGACAGCATCGCCAGGGATCTTGAGAGTTAAGACATGGAAAAGTGTTCAGATTATTTGGCACGGGTTAGGTACTAAATAAATATTTGTGGGCCGAATGGGTTTTCCAATAAATTTTGCAATAATTTTTCTTGCTGTTATTGTTATTATCATTAAGTAGCTTCCTCAAAGTTTCACAGATAGTACAAGATAAAGATCTGAATGTGAATGTTAGATCTGATATTTTGTAACTGTGTGACCCTGGACTAGTTACAAAGAATAAAGTTCAGTTTGTCTACAGTGACTGGAAACAGCAGCAGCCTTCAAAAAGTATGAGAATTAAATAAAACAATGAGTGTCACGAAAGGAAGAAGCTAAAAAGAAATGCAAATCAAAACTACAGTGAAATACCACCTCAGGCTGGTCAGAATCGCCATCATGAAAAAATCTGCAAACAATAATGTGGAGAAAAGGGAACCCTCTTGCACTGTTGGTGGGAATGTAAATTGAGACAGCCACTATGGCAGACGGTATGGAGATTCCTTAAAAAAACTAGAGATAAAGCTACCGTGTGACCCAACGATCCCACTACTGGGCATATACCCTGAGGAAACCAAACCCGAAAAAGACACGTGTTCTCTGATGTTCACTGCAGCACTAGTTACCGTAACTAGGACATGGAAGCAACCTAGATGTCCACAGACAGATGAATGCATAAAGGGGCCGTGGTACATACAGACAATACAACATTACTCAGCTGTAAAAAAATGAACGCATTTGAGTCGATTCTAATGAGGTGGGTGAACCTAGACATTATACAGAATAAAGTCAGTCAGAAAGAGAAAAACAAAGATCGCGAACACCTACGTATGGAATCCAGGAAGCTGGAACTGGTGAACCTATTTGCAGGGCCGCAGAGGAGACACAGACATAGAGAAGAGACTGTGGACACAGTGGGGGAGGAGAGGGCGGGACGGATGGAGAGAGTCACAGGAAACACGCACACTGCCGTGTGTCAGGCAGGAGCCAGTGGGATTTGCCGTGTGTCAGGCAGGAGCCAGTGGATTCGCCGCGTGTCAGGCAGGAGCCAGTGGATTCGCCGCGTGTCAGACAGGAGCCAGTGGGATTCGCCGTGTGTCAGGCAGGAGCCAGTGGATTCGCCGTGTGGCTCAGGGAGCTCAAACCCGGGACTCTGGGATGACCCAGAGGGCTGGGATGGGGCGGCTCACGAGGGAGGGGACACGTGTGCACCGAGGGCTGAAACCAGCACAACATTGTAAGGCAATTATCCTTCGATTAAAAATAAATTAATTTTTAAAAGGAGTCAGTCATAACCAACTGGGAGGGAGCCACTGCCTTTCTTCCTGTGATTCGCCTCACCGTCTCCAGTGAGGACTCCAGGACCCTCCACCCCGTCAATTAAAAACTGTTTTCTGAATGTGTCTGTTCAGACGGGCACTGGTTTTTCATTAATTCTGAGAGATGCAAATTTGATGTTGGACCCAGAAATCTATGCCAGCCTATGTAAACCTATAGATGATATGTATATTTAAATATATGCATATATGTACATATATTGGAGAAGGCAATGGCACCCCACTCCAGTACTCTTGCCTGGAAAATCCTATGGACAGAGGAGGCTGGTGGGCTGCAGTCCATGGGGTTGCTAAGAGTGGGACACGACTGACCGACTTCACTTTTCACTTTCATGCATTGGAGAAGGAAATGGCAACCCACCCCAGTGTTCTTGCCTGGAGAATCCCAGGGACGGGGGAGCCTGGTGGGCTGCCGTCTATGGGGTCGCACAGAGTCGGACACGACTGAAGTGACTTATCAGCAGCAGCAGCATGTGTGTGTATATATATATATATATATATATATACTTGCTTTTCTAAATTGAAACAAATCTTTTTTGAAATAAAATACTAATATAAGAAATACCTTTTCTTTCCTCCTATTCCTGTTTTTTTTTTTTTTTTTTTTAAGAGAAGAAGGAATTGCACTGGTTGGTTCCTGAAATCATTAAAGTTTAAATATCCTGATAGGAGATCATTCACCATCATTCTGTTGTAAAAATGCACTCCAGTTTCCCACCTCTCTGGGAGAGTAGGTGTGTGAGGAGGTTTCTGAGGTTGCGGATAGGTAGCAAATTCAAGAGCTTAATAAAGAAATTGTACCAAAAACGTCTGATGAAGTCCAAGCATTCTCCAAACATGGGATAATCCTACCAGTGCTCAGCACTCACAATGCCGCCTGATACCTTCACCCGCCGCCCGACCTGCTGACCTTCCTGGACCAGATCACTGCCCCCGACACTGCTCCACGTTGGAAATGGCTCACCCCTGTCCCTGCTGGTCCTAGAAGGGGCTCATCTTTTGAATTCATTTAGTCTTTGAATTCATCTATTCATTTATACTTTGTGACTCACAGGAATGACCGTGTGTTTTTTTTTTTTTTTAACGTTCTTTTAGTCATTGAAACATCTACGTTCCAAGCTATTCTGGTAGAGGCTTGGTGACGAATTCATCCAGGAAATAGCTCGTTTTATTTTCAAATAGCTCTCAGCTGGAGGACTGCAGATGGTGACTGACGGGTTGGCACGTGTGCCCCTGAATGTCCAGACTCCCTGAAAACATCAGCAGGTCTGGATCTGATGATCCTCTAAGTCACTGAAGTCTAAACCATCTGTAAACAGCTTTGAACACACCTCCCCATAGGTGCATGCATGTGTGTGCATAGGTGTATGGTATAACATAGCATAACATCTGTGTGTTATAAAGGCATACCATGGTAGACCTCAATAATGTATTACAGTCTAAAATAAAAGGAGCATAACATGGAATATTTAAAAGAAATAAGGTATCACTTCTTTTAGTGAACAATTATTGAGCATCTGTTTTGTGCCAGGTAGGATCCTAAGTGATGAGTATTCAACACTGGATAGGACAAACTTTGATATTTCACAGAGCGTGTATTTTAGTGGGTAAACAGTAAATACATAACACAGTGCCAGTGATAAGTATTTTGAGAGGAAAGTACGGTATGTTGTTAAGAGAAGGATGAGAACTGAAGTATCATTTCAGCTAAGGCATTCAGAAACACTGGGCAAAAACCTCAGCAGTCAGAGGGGAAGAAGAAGGGTATTTGATATAACAGGGGGGAAAGTCCAATACCTTGAGACATTGAGGTGAAGATAAATCGACAGAGTTCACTTAACAGCTAATGAGACCCCGAGCTTCCCCAGCGGTTCAGCAGTAAAGAATCTGCCTGCAGAGGGGGAGCCGCAGGAGATGTGGGCTTGATCCCTGGGTTCAGGAGATCTCCTGGAGGAGGCAATGGCAACCCACTCCAGTATTCTTGCCTGGGAAATCCTGTGGACAGAGGAGCCTCGCTGGCTACAGTCCATGAGGTTACAGAATCGGACATGACTTAGCAGCTGAGCATGCAGAGACGCCATTAAGGAGAATGAGGGCATATCTGCGTTTCACATAATCTTCTAATATATTTGAGTTTTTTTGAGCTCCTTGTTTTATCCAATGGGCTTGTCATTTTAACTTCAAAATGTAGCTAACAGAGAACTTGTACCAGGAATATGAGAGATGATCAGCTGTCCCACTGTTCTCTTTTAGTCACACATTAAAAAAAACAAATGTTTTCAGATCATGTATATTTCCTACGGAGATGTGAGACCAGCCTGCTATTAAATATGCTGTATATGGGTCAGTTGAGGTACGACTTCAAATCTTTGAAATGACAGCCATGAATTTTTATTTAGGCAGAATTATTTTATGATAAAAGAACGGAGTTAGCTATTAAAATTTTACATTTGGTACTTTATTATACAATATTAATAGAAAAAGAGACCTAGAAGGCAAGGATCGAGTCTTTTGAAGTATCTGCAAATCACAGTAAAACCACAGAACCAGAAATACACCGGAGCTTCAGGTTATTAATAACGGCCTCGTACAGTTCAAGCAAATGTCAGACGATCATTTGGGTTAGTGTACAAATCTCCTATTAGGTCGTCAGAACTCCGTGTAATGTAACACACCTGTCTGCAAAAAGAGCCCTGTGAATCCTGGAAGAAAACTGAATTGCTTACCGCTTATCTGACCAGTTCAGATGGTCAGAGAGGCCTAACAAAGTCAGAACAGCCCAGAATTCGAAGACAGCACTGTAACACGCCGGCATCACACCTTTTTCCCCCTCTGTTGTATCAAATACTTTTCTTCATTCCCTCTGATTATTGAGGTCTCTGCTCAGTGTTCCTGAATGCCTTAGCTGAAATAATACTGCAGAATCACACTGGCCTGCATTGGGTATGGTTTGTGTAGGTCAGGTCAGAATGGGAAAAGTATGAACGAGGAAGTGTGTGCCAAGCCCACCCAAAGAATGGGGCCCAGATTGATTTTGGCTGCTGCTGTATTCGCTGTAACGTTCCGCCGACAAGGTCAGAACCTTTATGCACCGGAAGAGTTTGCCAAACAGTGAGTGTGGACGGATGGTAGTGAAGATGGAGTGAAGATCATGGTTAGTATTTTACTTTAAAAAGTCATGAACAGCTCTTGCTGATTCTTTATTTTTTATTTCCGTTATTGTACTTTTCAGCTCCAGAACTTCTAGTTGGTGACTATCTTAGTTTTTTCAGGCTGCCATAAAGAATATCATAGACTGAGTGACTTAAACAACCAAAATTTATTTCTCACAGCTCTGGAGGCTGGCAAGTCAGAGATCCAGGGGGCACACAGCTAGGCTTTATTCCCCAGCATCTTCTCTTGACTTGGAGGCAATGCTCTTTCTCTGAGGGTTCACATGCCCTCTTCTCCGTGCCCATGTGGAGAGAAAAGGAGAGAGAGGACTCTCTGGTTTCTTTTCACACAAGGACGCTGACCTCACCAAGAGGCCAGAATCAGTAGGGGCCTCGGAGGCTGGCTGTTGCGTTGAGTGCCTGACTGGTCAAAGGTCACCGGTTCTGCCTTTCCTAGTCTATTCATCCTCTCCAGTTCGTTCTCTCTGTTGTAGCCACTAGCCAAGCCTTGTGCAAGTGACAGCTTTATATATTTTACTTATAGCGTTTTGCACAGGTAACATCAGTAGTGAATACCGGTAGGAGTAGACACTCCATTGCTTCCCGTAGGATTTCAGCCTGACCTGAAGGTCTGTCTGGGATAGACTATTAATACTAATGATGACAACTTGCAGTGTGGGCATGCGTGCATGCCCAGTCGCTTCAGTCGTGTCTGACTCTTTGCAACCCTATGAACTATAGCCCATCAGGCTCCTCTGTCCATGGGATTCTCCAGGCAAGAATAGTGGAGTGGGTTGCCATGCCCTCCACAGGGGATCTTCCCGACCCAGGGATCAAACTAGCGTCTCTTACATCTCCTGCACTGGCAGGCGAGTTCTTTACCACTAGCACCACCTGGGAAGCTCCCCTAATATACTAGGAGTCCCTTAAGAACAGGATTTGTGTCTAATTTATCTTTTTACCCCCAAAGCACCTAACAGTTCCTTGCATGCAGCAGGCAATCAATAGATATTTTTGGAACAAATTAAATTAGTCACCAGTGAGTATTCAGAGGACTACAGCCCCTACATAGGCACAGATCCTCATATTTGCAAGTGTACAGGGCTATAAAAAGATAGATATGCATCATAGAACATCCCATAGAAAATACTCAATTAAACAAATAGAAAGCTCTGCCACGCTGTCAACACAAAGGGCTACAATACTGTTTCTGATGAATGTCTTCTCCTAGCCAATTAGAAAAACTAGAGACATAGTTTCAGTTGTGAAATTTTCTAGTTTGATCCACAGATTCCTATTTCCATAGTCTATATAGGCAAGCGGTACAAAAGACAAACATACAACTTGCTCTCTTTTATTAATATTTGACCTTTAATTTGAGCTCCGTAGCCACAATTTACATAAAGGTGGCAATTCAGAGTATGAAGTCTTATGTTTCTTTGGTTTGTAACTAAAGAAAGGCATACTGGAGACAGATTGTACACATTTTAAATTATAGTTTGCCATCAAATATAAAGGCATTTAAACTATAGGCTACATTCTGGTTATACCTTCTGTGATTATATATTGGAAGTTAATCAGTCAACAAATGTTTGCATGTATTAATATCATTCAGTAACCTCTTCATGGTTCAATATAGAGCACTCCTGGGTGACTGATGAAACCCCAGTTACTAAACTATTGATGCAAAGTAAAAAAGACCTATAAAGTTGATCAGACCTCATTCAATTCACTGCATAAGTGAGATGTAATATTTGCACAGTTAACTAACAACACAATTGAAGTTTCTAAAGACACAAATGAGGAGAGCTGAACTTTCAGAGTAGTAAGAGATCATTTTCATAGAAAAAGCATTTGAGCTGGACTTTACATGGCAAAGAGAGAAATTTAACAGTTGGAAGAGGTCAGTGGGAGAATTCCAAGGCTCAGAGACATCAGGTGCTATATTGATCATGTAATGGTTCAGTCTGATGAAGAATAGGAAATTTATAGAAGAGTTTAGGTGCTACAGAAGACAGCAGAATAAGAGATGAGAAAATGCCATCTTAATTGGGACTTAGAAGGTAACCGGCTCTTGGGAAACTGTTATTACTATTAAATTGTCAGCATAGATTGCAAGTTATAATTGAACCAGTGAAGAGAGAATGAAGGTGCAATAGCAAGTGGAGATTGTGGAGACTGATGATAGAAAAGGCTTGAAAGATAAGGCTGTGTGTTGCAAAGATGCAAGACCGAGGGTAGGAGGTTTTAGAACAAGGGAGCATTTGTAGGCAGAGTTGAGTATGTAGAGATGGAGAGATTAAAGACAGATAACAGGATAATTGATGGTGCAAGGTCTGGGAAGAGGAGATTTCAAGAGCATCTCTGGAGGATTTTGCATTGGCAAGCGTGGGGGAATGGGGCAGCCATCTCTTCCTCTTGTCCGGGCGAGTGGAGAGTAGATGAACGGTTATACAGCTCAAGGAGATACGGCCTTGATCTCAGTGAAGTTAGAGGCTGATACAGAAACTGGGAGGTCAAGAGGGGGAAGACGATTTGTTTAAAAAAAATAAAAAGTCCTGAAAAAAAAAACAAATAGACTGGCAAACAGTTGAGGGTGGATGACCTTCATTTACCTTGAATACAATCAGCTTTTATTTTCCCCTGACTTGCTCTGGTAACCTTGCTGCAATGTGGAAAGGAGAACTTTGCATAACATGAGAAGTTCGGCACAATCTTTAAAGCAGATCACAAATTCCACTGTACTGGGGAAACATTATTCAAAATGTTCACAAGCTAATTGTCTTCTCTTAGCAATTCTGCTTCATAGGCAGTCATCCGTGGCTTAATAGGATCAGGTAAAAGTACTATCATTATCAGATATTTTTTAAAAAACAGCAGTTCATGTCCTGCCATTATGGTAAGTGATTTCATTCTGCATAAACAGACTGGGCATCCAAAATTAGCCAATCTGGTCAGAATGTATGTTTTTTTGTTGTTGTAGGCTCTTAGAGTGGAAACATGATAGACCCACCCACCCACTCACTCATTCATTTGTTAATTTATCCTTGACAGTGGAGGTGCTGAGGATCAGGGAACGTAAGTGTCATAGAGAAAAGAGGAAAAGCCTGTATAATCCCTCAGTCCAGGGAGTTTACCGTGTGTGGTCTTTAATAGATTATCTTCTTTATTCATAGGCTGCACAAATACCAAATAACATGACTTATTAGGAATGATTTACCTTTTAAAGGAAATCCTACTTTGGCAGATAATTAACGAAGAACATTAGAGCCTGAGTTTGGGAAGGGCAGAGATCAATGGGTCCAAATCTATCTTGAGTATGAATGGGGCTAAAAAATACACACGACACTCCAGTGAGTGACTGACTCTTCCGTCTACTGATCTCTCTTGAAACCGTGAGTTTCCTTGAATGGTGAGTTGACATTAACATGGCCAGTGATTAACTGGATAACCAATATTTTTTGACACATTTTTAAACATTTTGTAAAAACTGTTGCTCTGACCCATAAATCATGGTAGAAAAAGGAAACACATTGGCTGCTCTTGGCCAGTTTTTTCCCTTTAATTATTAAGCTGGCAAAGTCAAAGGCACAGAAACCATCAAAATATATAGTAAAAACTTTGCGCCCCGTGCAGGGGACCAGCAACTCCCCTTCAGGGACTGATGGGAGGGCTGCGCGAGGAGGTCGTGGGGCAGAGCGTGTCACAGCCAGTGCCTGTCACAGCTGTTAACCCCGGCTCGCTTGGCCCTTTAAAACCGTTTTGATTTGATGCTGATATTTTGAATCATCTCCATAAACTCTCTGACTGACGCTTTGTTAAATAACAGGTGAGTAGAAAAACTGCGGGGAATTGGTGGATCAGCCGTGGGTGCGGACCAAAATAGAGGCTGGGGACGGGGAGAGAGACAGCCGGAAGCAGGAAGCATGGTTACATCTTTTGGGCACTGGCTTTAAGAGCCAATTTCATTCACTGGATGAGTGACTTCAAGTAGCCATTTTCTAGCACAATGCTAATGAGAACCTGACTGTCAAGATCCAGATTTAGATCCTGATGATGGCTCTTCTCGGCCTGCAGATAGCTTGAAACAGCTCAATCTTGACCAAGGGAAGGCGTGGAAAGCTTCCCTTCTGGGTAGCTGAGTTTTTAGAGGAAATTGCCTAAAGTAGGAATGAATTTGTCACTCTTCCTTTCCTGAAAGAAGGAAATTGAGGCAAGGCTAAGAATAATACCTATTATCTAACTCTTAAAGTGGTATGGTATTTGCTAACTGAAATTAGAGTTTTATTAATAACTACAACAATTATTTATGGAAAGAAAGAGACTGGCACAAATAATTAAGGCATCTTTTAATGAGGATACTCAAAATGCCCCTAAGATCTGAAGGAAAAAATGCCTTTGTAATTCTAAAGACATAAATTGGAAGTTTTCTGGCTGATACCATAACTTATTTCCAAATCACAGTGGAGGAAAACAATTATCTTTGATTACCAGAAAGTTCACATAATTTCCTAGAACCCAGTGAAAAACTGCGATGTGAATGCAGTGTTCTGTATCTTACGTAACTTATTTAGGAGAAAAAGAATTTAATTGTGAAATGTTTCTTGAAGAATTTTCTTTTATAATTTCTCTTCCTTTACTGTTTTCTGACTAAAATATGCTTGTTAGTGTCATCAATACATAATCAACATTTTCTGTAAACAATTATTAAGAATTAAAATTCTTATATAGGCAGCCAGCTAAATTAAAAGATAGTTTTCAGATAATAGAGTGTTTTAATTTTAAATATAAATGCATCATTTTAGAGTTTTTAATTTATAAGTAATGTGTTTATCTTGGTGCAGTTTGGAAAAATGTTTAATATTCTGTCATAATCTATAAAAAGATGCAATAGAATATGTTGGTTTTCTTACTACTCATCATAAGAGGAGGCATGCAAATATCATTCTGTATTGAAATAGGCCTATAGAAAGATAGCTTTTAAATAACTTTTGTTAGACGTAGAATTCATGCATATGAGTTTCAATGTCTCTCTCTCTATATATATAGCCATTCACCATTAATTCTACAAAATGCAGTTAGCTGTTTGTGTGCTAAATCTATTATGGTCAGGTAACCTATTGTTTCTTATTTTGGATATGTTTTGAGGGGAGAGAGGAATAACTAAGGGAAAAAATGAGCTATGTTCTTAAAGGCTGTTCTGAGCTTAGAAAATTTCATTTTTGGGGAATACACCCACTGTGGGCAGCTTCTGTGATATCTCCATTGATCCCTGCTTCTTAGAAAGGGCCTTGGGTAGCCCTCTCTCCTGGATGTGAACCGGATTGACTGACTGCTTTCTAGCAAATAGAATATGGCAGAAAAAATGGGCTGTCCCTTTTGAGATTTGGATAGAAATGGGCAGTGGCTTCCATTTGAACCCTCTCTTGGATCTCATGCTGGGGAAGCAAGACAATATTTTGCAAGCAGCCCTAGGGAGATGTCTGTGTGGTCTGGCCAAAACCTAAGACTCTCTGTCTAACAGCTCCCAAAGAAGTGAGGACCCGAGCTCACAAGACCCTTGGGCCCACAGGCAACCACGTGGCTGTTACGTCTTGAGACATCACAGACCCAGCCAGCATTTCACTGTAACCTCCTGGGCTCATAGTTAAAAATACAAGATGCTCTGATAAATCAGAATTTCAGATAAACAACAGTAAATTTTTTAGTATAAATGTGTCCTATGCAATGTTTGAGACCCATTTAAACCAAGAAATTATTTGTTATTCACCTGCTGACATTCAAATTTAATCTACATTTTATCTGGCAGCACTAGAAATGAGATACCTTGAACTGCAGGCGTAGCAAAGTCATGATCCCAGTCCTGACCCATAGAAGCTCTGAGGTTAAAAACTTTGCCACTTTAAGGTGTGAAGTTTGGAGATAATTCGTTCTGCAACAACAGATAACTGATACATTACCTAATGACTGGATGAGGGTCCTGACAAGTTGATTGATTGGTGTTTTAATTGGTCTCTCAAATGCAGAACCAATAGAGATGCTTTCCGTCTGCCTGCCTCACTAGGATGCAACCTGGTTTATTGCTCTGGAGACAGGAAAGATATATTATTTGCATTTGAATGCTATTGATTGAAACACAGCTTTTGAGAGACAACCTGTCTAGCCCATTAGAGAGATGTTTGGAAAAGCTATATAAATAATTTTGAAATTTTAATTTCTAAAATAATTTATCCCTTTAAAATGTTGTGCTTAACAAAAATTAATAGGATGATGCCAGAGAGAGAGGATTTGTTGGTAAAACAAAAATTAAAAAATGCAAAAGTGTACTTTGTAGCTATACACTTTTGAAGCTACATTTTTGTAACTATAACTTTTACAGCTATGTGCATATTTTATACCCATAACCATACTGTCTGAGGCACGTTACCCATCACTTACACAGCTAATCAGATAATCAGAGCGGAGCCTCTGATCTGAATTTTCTCTTTTCTCTCCCTCCACATCTAACCAGTCACTAAGTACTATCAGGCCATTCTTTGCAACATTTCTCAGATCCTTCCCTTCCTTCTCTTATTTTTTGCTTTCACCCAAAGAAGACCTCTATTAATTCCACCTGCTCACCACCACGGTCTTCTAACTGATCCCTTTGCCAGTTTGTCACATGACCAGTATTCCCCAACAGTGCCAGACAGGGGCAATCATCACGTCAGTCCCACACTCTAAAAGCTTTATGTTGTTGTTGTTTAGTTGCTCAGTCCTGTCCGACTCTCTGTGGCACCATGGACTGTGGCGCGCCAGGCTCCTCTGTCCACGGGATTTCCCAGGCAAGAATACTGGAGTGGATTGCCATTTCCTTCTCCTGACTCAGGGATCAAACTCGAGTCTCCTGCACTGGAAGGTAAATTCTTTACCAATGAGCCACCAGGAAAGCCCCTAAAACTTCTGCTTGTTTCCTGTAAACTAGAGGATGATTTCAGCTAAAAGGAGGTTATTTCCCTAGGAAATCTGATTATCACTCTTCTCTGTGATAATTCTTTTATGACATCATTTTTCTTTCTCCTGGGATCTGTCACCTTGCACCCCAGAACATAGTAAGCATATTGGATGTCCCAACTCAGTATTTGCAGTTCTGTGTTATAACCAAATTAAATGTCTATCATAATATAATGTTAATATATCATCTTAATGACACATCCTAATTATGTCAATTTTCCTGGTGGGAAGCAAAAACTTTGTATGATGTGGTAGTAAATCCTTTTTTGATGGGCAGATAAATGTGTCAGTGGCTTCTTTTTTCTTGTTTAGTGACTAAAAATATACAAAAGATAATGCCGTTCAATCTAAAATTTATTTTTGTGTCATACTGTAAGACTGATTTATTGGTCCAAGGGTAGAAATTTTCAGTAAATTTAAGAACCTGCATTAATAAACATCTGGGTAACTAAAAAGATACTTCAAGCCTATTGAAAATAAGAATATTATATTTATTCACAAAGATATTCCCCCTCATGAATGAATGTTTCCTTTCAAGCCATCAGGTCCTGATGTTCTATTAATTAGAACTGTGTTTGGCAACAAGTGGCAGAGACCTTAACCACAGCGCCTTGAGCAAAGTTGAAATGTCTTCCTCCTTGGGCAAGTGAAACAGATTCAGGCAGTTAGGACGGGCAGGGCCGCTTTACAGAGCCAGAGAGCCACGTCTCTATACAGCGCTTGCCCCATAGGTGGTTTGTTTCTGAGGCGCTCCTGCTCCAAGGTGGCACCGGTAGGTCCAGCTGGCCCCTGCACCTGGGAAGCACCCGGAAGAAGGGGACAAAGCAGTCACATCCCGTTCCCATAAGGACATTGTGGTTCTTCTGCCTGTGTCTCACCGGGTAAAGCTTAGCCCCATGACGCGTCTGGCTGCAAGCAGAGGCAGAGAACGTGACCTCATAGCCAGAAGACAATGTCCCAGTTAAAATTTGATGACGTCATACACATATGTATATGGTTGTTTATAATGAGGGTTTATTTAGCATCTTTATCTTAAGGTCAATTCATTATAGATTTTTAAAACATATATATATTCTATGACTGAGGGATGGAATACAGTTGAAGCACTAAACTACTCAAAGAGATGCTCCTGGGAGGGGGGTGTGTCTGACAAATTCAGAAATATTTTACAGAAGAAAAAGGTTGTAAACACAACTTGGCAAATAAATGGCTTAGTAAAATCAAAGGAACAGAAGACACCAGGGACTCACCCCAAAATAGCATAGTTCTGGCTGCCAGTGACCAGGCAAACAATACCTGAACCCATTGCTGAGGTGATCATAATTAAGTTTAGTTCTAAATGAATGAAAAGTCAGGGTGTATTTCCCCTTCATAAGAAAAACAAGCTCTTAGAAAATGTACACACTGATGCTATGAAATCCTAAAGCTTTTAGTCATAATGCTGAAAAACATTTCATTCACACTGTAGTTAATTAAGAAAACATCCTGATACCTTCTCATGTATCACAAAGCTGAATCAGCAGCAGCCACAGAAGCACATGCTTTCTGCTTCTTGGTGCAATATTTTTAAAATTTGGTCAAAATTTTGGATATTATTTGTTTCAGTTCAGTTCAGTCACTAATTCGTGTCCGACTGCTTGCAACCCCATGGACTGCAGCATGCCAGGCATCCCTGTCCATCACCAACTCCCAGAGTTTACTCAAGTTCCTGTCCATTGAGAAGGTGATGCCATCCAACCATCTCATCCTCTGTCGTCCCCTTCTCCTCCTGCCTTCAATCTTTCCCAGCATCAGGGTCTTTTCAAACGAGTCAGCTCTTCGCATCAGGTGACCAAAGTATTGGAGTTTCAGCTACAGCATCAGTCCTTCCAATGAGCACTCAGGACTGATCTCCCTTAGGATTGACTGGCTCTCCAGAGTCTCCTCCAACACCACAGTTCAAAAATTATTTGCTTAGAAGAATGAAAAGATGACTGCAATTTTAAAAGCTAGGTAAGGCGGGAAGTCCCATGTTGTTATCCCGAGAATCAGTATACGAAAAGAAGAAATGAGGGACTTTTCCAAGAAGCCCCAGCCTTACCGCGTCGAGACTTTGCCTGCGGCTCAGTTATTCTCAGCTAGCACAAGACCCTGTGGGCGGGTATTGTGAGTGGCCTCGGGTGTTTGCCGCCTTCGTTCTCTAAGACACACTGCCATCTAAGGGAACTGTGGTGCCTCCGAGGAGCTCTGCCTTGGGTTTCACTGTGTTCTGTTGCGTTCTCCTGTGGGAACCCGTTGCTGCGTTCTGTCTGCTGGGCATCAGTGCGGTTGGCAGAGGCTGCCGCTGCTTCCTTTTCTGCACGTTTGTGTCGGAGGGCGCTCCGTGTCCTTCTCAGCAACGGTGTTCTGATTCTGATCACTGCCTGCCAGTTGGTTCTTAAACTGCTGTGTAGCCGAGCAATCTGCAGAAATGCAGCCCTTCTCTGTCTCTCACTGCTCTCGTGTCTTCAGCCCATTCTCTGCACACGCAGTGCTGCTTCTTGTGCTCTGAAGACAGCTCTTGCATGCTCTTTTTCCCTCCCCTGTCTACCTCTCTGTTTTATATACTACCTATTAAAAATGCTTGGAGAAGGCAATGGCACCCCACTCCAGTACTCTTGCCTGGAAAATCCCATGGATGGAGGAGCCTGGTGGGCGGCAGTCCATGGGGTCACTAAGTCGGACATGACTGAGCGACTTCACTTTCACCTTTCGCTTTCATGCATTGGAAAAGGAAACGGCAGCCCACTCTAGTGTTCTTGCCTGCAGAATCCCAGGGATGGGGGAGCCTGGTGGGCTGCCGTCTATGAGGTCACACAGAGTCGGACACGACTGAAGTGACTTAGCAATTAAAAATGCTTATTGAATTATCAAGAACAACAGTAAGTGCGTGTCCTGAGACTCTCTTCTGGGGTAGCTCTTGCTTTGGATCTTCTGATTCTTGGCATCATTGCTGATAATCTTTGGCCATCATTATGGAAAAGAAGTTTAAAAAGCATAGATGCGTGTGTATATATCACTGAATCACTTTGCTGTTCACCTGAAACCATCAAACACTGTTAACCAACTATACTCCAAAATAAAATACTAAGTTTTTTACAAAAAGTTAAATTATTTATTATTCATAAATAATGTGAATTAAAGGGCTTTATCACGTAGATGGTGGTATGACTGAACAACCCCAAGCTTCTTGCTAGTGCTATTTACTTTCTCACTGAAAGAACCAGAAGCATGCCTTCCTTGTTCCTGTTTCTGTATTGCAGCTCATACATTTTAAAGCATGCATTATTTAGATAGCTTATGCAATGGAGTTAATGTTCATCTCTGAATGGGTGGCAGTCCCTGTTAGAGGATTTCTTTAGTTGAGGCTGCCAACCGCCTTCAGCTTCCTCAGTTCTAACAGTTTGACAGATGTGTGCACATTTCAAAGCAACCAGTGATTTATAGCATTTGTTTCTTTGCCTGAAAGTTTTCTCCAGGGCTTTTGTTGGTTTTATAGTCTATGAAATGGATATAAGTCTTAGAGGACTGAAAGTACACTTTAATACCAATTTATAGTTTCCCAAGCCTGCAACATCATTGGACGCAGTACGTTATCCTAAACAAGAATCATTTGTTATCCAAAACAAGAATCATTAAACAAACTAATGTCATTACAAACTGTTTTTTTTTTTTTAAAGGGCACAATTGTATATAAAATCATCAAATGTAACTGAACACATACTGTAAAAAAAAAAAATACTGGCTTTTTCTTTTCTTGGAAATTAGTGGATCTGCTTAATTTTTGTCAGAAAACTTGTCATATATGCATGTGGACCTATGTATGTTATACATTTGTGTGCATATATATTTGCTATATGTAAGTGTAAATATTGCATTATGATATTTGTGATGCTGAGTGTTCTCTCATAGCTATTTCATTACAGAGCGTAGGCAAATGTGGGGAAGTTGCTCTCTGAAACCCGAGCACCAGGCTAGGAGATCGGAGAGTGGTCCAAATGTGAGTCTGGACGTCTCATGAGCAGTCTTGCTTATAACGTACAGACATCTGTCTCCAGCGTGCTCACATTAGTCCTCGTTTTCTAAAGTTCATTGGCAAAGCGTGACTTGCCGTGAGGCGTGGGTTTGACCTTAGAGTGTGATGTGTGTAAGGTTTATGAAGTTGCAGAGTAATGGTCCAGCGACAGGACGGGGACAGGAACTGCGTTTCTGAAGCACTCGCTAAGGCTGGCGCTGGGCTGGCATCTTCATCCCCCAGATCATCTTTCTTTCCGTTTTTATTGAAGTTTCGTTGGTTTACAACACTGTGCCAGTATCTGCTGCGGTCCAGTGCTTGGGCCGCCTGATGGGAAGCGCTGACTCCTTAGAAAAGACCCCGATGCTGGGAAAGCTTGAAGGCAGGAGGAGAAGGGGGTGAGAGAGGATGAGATGGCTGGATGGCATCACCGACTCGTTGGACATGAGTTTGAGCAAGCTCTGGGAGTTGGTGATGGACAGGGAGGCCTGGCGTGCTGCAGTCCATGGGGTCGCAAAGAGTTGGACACAACTGAGTGACTGACCTGAACTGAACTGTTGTAGAGCAAAGTAACTTAGTTAAACATCCATATTTATCTATTCTTTATCATGTTCTTTACCATTGTGTTCATTACCATTCATTGCAGGATATCGAATACAGTTCCCTATCAGATCATCTTTAGGACAATATCTCCATTTTCAGCCGTTTACAGACTGCACAAACTCAGCCTTTGAAAGCAGCACCTCTCGCTGACACACAGCTCGAGCAGGCCAGGACCCGGCACCGCAGGATGGGTGCTCGGCTCCGTCAGCCGTGGTCTCCGGTGCTGGCCGGGCTGTGTTCCCGTCCGCAGCGCGAGGCCCCTTCTAAACGTATGCAGCTTGTTGAACAAGCTCAGTTTCTGGCGGCTCTTCCCTCGTGGGCTGTCCACTAAGAGCCCCAGTTTCTAGAGGCCTCTCGTATTTCTTGCCAAGTGAAGATATTTATAAAAACCTAACTATCAAGAAAATCTTCAGTTGTCTTTATTTCTCTTGACTAAAATGTCATGGAAATCCATTGCATCAAAATAATTTAATTTCACCTTTAAACTTACACTTAAATATAAACTCCATGCTCGTGCTCATGCTAAGTCCCTTCAGTCTTGTCCGACTATGCGATCCCATGGACCATAGCCAGACTCCTCTGTCCACGGGATGCTCCAGGCAAGAATAGTGGAGTGGATTGCTGTGCCCTCCTCCAGGGGATCTTCCCGACCCAGGGATCGAACTTGCATCTCTTATGTCTCCTGCATTGGCAGGTGGGTTCTTTACCACTAGTGCCGCCTGGGAAAGCCCCAAACTTCCATATTTAAACTTAAAATCATACTAGTATTGCTTGAAAACTCAAGGCTATATTCTTTCTTTCATTGATGTGTTCAATAAATTATTTAAGGATCAACTTTGGCATATCAGTACTAAGTCCAGAGGATGCAACAATGCTAAATAAGACATTTTCTCTGTTTTCATAGGTAGAAGAAAATAAATCAAGAGAGAGATTATCTATCTATGTGTGTGTGTGTGTGTATATATATATAGAGAGAGAAAGAGAATAACTATAATGGTAGATGGCTGCTGCTCTGCTGCTAAGTCGCTTCAGTTGTGTCCGACTCTGTGCGACCCCACAGACGGCAGCCCACCAGGCTCCCCCGTCCCTGGGATTCTCCAGGCAAGCACACTGGAGTGGGTTGCCATTTCCTTCTCCAGAATGGTAGACAGAACTGCTGATTGCAATAACGTTAAGCAGATCTGGTTTAACTCAGGGAATGTCTTATAGTCTGAGGCCTAAAGGATCGAGGAGAGTTGGTTTTGCTCCTAGGAGGAGCAGGAGTCAGGTAGAGGAAGGACTTTAGCAATGAGGGAACAGGAAAAACAGTCAAGAGTCCCTGAAAACTGCTCCTCAAGGGTGAAAGTGGCAAGAAATAGAAATGGCAGACGGTCTATAAGAGTGGGCGTCTCTGACCATGGTACAAAATCATGGCTTATTTCTTTGTGGCTAGTTTATAAATCATAAAGGACATGTGGTCACATATATAGGGATTAGTAATATCTTCTCTCTCATTATTTAAAAGTCCATAATAATAGAAGTGATAGCTTTGAGTAAACATTTATCAGAATAAATGGACCATTTTCCTGTAAGCATTAAAAATATTTTGAGTATCACTTATGAAATTAGCTTGATATATAGTGTATGTATTGGCTCAAGAAATGAAATTGCAATTAGATTGACTTTGGGGCTTCCCAGGTGGCTCAATGGTAATGAACCCGCATGCCAATGCAGGGGAGGGGCTTCAGTCGCTGGATGGGGAAGATCCCTTGGAGAAGGAAATGGCAACTCAGTATTCTTGCCTTGGAAATCCCATGGACAGAGAAGCCTAGCGGACTATAGACCATGGGGTTGCGAAAGAGTCGGACATGACTGAGCAGCTAGACAACAAACAACAAGTGTTAGCATTGTCTGAAAGAAATCCTACAGCTTTAAGTTGCTTGTGACAGCTTGCATTATTTGTGGCAATAATAGATAGATGCTCACTCAATTTTATTTATTTACTGCTTAATGTGAATCCTAAGCATGTAACCAAATAAGGAAATAAAAAAATGAATAATAATTGTGATCCATTGTTAGGTTACATTATTAGGGCACTGAAGTATACAAATATTCCTTTTTGCTTTATTTTTAAATTATTTATAAAATGCAAAGGCAGATCTGAAGCAGTGAGTATAAAACGAGTTAAGTGGGATATAAGGTTGAACTCTGGGGCGCATTAATCTAGGTTTCAGAAATTAATGATCTAGCAGCCGACAAATGATCCCAGAAATGCTTTTGAAAGACACATGTGACCGAGATAGATTTTCATGCCTGAATACGTTGTTGAAATTGAGAGGGGAAAAAAATAATTCTTAGGCCTGTTAAACTGGCCTTGAAATTTCCATTTTGAAACGGCAATAGTTGAGATACTTTTTCCTCTGGTGTGCGTATTAACACTTTGTTGAATAATGAGGGGTTTATTTGCTCAGGGGACTCAAGCCTGGTGGTAATTTGGTTTCTGAGGTTCACGCAGCCTGTGACTCCTGAGCCCAATCTCTGTTGTATCATTTCCTGTAACCTCCAAACACGGTGGCCGGGGGACATCTCATTGTTCTCCCTGAATTCTGGTTCCTCTTCTTGTTCCCTAGTGTCTTCCTAGTCTGGTTCTCGACATTGTAGTGTCTGACCACATTAGTTTCATCATTCCTTTCTCCTTTTTCATACAGTGTTTCTGCTGGGTTTTTTTTTTTTTCCCCTTTGTTTTGCATGCCTCCTTCCCGATCTCAACTTTTCTCATAACATGGATTAGAACCCAAGTCTCTTGCTGGTGGCCTCCGAGTCCTGACATGTGAGAAAGATTTTACAGAATTACAGCCTTGATATTTGAAAAGAGGCAAATGCGTCCAATTCCTAGCCTTGAGGCTCTAAGTTCCTCAAGAAAATCTGGTTTCTGCCTTAGTCTTTTGAAGATGGAGCTCTCAGAGCCGCTGGGAGCAGCGCTTTGTTAACTTTGTGTTATGGAGCCACACCTCCTGGTTCACTGAGAATATCCTTCAAAGATTGAGAAGTAGCTTAGAGTGCTGCGTCTGTGCCGTTTACATAAACTTATTTCCAGAAGCTGTCCATGAACGTGTTTCCTTTAATGGATAACTGGCCGTTCTGGTCACCTCACTTTCAGAGGCGTTTTGCTTTGTCAATATGTCACATAAGAACTGAGTGCAATGCTCTCCGTGGCATCAAGGAGTTCAGAATAAATCTATTCTATTCTCCCATCCTGGTAATGCCACCTACCAAGAACTACGAGATCAAACTGGCCTAATGCATCAACATTGGTGTCCGTCATCCCAGTAGATAATATCAAGTTTAGGCTGATTAACTCTGGATTAAACCACACATCCAGTAACGTGTGGTCTTAGACCTGAGAGACTTGGGAAAGGACTTTGCATTTATTCTAATTAAGTTTTTTGCTATGTAGATATGACCAGTCTTTCAAGCTAATTCTAATCTTTTGGGTCAGAAACTATAAACCTTCTCTTTAGCTAGAGGAGTGAGTCAAGGCAGGGTTGTTTACCTTGAATTTCAGATGTTGGGCAAGACAATAGGAATGAGATTCTATATTATAAAACCAAAAGGAATAAACAGAAACAAAGATCCTCTTGCTTGAAATACTGCTTCAGCAACCTCATTTAAAAAATTTTTTTGAAAAATAATGTTCATATTTAATTCATTGGAAGCTATTTGATTATCATTTAATTTCTGTAGACTTTACCTAAGATCAGAATCATATTTTCTTTGCAGTCTTTTGCTGTTACCAAATGGTATGCTTCCCACATGGTGCTAGTGGTAAAGAACCTGCCTGCTAATGCAGGAGACCTAAGAGATTCATGTTCGATCCCTAGTTCAGGAAGATCCCCTGGAGGACAACAACCCACTCCAGTGTTCTTGCCTGGAGAATCCCATGGACGGAGGAGCCTGGCGGGCTACAGTCCACGGGGTTGTAAGGAGTCAGATACAATTGAAGTGACTTAGCACACAAGTGCAGAGAGGCCAATGGCAACCCACTCCAGTGTTCTTGCCTGGAGAATCCCATGGACGGAGGAGCCTGGTGGGCTGCCGTCTATGGGGCTGCACAGAGCCGGACGCGACTGGAGCGACTTAGCAGCAGCAGCACACAAGTGATACGCTAGGTTTCACAAAAGCATATTCTTAAGGGAAGCAGGTCATCACACTCAGAAACTGTTCCAGTTCAACACGAACTAGAATGGACTCATTGATACATTTACGGTGTGTGTAAGCTGTGCCCGAAATTATTGATTGCTATGGAGGTGAGGTATATTTTCCCATTAGAAGGAGCTCTGCCACTTTCTGAATGCTTCCAGCAAAGCCTGAATTACTTGGAGTTCCCCCTTCTATTTCTGTCCTGGAAGGGGAAAGATTTTCAGAGGCCGGGGGTGGGCTCTGGGGCCCTGCCCGGTGTTGCATCGCCCCTCCCCCATCCCCGTGATCCCGCAAAGCCGCCCTCGTGCGCAGTCACGTGACCCAGCTGCAGCGATGGCTGCCCAGCCCCCTGGCCTCAGGGCACCGGGAGGTGGGAAATAGGTCACTGGCCTCTTCACAGATAAGAGAGTTCCCTGCTGCGGTTTCTCAAGATCAAAGAGAAAAGCCCATCGGAGTGATTGATGCTCAGAGGCTCTTTACCCCAGGGGTGTCTACTAAAGCCTCTCGGAGATTAAATCAAGACAAAATAAAGTGGGAAGAATGATTTGAGTCTCATGAGTGTTCATAGCTTTTTCACACACTGATGTTTTCTCTGAACATTAAACATAAGTTAGAGCAAGTATTTTACATTTCTTGTCGTTAGCGGAACGAGTCTGTGCTCCAAGAGAGGCAAGATCGTGATGGCCTTATTTAATGGTGTCCTCTGGGGTGTTCAGGTAGATGGTGAACAGCAGATTCAAGAGGCTGCATGGGCGTTCAAGTGCCAAGGTTTATTCTACATGTTACTGATACAGAGGATGGGTCGTACACAGTTTGAGTCTGAACAAACTCAGGGAGAGAGTGAAGGACAGGGAAGCCTGGCGTGCCACAGTCCATGAGGTCGCAAAGAGTTGGACAGTTCAGTTCAGTTCAGTCGCTCAGTTGTGTCCAACTCTTTGCGACCCCATGAATCGCAGCATGCCAGGCCTCCCTGTTCATCACCATCTCTCGGAGTTCACTCAGACTCACATCCATCGAGTCAGTGATGCCATCCAGCCATCTCATCCTCGGTCGTCCCCTTCTTCTCCTGCCCCCAATCCCTCCCAGCATCAGAGTCTTTTCCAATGAGTCAACTCTTCGCATGAGGTGGCCAAAGTACTGGAGTTTCAGCTTCAGCATCATTCCTTCCAAAGAAATCC